>VWZW01002525.1:926299-970164 GCA_013397115.1 Edolisoma coerulescens | reverse complement strand
ATGGTGACTCCACCACTTCCCTGAACAGTTCCAGGGCTTGGCAACCCTTTCCATGAAGACATATTCCTTATATCCAATACAAGTCTTCCTTGATGAAACTTAAGGCCATTTCCTCTTGTTACTTGGGAGGAGAGACTCTCTACAAGCTCCTTGCAGGTAACTTTAACAGAGCAGTAAGGTCTCTCCTGACCCTCCTTTTCTCCAGACTAAAAACCCCCAGTTCCCTCAGCTGCTCCTCACCAGACTTGTGCTCCAGACCCTTCCCAGCTCTGCTGCCTCTCTCTGGACACGCTCCAGCACCTCAATGCCTTTCTTGCAGTGAGAGGCCCAAAGCTGAACAGAGGATTCAAGGTGCAGCCTCACCAGTGCTGAGCACAGGGGAACGGTCACTGCCCTGGTCCTGGCGGCCGCACTATTGCTGGTACAGGCCAGGATGCCATTGGCCTTCTCGCCCACCTGGGCAAAGATCACAGACCAGCTAACACACACTTGCTAACACTGGCTTGCCATGCTATTAATACTATGCTAAAAGACTAAGAGTAAAATTAAAAACATCAGGACTCAATAATTCAAGATTTTAAAATACTTAAAGTACACTCTTGAACACCAAAACTGGCTAACATTTATGTTGAGTTTTTGCATGGGAGCTATTAGCCAGTCTTGCAATTCACTTTCCTGTTACACGTTCCAGGTGACCCTGGTGAACCAGGAAAAGTAGATGATTCATGCCCTACAATCCCAGGGCCTCCTGGGGAAGCAGGGCAAAGAGGAGAGGATGGCTCTGCAGGATTACCAGGGCCAATAGGCCACCCTGGACCCCACGGTAAGCTCATGTTTTGAAAGCTTGGATGTTCTTTTCAGCCATTTAGACAACAAGTTGGAAAGGGTCAGAGCGTCAGAGTTACTTCTCTGTGTTTTACCCTCTTCTCTCTTCTCCTTAAACATTTATTAACAGTCTCCAGAAACACGTAGTGGGCTGGTTAATCCTGAGGATGATGGATAAATGTAGCTGAACCAGGCTGTTTGAGCCTGCCTGTGCTACATTCCCATTTCCTAGGCCAGGGAGGGCAAAAGCATAAGGGACTGTTCAGAAAAAAGTTCTTCAAATGGTATTTTTCCTTTTTCCCCAACAAATTATAAAGCAATGCCTTAAACCACCCCTGTGGTTTAGACCTATTTGGAGCATGTTTAAAATATGCATGCTTTAAAATTTAGCAATAATGAATCCCAAAGATCTCCTAACTGAAGTCCTAAAAGGACGCTGAAGTCAGAGAAATGGCTACAATAGAGCTCCTTTATCTGTTAGAACGTGAAAACATTACCACCAAAGAAAACTGACCAAAGAGGTCTTAAAAGGAAGTGAGGAAAGAATGAAACCTTCTTCTGACAGATGAAAAGAAAACCAGGGTGATGCTGGTACTGGTGATCCCAAAAGAGAGGCCACCTTGATAGAAATACAGCATAGCCTGGCTGCAGAGTGACTTCAGTTTGGATGGTGGAATCCCTGTTGTGGTTTTAGGTATTTCCTACTTGGGAAACCAAAGTTTGTTGTGTTGGCTGCTCTAGACATCCAGTGTCTCCAGAGAAAAAAATCCATGATTGTTTCCCAGGATATTCCCTGCAGCAGTCATTCCTATCACGAAAGGAAACAATGCAATTTTCTCTAGTGTGTATTAGTTGATCTGCCATCTAAAAGGCGTTTCTGGGGTTACACAGCTGTGTTTCCATTATATATATCATTAAGAGTTTCTGTAAAACCAGGTGATACAGTGATACACATATTTGCACTGGTTTTATGAAAGAAATAAAGAAATAGTAATGTTTTTTCCTTCATTAAGATAGGAGAATCCAATTTTCTCCTGGTTTGGAAGGCAAACTGGAAGTTTTACTGGCAAAAGCAATGGATTTTATTAAAATCCTTCAATGTGTTTAAGCTTTGGCAGAATAAATATGCAACCAACAAAGAAAAGCTGTTAATTGTTTCGACTGGTTGAGGTTTTCTTAGTAAAAAGTAACAAGGGGAAATTTGAATGTTGTGAGACAACCTTGAATTACTCAGTGTGCAGGTTAAACAGCAAAATCTGCAAGGAATGAAACAACATTACTGAGAAACTACCATGATGCGTGCTAGAGAAACACCCTCATCTGAAAACTGGTTTTTATCAAAAGAGGAAAACCACTTCTAAGTGCAACAATACCTGTTGAGTGTAACTTTGTTCAATTCAGGTTCTGTTTTAAGTAGCCAGTGAACAGGCCCATCATTATCTGCACACTACATGAGATGTATCTTTTACTGTCACGGCCACACCTTCCCTGCTAATGTATAAAATGCATGGGCATGTGAGAAATACAAAAAGGTGATGCCATCAGGAGCTTAAAAATGTCTTTACCCTTCCCCACTGGATGTAGTCCAGTTCTGCAGTTCCTCTCTGTTGTCTAAGTACTCCAGTACATCCATTACTGCAAGGGGAGTTCACTACTTGTTCTAAGACTTTGCTGAAAGGGGCTCTCAGGGCTGACAGCTTGGCTTGCCTCAGGAGTTACTGCTCATTCCATGGTACAGATCCTTCTGCATGATAAGAGGCTTGCATGATAATGTTTGTTGGGGAGTGCTTTGATTTCAACTGTAAATCACACAAGATCTCTGGAGAGGATGGAAAAGCTTATCAGGAGCTGCTGTTCCCAAAGTCCTGTCTCTGAGCTGCTGCTGTGGTCACAGGGTGAATAAGTGGTGAAGAGAATTCCCAGCAGAAGCAGTTCTGCACCTCCCTGTCCTGGTGTCCATTTTGCTGACTGGCCCTTTGTGTTTGGACAATGTAGAACCTTAAATGCAGCCCTATGAAGGAAAAGAACATACTTTGCATTTATCTAGGCATAAAAGGTGAAGAAGGATCATATGGCCTGCCAGGTCAAGATGGGTTACCTGGAGCACCTGGACCACCAGGTGACCAAGGCAGCCGAGGAGAGCAAGGATACGCTGGGCCACAAGGTAAGAATGGAGCCTGACTTTGGGGGGGAGATGTGTGAGATGATGCACAGACTCAGTTTCCTCTCTGCTCCCCCAATTCCCACATGGATACATCCACCCCTAGCCTGAGATTCCATGACACCTCTTGCCCCCTCTCAGTTCAAGCACTGACAGTGACATTTGTGAATGATTTCTTAACAAGACCTGTTGGAAGAAAATTTATCTCAGCATCCATTATTAAGCAGAAAGGCAATTAACCACCCATGCTCAGACAGCATATATCAAAAGGCATGCATGTCTGAGCCAGGGCTAATGGGGCAACTGTCTGGCAGTAATTAAAATTGTGTTTTAACTGTGACTACTCTCTGATAAATTATGGGTTTAATACATGTGTGAGGAAGGGGCATCGACTGCTACTGCAAGGATTCAAATTCAGTCCAGTTCTGTTCATCCTAATGAGTAAGTCTGGGAAATCATTGCCCACTTCAGTTCATTTCTTCATCCATACAGCACAAGACAGAGGCACAATAGAAAAGCCAAGTGCCAAGCATTCAGTGGCAACCTAGTTCATTTCTCTCCCGGAAGAAGGATAACAGAAGTCTACTTGTATCTTAATTGCCCATGACAGCCTTGAAGTTGTATTATATTCACCTGGGAACTTCTTACTGAAGATTTAACACACAGCTGGTGTGAATTTTTACTCTTAAGTTATACAAGTAAATATCTTTTACCTTTCTCCAAGGTCCACCTGGCCAGACTGGTGTCCCAGGACAACCAGGCCCCGATATTAGATCTGCGAGTGGATTCTTGCTCGTCCTTCACAGCCAGTCAGACAGAGAACCACTCTGCCCACAGGGGATGCCAAAGTTATGGACTGGCTATAGTCTGCTGTACCTGGAAGGACAAGAAAAAGCCCATAATCAAGATCTGGGTAGGTATTCTATTACATAAGTGCTCTCCAGCTAAGGGGTAATATGGTGTTATCTATACAATGAAAGACAAGTCACATGGAGCAAGCTATAGAACCATCAGTTACTTATTTTCTACAGACTCAAAACTAATTTACACTGATGATAATGAACTTGGTTATGCTGCCCTATTTGTCACCATTTAAAATGGCTTTCTGCTGCTATGCAATCAAATGAAAAAGTATTTCAATCTCTAAGTAATTTTGACTCAAAGTTGGAGTTTTATTTCACTTATCCCAGCTCATTTTAGGCTGTCTTTGAAGTCACTGGAGAGATTTTCCTAGGTCAGAAATCTCATTTGGCCACTCTGAAATAACTCCCTGGAGGATCTGCTCCTTTTTTACTGTAGACACAGCTTGGGAAAAAGAGCTGGTTAAGCTGGGTAGGTACAGCTGGGCAGTATAAGTAAGCTTTACAAGTAAATTATGCATCATGTGTACAGCACAATCCTGTGCTTCCAAGAGTCAGAAGCTAATATTTTTTGGAAAAGGCAAATTTCTCCCAGAGACAGCTCCTTTTGGTGCCTTGGGTCATTTCTTCTCTGTCTTCTACAATTCTGACTAAAATTAGATGTCTAAATAAGCTGCCTGCCTTGCAGCTTGAGGAACTGATGGGTCACAATTTGCACAGAAAAAGTTTCTTAAATTCTTGTTGACTTGTTATACAAGAGGCAGAGAAGTCTCCAAGGGGGAAAGATCAAGGACCTAATAAGCTGAACAAAAAAGAAGTGTTTAAAAGAGCAATAAAAAGAGCTATTTTTAGAATAGCAGTGATGTTGTAGAATGTTTTCACTATTGTGTGTTTGGCATTTCCCAGGAGAGCCAGTTGCTAACAGAATGCCTCATAACAGCAGTGAAAATAAGATTCAAAGAAAACAGAGTCCTTGTCTCCTGTGTGATTTTGCAGACATTTTCCCTATTCAGGCTGCTCCAGATCCTTCATTAGTAAGGGAATGGAATATTATCAGTGATAAACAAAACTGGTTTCTGTACAGAAATGTCACATGTGTTTAATGAAGGTGTTTGGGTTTGGGGGCATTAGAGAAATAACACTTCACACACCAAGTTCAAGGCAGAACTTTGTGCAGTGATTATTGCTTACTAAATAGGCCATCATGAAACGGTTCTAAATTCAGTTCTGGAAGAAGTTCACCTCAGAAGTATGCACTGGTCACTTCTTGGTTCCCACTGATGTCTGCCTGATGAGAATTTTGCAGGATTGGCTCTGCAAAATCCCGCAATCCTTTTATTTCACTTTGGGAGTCTGTGAAACCTTTCTGGAAGGCAGTAGGACAGCTGCTGAGATTTCAGCTTAATGCACTGCTAGCAGTGGCTTGTCATACTTCACAAAAATTTTTCTATTTATCAGCATTGTCATTTTGTTTATCACTGCTCCTAATGAGTTTGTAAATAGCTGATCTCCTTTTAAACCAGCCGCCACCTCTTGCCTAATTTATTTTTCAGCGTTGGCACAGCTAAGAAATTTGTTATCATAACTGTTTCCCATGCTGACAAACTACATCATGTTTAAATATCAGATTGACACAATTAAATATTATTGGTCAAAGGAAGATACTTACTGGTAAAAGGTCTGTTTTTCATGTAGCCATTTAGGTAAAGGGCTTGGGAAGTTTAACATCTGTGAATTACCTAAGTCCTGCTAAGACACATAGTTTTGCAGCAACACTGGCCAGAATACTATTTTCAACTTACCTAGAAAGTGGAATAATTTGCATCACTCGTTGTTATTTCCAGGTCTGGCTGGATCTTGCCTCCCTGTGTTCAGTACCATGCCATTTGCTTACTGCAACATCAACCAAGTGTGTTACTATGCCAGCCGCAATGACAAGTCCTACTGGCTGTCCAGCGCTGCTCCCCTGCCGGTGGCGCCGCTCTCCGAGGAGGAGATCCAGCCATACATCAGCAGATGTGCTGTCTGCGAGGCCCCAGCACAGGCAGTGGCACTTCACAGCCAGGACCAGTCAATTCCTCCCTGCCCGCTGAATTGGAGGAGCCTTTGGATAGGATACTCTTTTTTGATGGTAAGAAAGTGGGTGCACGATTAGAGAGATACATTTCTTTCATCCCGCTTTTGTATTCTAAAGGTTCAAGGATTTTTAGCTCTGAAAAGTAATTTATTCAATGTCTAGCAAACATTAAAGAGGAAAATTCACAAGAAACAAGACAAGGGTTAGTTCCAAATTGCAGAACCTGGCTGTAGCTACATATACTGTACTGAGAGCCTTAAGATACACATTTTTTAAAATTACAAAGGTTTTGCCTCCTTGTCAGTAATAAACAATGGGATTTTCATGTACAAAGACATAATTTTTAGAATTAGAACTCCAGGTCTTTTTAATGCCATCCTCAAGTTACATTTGCAGCAGTTTGGATAACGGCATCGTTCAGACTACTCCTTCCTTCAGTTTGATAAATACTGGAAAAATAAGTGAGCTGGCTCTAGACTTTGAGATTAGTTTATAAGAGAACAAATTAAGATTTTCTCCAGCAAAAGAAGCTTATTCCAATTTAAGATTACAAAAACCAGCACAGTTAAAAGCAAGTAGAGAAAAAGACAGATGAACATCATTTACCTATTTTTCATGCACAGTTACCAAGCTCTCTCTTTGTTCTTTCCAGCACACTGGATCTGGTGACCAGGGTGGTGGACAGTCCCTTATGTCACCTGGAAGCTGCCTGGAAGACTTCAGATCAGCACCATTCATCGAGTGCCAGGGCCAGCGGGGAACGTGTCAGTTCTTTGCTAATGAATACAGTTTCTGGCTGACCACCGTGATGCCTGAGCTGCAGTTTGCACCAGCCCCCCTGTCAGGGACTCTTAAAGAAGGACAAGAGCAGAGGAAAAAAATCAGTAGATGCCAGGTATGCCTGAAGCATGGCTAAGAAGCAAACCAAAAACAGGCAGCTAGAGAGAGAGAGGCTTGCGTGAGGATGAGCAACATGCTAAAGGTTTAAACAGCAGCTCACTTTGGATGTGTGTGCAAGTGTGCAGCACTGTTCTTTGTTGGAATGGATATATGAGACTGAAAGATGATGGATCTGTTGAGCCTCATCCACCCATGTATACACATCTACAGGCAGTAAAATCTCCTGTAAAATAATAAATTAAGAAAAGATGAAACTCTGTCACATTGGAGTCCGCTGCTGTAGGGTACAGGAGACGAGGCGAGCTTGGAGGATTGAATCAAGCTGGGAATGCCAAGGACACCATAACTGTTGTGCAAGAGAATGGATTTCCTGTTAGAAATGGCCTTTACAGCAGGAAGAATATGTGCATTGACATGGCATATTATAAATATTTATCCATATCAACAGAAACGTGCAAACATACAAATGTCAAAGCCCTGTAGCTGAATTTCCCAAGCTAAAGAAACTTTGCACTTGCTGTTTCTGAGGGAAGGGAAAAATGTAATTGTTAAAAAATAATCTAATAATAAAAACAATGAAGATCAAAGTCTTTTACCACTGCAGTACTGAACCAGACTGTGAAAGAACTGTTAATTGGGCTTTCATAAGCAACAAAAAGCTGCAAATCCATTTAATAGCAGATTATGTAAGAAAATAAAATTAGCTGAGATAACAAATCCTTAAAAACCTGTATTTATATTTACAATTAATTTCTAAGAGCAGTTACATTAAATTATTAAACTCTAATCCAAGTTGCTGAAGAAAAAAAAGCAATTTCTAATATTAATTGAAAAGAAACAGTGACATGGTGATAAAATGGGTGAACTTATCTGAGTGATGAATATAAGAAGTGTTAGGACAATAAATCGTGTTCATTTTTTGCTTCTTTGTTTGTAAATACACCACCAAAAAAAGAACCATCACCATTAAGATCCTTTTGGAATGATAGCACTGAAGATGCTTTTTATTTTTTAAAGCACTGATTGTAAAAATGTTCATATCCTAAAGCACTAATCATCTTTTGAGAAAGTGAAAACACAGTTGTACCTCCTTCATTCAGCTGTAAAACCAGAACTATTCAATGGTTCTATATCATGGGGAAACATCTGAAAACACAAACTGCAAATGGAGAATCCATCATGTGCAGAAGGGCCACAAATGCTCCTTTTACCACTTAAATAAGCTACATTTTACTAGAATGGAATCAAATGCTTTTTCCAGCACTTTTCATTTTAATTTGTGTTCACTGAGGTGCCCCCAGCAAAAGGATTTTCAAGGAAACTGCCATCCTCATCCAAGGGTCCGAATTCAAAGCAAACTCCCTCCGAAGCCATCACGAGTACAACAGGCTGATCAGCCAATTTAAAAGCTGGATACACAAACTCAAAGAGCAGGAAAGACAGACATTCCAGTCTCAGCCAGAGGAAACTAAAACAGCCAGAGGATAAGTCCAGTCGAGTGTAAATACATCTGACTGTGCAACTTCCTCCTGACACAACCAGGCAGAGCTCTCTGATGTGCTGTGCTGACATGGTCAACTGACTCTGCCCTTTCACCTGAGCAAGGGTCAGGAGCCCTCCCGGGACATGTCCCATTCCCACCTGTGTCAGGGAACATTTCCCTCTGGTCCTAGGGCCGGGTGGGACAGGGCACACCTCGGGTCACTCCTGGCTGATCCCCACTGCGTGTGTCCGATCTGACTCCACACTGCTGAGGAGGAGCCAATCCCTCCCATTGACCTGTATGCAGGAATTCCATCCCCTCCTGATTCAGGCAGCATCCCACGAGCAGGGGAGAGCAGCTCTCCAGTCTGACATAAACCCCAGAGTCTTGACTCTGCAAGGTGCTGAGCAGCTCAGGAGCTTCCTGCGGGAAGAAAGCAGTGGGTGGAGAGGAGCACCTGTGCTTAGGTCAGCTGTTCTCCCAGGTGAGTAAACTGGGTTTCCAAAAAGGCCTCAGCTAAAGCCCCACAGGGCTGGGAGCTGCAGCTGCTGTTCACAGTCACAGGAACAAACACCAATGGCTCAGGTGATGGCCCCATTTCCTGAGTGGATTTAGGTGATTCCACACTGAGGTCTCATTTTTGAGCCTTACCTGACAGTGCTCACCACCTCCCCCATCTCTCATTTGCAGCCTCTTTTCAGGTGAGGAATTCTGGAGAGGGGCTGTGGCTTTGCTGGAAAGCAAAGTGGGGCTTTTGGTATGAATTGCTCTGAGGTAAACAATAAACAAAACCTTATGTACTGTGTTACTGCAAACTTGGTCATAAGGACAAGGTGAAGACAAGGGAATAAAACTGGCTCACTTAACTTGAGCAAATGTACAGAAAAATCTTTAACAAATCAACAAAACACCTCACCAATAATTTAAATGGGCCCTTTCACAGCATTTTACCATGCTGCTCTTTAGTTTGCTTTAAAAACATCACACAAACCAGTCACATTTCTGTATCATTTTGATGCAGAGTTTTTGCACCTGTGCCAGTTCCCTTTTACTATGGTTGGTAAGAACATGTATAGGAAATGTATTTTCAAGCTACTACAGATAGGTCAGATACCCTAAGTGTGTAAATTCCTGTTCCATGCTCAGCTAACTCCATAAGGCATTTGTCAGAAATACTGTACTAATTCAAAATGAAATTGCAGATAAATTGCTTAATATTGCACTGCAAGTAAAACAGATTAAAGTATAAAGCAGCAGATGCTTTAACTCTGCAATCATTTGTCCAGTGACTATAAGCAGAAAAATAATTGATAAATTATTCATAGGGAACCTATTTATGAAATTAAGTGTGAAAAGGCATAGCTGAAACTGTTAAGAGTAAAAATACTGCTAAAAGCAATGGCCTTGTGCTAGTCCTTGAAGTCCAAATTACCCCAACTATGGCATTCTACAGTTTGGATCTTGTGTAGGCCAGGTGAAGAAGTGAACTTTATCCCCAGCAGCAGGCAGGATATTAACAACAACACAGAAAATGATGCTGGCTACACTTGGAGGCCACTGGAATTGGAACCATTTGGGGTGAACTGCCTGGGAATTAAATTCAGAACCAGTGATTTCCAATGAGGAGATTTGCTTGCCCATCCCCCTGGCGAACCATGGCCAGGCCACAGGGGTGGTCCTGGCTCTAACTCAGGGCAAATCCTCAGGGCAGGTGGCAGATTCTTGTCCCTCACAGCCCCGTCCATCAGGATTTCTAGAGGATAACAAGTGGAAGAAAAACACTGCATGGCCTGAACCCTGATCTGCTCACAAGGAATGTGGCCATTTTTGCTTCATTTGATGTTTTTCATTACAAGGAACGAGATGCAGAAGCTGATACTGAAAACATCTCTCGAATGTCACCTTTTGGTGTACACAGAGCGTGTCAAAAGGGAGAGACTAAAGCCAAACTTACAACAGGTATCACTCACTTTATCATAATGGTGCTATACTATAAAAATGGTATTTTTAATGAGTACTTCATCTGTGTACAGCCGAGCTTCTGGATTTGGAGTCCACAATCCACATGCAAAGAACAGGTACCAGAATGAGAGGACAGCAAAGATGCTTCAGCTCCAGACAGAGGTGGTGCTTGGCTGGGGCCTGTGAGCTGACACAGCCTCCTACAGAAGCAGTGCAGGGGCCATGGCCAGGCCCTGCTGCCCCAGGTCCCTGCTTGTCACATGCTGCCACATCAGCAACATCCCCTGCCTGGGAGCTGTCGAGCTCCTGTGGGGAGCTGCCCTGGCTGGCAGCCACACATCTGTCCAGCTGCTTTACCCCCCAGCAGGACAGGAGAGAAAACAGGAAGAAAAGAGCAAGAAAACTCATTGGTCAGAATACAGATGGGGAAATCACTTACCAAGTACTGTTGGGGGCTAAACAGACTCAGCTCAGGGAATTTAATTTATTGTTTTGGGGAAAAAGTTGACAAATATTAACATACCTTTTCTCCAAGTTTCCCAGGGTCAACTCACTCCAGGCCCTGCTCTGCTCCCTTGTTACCACAGCAAGTGCCAGTCAGTCCTTTCAGGGAGGCAGGGGGTAACCAGCAGCTTCTGGGGGCTGGTGGTGTTCCAGTTACAAAGTGGCTTCTCTATGCTGCACCTTCCTTCTCACCCTTTTCCTGTGCTCTGACATTGTTCCTCTGTGGGCTGCAGCCTGTTTGAGGGAATACCTGCACGGGCATGGGTCATTCCCAAAATCACATTATTATGTGCAACAAGTTTAAGAAAAACTGGCCCAAGAATTCTTCCTGAGTAAGCTCTTAACCAAAAACCTCTTTCCTGCTTTGGCTGGTTCATAAGCACCAGAGGAAAACAAAAGTAGTATCAAAACAGTCAAACCCCAGAATTCTTATAGTCCATAATTTTTTTGCCTGTATTTAAGGCAAATTAAGCTAACCTTTTATCCATTAACCTAGGCAGCTCACTTGTTTGAAAAGGATCCCCCTACAGCTTTAGAGCACACTCCTGAGCAGGCTGAATGCGCTCTGCATCACACCTGCTCCAGGCACACAGAGCCAGCCCGCAGGGACCGTGCCAGCGCTCCAGCACAGCGTGTGGGGCCACACCAGCAGCCCTCTGCAATGCTCTGACTTGTACCAACATCCAAATTCAGAACACAAACCACAGCCATCTGGGGGCTTGTTTCTGTTATTCCACATGGCCACTTAAGACTGACGTCCCAGACCGACTCCCAGCCTTTCCAGGGCTTACAAGCAATCCTTAAGTAACTTGTAACTCCACTCAGTGGCCATACACAGACAAATGCTGCACAGATGAGGACTTCTACTTGCATTAGAACTGAGCAAGATAGAAAAAAAACCATTCAAGACCACGGGAAAGATCTGTAATGGGGAACAGTTGTTTGCAAGAAAAAGGATCTCTCCAAAGCCAGCTGTGAGAAGCAGCAGTCAGGCAAGGACAGAGCCCATCAGTCTTCAAAACAATAAAAAAAATTGGGACAGCTCTGGTAAGAACTTTCCAGCAGGTGAAGCAATTGCTTCATCAAACTGGGGATCTATTTCATTACTAGATCTGATTTCAGAAATCAGCATTTTAAACTGACCAAACAACAAAAGCAGCTGCTGAAATTCTGCCCACCTGAACCATCTGGAAAACTAGCCAGGTGGAGAAAAAAAACCCCATCAGCACTCCAACAGATGCTGCTCCATATTCATATTTAACAGCTTTCCCCTTTCCTAGTCACTTCATCCAGATGTTCCAGAAGGTACTGGAAGTTCAATTAGAGGTGATATTTTATAAGCACGAAGTAAAAACAACTCCATATTTATCACTGAACGTGTTCAACAAACATGGTTCCTCCACGTGAGGCAGCTCACACACCTCACAGCACAGCTCACCTTGTGCTCGTCCACACAGCGCCCCACGGCTTCACTAAAGACAGCCTTGAGCTTCGTGGGGTTTGAAATTCCACATATTTAAATGTTTTCCACAGATTCACTGAAGTGGAAATGCCAAACACGCGAGACAAAATCCTAACCAAGTCCTAAAGGAAGACCTGCAGTAAGGCACCACCCTACAGACTCTCTATAGTGTCCCTGTGGGGTAATCCTGGTTGGTTTATAGCAAGACTTGGAATGAAGCACTCAAGTCCCAAACTGACATCAGGTTCAGCTTTGCAAAACAAAGTCTCAGTACACAGGAAAACAAGATCTTTTCCTGAATTTAGTCTTCCATGCACTGATGACAAACACCACTCCTAAGGGGTGCTTTCATTGAAGTGGAGTTTAAACTTTCTCATAGGCAGAAATCAATTATGATGATAAGTGAAAAAGTTAAAAATGGCTACTTTGAGGCAGTTGTAGCTGTAGTCTGTTAAGACTCTGCACGTTGGATTTTAAAAACTACAAAGCAAATTAGTATTTTAGGAGGTTTTAATTCTATTGTGCTTAAACATTTAAGATCTATGTAAAAAAGTGAAATAGATGCAATAAATGGTACCAGATGTTACAGAACTTTGGCCATACACAGGTTGTATCTCTGCATAAATGATGTCACAACAGCCTTCTCAGCTGCAGAACTTCAAACATAGATAGTTTCTAATTTTTACAAGTCAGCAAATAGGTAATTCCATGCTCACTAATATTGTATGGATTTAGGGGCATTTTTCACTTGTTACATGGGTAAGGAAGGAAAGCAGGGATTCACAGAAGTGGCTGCACACCAATCTCTCTTAAATGATCCCTGCAAAGAATGGTTTGGTGAAGGACCAGACCTAATCCAACATTCTGCAGCAAGGCAAGCACATTTAGTGCTGACCTGCCCAAGAGCCCTGAAGTGGTACTTGTTTAACCTGCTCCAAAGAGACAGAAGAAGGAAATTCTGGAATATTTCTAGCTTATTAGGAAAGTTCATTATCTGCATGTTTAGAAATCTTTTGCTTGCACTCTTTTCGCTGCAAATTAGGCCAATTTCTGCTCGTAAATAGACAAGAGAGCTGAGCTTACCACTGTTCTCCTGCAGCAGAAGAATGCTGTTATATCTATCCTTGATCTGCTCTTTTACTAACACAATTGCATCCCAGCACATCATATAAACAAAAATGCTCACACCACATCACATTTGTGTGAAAAACTGTCTGTCTTTCTCCAGTTTTCCCAGCTCCTGAAAGAGTAAATGGATATCAGTATTTATTGTAAGACTTTTCAGAAAGCTTGACACTCCTTCAGAAACAGCTCCTTCAACTGAAAGATCCAAAGTGTTAATATTTTCTTGCCTTCTGAATTCTGGTAACAAATAAGAAATAACCATTTTTTTTAATATAGGGAACAATGAGAAGTTTATAATAAACCCATACAAAGCTTCTGTCCTTCATGTCTGCACACTCCAGAAGCCACAGCACAAACTCGAGGATCTGCGCGCCAGCTGTTGTGTGGAAGCACGATCCACACTCAGTCACTCAGTGCTGAACCAAAATGGGTACAATTCCCCAGCCATGGAATCAGAGGGGAAAATGAACTGCAACCCCCATTCCCATCCCCTCTCAGCAGCAGGAAGGGCAGCTGGACCCAGACTGTCCCAAGCCGTCCATTCCTGGTGTCACTCGGCCGTGCTGCGCCATCTCCACGCTCCCACCCCTGGAGCGCAGCTCTGCAGGCAGGCAGCAGCTCCAAAGGTCCAGCAGTTCTCTATTATTATATCAACAGCACACAGACACCTGGCACCCAGGAGTATCATAACTACACAGAGCAAGGGATGGCCACAGAAAGTTACTTTAGTCCTGCAGGATAAAAAAATGGCAAAACTACCTTAAAGTGGCCATCCCTTCACTATCTCCTACTACACACTTTATGTCTGTGTAAATACTGTTTTCTTGGTATTTTAAGGGGCATTTTTTCCCCTTAGGAGAAGTGGCACTGCCAGGGAAAACAGCACACAGACAAAAAACCCACAGATTTTGCCTGTGCTTAAAGACAAGATGGAAGAGGGAAAACAATTTTAAAAGCTAAACACAGTTCTTTCACGACATCTTAATTCTGGGCTGTGAAAAACCCTTATTTATTAACAGTAATATGTTAGGTCATTCAACCATTAAATTTCAAGAATGTGCCCATTAACAAGTCTGCTGATTAGGATTAATTAGGGAGTGGAATTCCTTACATGGTACCTGATCACAGAGTTTAGAGGAAGTACAAAAAACGCTCAAGAAATCACAGCTCCTACAACAAAGGAATCAAAGTGCAGATGCTGAAATATTTTATACAAAGCTAGGTTATCTTAACAAGCCCTTACTTGAGGCAGTCAGGCAGTGACCAGGGCCAGAGAATAAGCAAGGTCCAACACCCACCTGGGTAACTGCCCTTAATTTTTGTCTCTGAAGAGACCAAGTGCAACAGGGCACATTGGGGATCCATCCGGCACATCTGCCCTCAGCAGTGCTCTGACACCTCAACTGATGGGGGCTTGAATGCCAAAAATCCTGCTAAGGACTCACAGTTTGGGTTGGAAGGGACCTTTAAAGGCCATCCAGTCCAACCCACCTGCAATAACCACATGTTGTTAAGCCTTCCAAATACTCTAAGTACCAGAACTTTCAATAACCTTACTCCAAAAGTTCCCCTAAATTAAAAAGAAACAAAGTTAGTCCCAATATAATCAACTTGTCCCCTTGGTATCACAAGTCTTCATTTCTAACAATATGGCAGCAGCTCTGTCATTTAAAATATACACCTTATTAATTACTACAATTAAAACCAAACAGCTTTAAATGTTAAAAAAATATTTATTTCAATTCTGTATACAAAAAAAAGTCAAAACATCTGAACATTTATTAGTACTGACAATTTTTGCAAATATTTAATGGCATGTATTTCTAAGCTCACTTTACAAAACCAAGTGCTTATAGAACTGTAATCAGGTTTTTGATTTTCCTTAAGTATCTTTTTTTCACCTGACTAGCAGCTCATCCTGTGCTTTTAAATAAGTAAAACATCAGAGCTTAACACACACAGTACATTACACTGCAACTTTTGACCAGAGCATTAAAGGATTTCTGAGAAGCCAATGCTACATCCTTCTCATTTACATCCAATTATTACCTGCTGAGAAAAATATGCAGGATTTTGAGATTTATTTTCAGTGAACATAAAAAAGTTGGCCTTCTATAAAAGTGTCTGCTGTTTTATTCTATGGCTATTGCATATACACAAAACCAACCAAGCCCAAGAACACACCAGAAATCAGCATCCTCTTTGCACCTGAAGTCCCATTGCAGTTGTGCCTGTTGGGTCCAAAACCCTGAGCCCAAAGTCTGCATCCTGATATTGTGCTTTTCCCAGCAAAAAAGAGCTTCCCCTACATACATTAGCTACAAACAGAAAGGGGAGGTACTATGTATTTAAGGAACACAGTAAAAAATTTCCTTTCAGGATATTTTTTCTATATGAAAAATACAGCACTGTTTTTTATATTCAAAAGATAACCTCATAGAAAAGTAGACTTCATAAAGCACAGGTTGGTGAAACCCTTACATTGCTCATCCTAATGCTCCATCAGTGATGATGTGGAGGTTCCAACAGGTCTGTGTCAAAAGCCAATTACCAAATTACTCTTCTGCAATCACACTTCTCCAAGACTGCAAGATTTAGAGCAACATCCCCAAATTCTTTCATTCTGAGGATAAAATGCCTGGACAAGGAGTGATTTTTCAGGGTGATACTGGAACCAAACCCCTTGAGGTTCGTTAGTTAACATTAACAGGCAGCAGTGCCACAGGCAGGACAGCCTTGTGTGGAGGCTGTGCCCAGTGGGACGACTGAGCTCTCAGGTGAACTCCTCTAGCTGGGTAAGGAAATTCTAGAAAATGAAGAATTCAAGGTAGCCTCGAA
Source organism: Edolisoma coerulescens (assembly GCA_013397115.1). Classification (NCBI taxonomy): domain Eukaryota; kingdom Metazoa; phylum Chordata; class Aves; order Passeriformes; family Campephagidae; genus Edolisoma; species Edolisoma coerulescens. Next base: position 953,967 of record VWZW01002525.1, on the reverse strand, counting down.
TCCACTAGATCTCCACAAATCTACAAACTGTCAGGTCTGATATTGGTCTTCAAACAAGATAAATACAAAGAAATAGTGGAATATTTAAAGCTGCATGAACAGCATATACAAAATAAAATTTCCAAGCCTTATTAGAAAGGGAAATAGATGCTTTAAAAAAGTATATTAATAAATAAATATATGCTTGGTATGGCACAGCCACCTACCTGTACACAAAACTCCCCACAAATTATTTCAGTGCTGTAAAGGGCAGCAGTTTTTTATTTAAAATATAAATATTAAGAAGGCTTTAGGAAATCATAAGTAGTTACAACTCAGTTTTATCACATCCAAGCTCCAGATAATATGGTGTGAGGATGACTGCAACACTGAAGTTTGTATTAAATAGTTCCTTGGTAAGGACAGCAGGGGGAGGACAGCTGCAACTATTTGTCACACAGTTTGGAAGACTGCTCAAAAGCTTAAGCCTAGACTCACATGACCCAGCCACTGTCATCAAAGCAATCTTTTCAAGTGTCATCTCACATGGCAATCCCAAAAAATGAGCGGGTCATCATAGATAACTGAGAAAGGTTTGTAAGGAAAAATTGCATAGTTTTAAAGTCACATAGAAAATGCAATGTTTCAGCTGCAATGGATGAAGAAAATCTGTCTGAGAACATCAGCAGTCAAGAAGCCAAGGAATTCTTAAAGCTATACAAAATAATTTAAGGAAAAAAAGACAGTTTAGTAAAACCATCAGTCTTCTTCCATTTAAGGTGCATTAAGGTGGAGACAGACAAAGATCATAATTTGATTCTTATCTCACATTTCTTATTCAAGTTCCAACTTTGAGTCTGAACTCTCAAAATCCTCTGCAGTTTTGCAACAAGTAGTAAAAATAATGGAAGAAAGATTATAAATTACTCTGCAAATTACAGATTACAAATAAATCTGTAAATATTTTGGTAAGCCTGAATAGCACTTTAGAATTCACATCGACACCTGCCAACTTCATCGTCTGTCAAACCTACGAAGCCTTTGCCTTCTTATTTCCTCTTCTGAGTGCTCAGGTGGGAACCAAAACCCGTAAGGTCGCCGCTCATTATTGTGTGTTCCTCCACCAAAATCTACAAGACACAATGAAAAACAACTGTTATTTTGTTCTGTAATAGGAGAAAAATGCACATGTATCCTGTAAGCCAAAGCATCACAACACAAAGGAGACAGGGAATTGAATGTTTTCAATTCTGATGGTTTCAGGGCAATTACAACATCCAGAAACTGCTCTTAAAGGCAGTAAAATAAAAAGAAAAACCAAAACCAGAAAACCTCTCCGAACAATAAAGCTACCACCACCCAAAAAACTACCCCAACCCAACAATGAGACCAAACCAAACAACAAACCACAACCAAAAGAACATCTAACAAGGATTAACCCATTAATAATAACAAGTATTAACAAGCATTCACATTTTTCACGATCCCTACTTTACACAGTAAACTCCAGAATGTTAAACTATTTCAGTGTCCTCAGCAGTTGCTTCTGGCAAAAGCAGGTTTTGTGTTTGCTTTTAGTGCCGAGTCCAACATGTGCAGACCCACAGCAGATGCACACACAGCTCCCCCCCCCAGCTGGCAGCAGTTTCACAAGGGAAGGGCACATGGCAGCCCAACCATACAAACTGTAAGCAAAATCATCTGAGCAGCAAGAGCACACCAAGCCCCACAGTTCTGTGCCCTGGCACCCCAGGAGGAGCCAGGACAGGCTATTCCAGCAGCTCTCCAGAATTCACATCAAGTCACCCAGCACAGAAACAATGCAAGGCTTGGTTACACACACCAGCTCAGCTGAGGGGCTCTGGAAAACAAAAATCACAGTCTGCATTCTGAGCAGAATTACAGTGTTAAGGATAAGCAAATTAGCTTTAAAGGTAATAAAACAATTGGTAATAAGGACTTTGTAACATTCAGCATTTCTTAAACTTTCACCTGCCCCACACATGGTCAAAACTGCATTGTAATATGCTGTAGTTTAATAATTTATTTTTAAATGATCATAATTAAACTACTCGCATTTTTAAAAAGAAAAATCTTTTAAGTAGTGAAATTGTCAATTAAATATCAAGGTTTCTTGTGAAAAGATTTATTTTTCTGTACAGCATCCCAGATTAATTTTTACTTAAGAAAAAAGATACCACTTACACAGTTAAGACAAGTCCATGCAGAGTCCCCATAAAATATGCTCAACACTTCAAATATACATGTGCTTTAATAACCACTAGATTTAGAATGAGGTGTTATAAAAAAAATGAAAAATGCTCTTGTATATGCTGACCCAAAAATAAAAGGCTAGACAATATATTTTGAAAAGCTTTTTGTTTAAGAAAAGATCTTATTTTACATCAAACAATACGAACAGCAAAGTCTGGATGTTTTAAATGCATGTATTTGTATCTGCATGTAGCTATTTAAATTATCCTGTTACCTAAAATAGTTCCCTGACACCTTTTTTCTTTTAATTACAGCAGAAATATTAATGAAATAACACCTTCATCTTATCAAAATATTTATAAGCCACAGTGTTCAGAAATGGTAATTAGGCCACTGCTACTACTGAAACACCACCTGACGTCTGTGCAAGAAACAAACACAGGCTTTTCAACACATCAGCAAAAAAAAATTGAAGACTAAGGGAGTCTAAGATTGTATTTAAAGGATTTGGAAAACTGCAACAATACCAGATGATAGACAAAACCAAAGGATAGTTTACAAGAAACTTAGACCAAAACATTAACCCTTCCATTGCATATTTTACAATTAATTTTATGTGAACTAGAACCACATTCTGTAAGCACAGAAGACTGAGACCCCATCCTGTCACTCTGTGCAGGAGTTTCTTTTGTTACTAAAGTTCACCATTAAAGCATTTTGGACCAAAACAAGAAAATCACTGTATTTGCAACAGATGTAACTAAACCTGTATTAATGCAATGCCACAGAAATGTTACATCAAACAAACATTCTCACTTGATTTTTCCTCTTCTCTGAAGTATGACCTTTTTTTTAGGTTAGATAATAGAATTTGCAAGACAGTTTCTGTAAGATTCAGGAGGAACAATGTATCAAGCTACCAAACTGTGACAGTCTCACTAGTAGAAATCCCCAACTAGGTCTGATAAGAGGAATGTAGCAAATAAATAGCAGAGGTATCACAAAGCAGTATGTCTGTATTTCTTTTTCATGCCAGCTTTAGTTGTGTTAAAGAATCTAGAACATTGCAGTTGAATACCTTACCATTTTCAGTATCACCATCTGTCCTGGCACCAGTGAATGTGGTATCCATACAAAAAGCAAACTATACAAACACCTAAATACCCATACAAAGAACAGACACTTCTCATTTCCAAAAAAAACTCTTACTTTTGTAGAGGCTTTGCTGTAGAAGATAATCACAGACCGCAGCAATCTCTTTTGAACCCAGCAAGTACCATACAGCTAACCAAAACAGAGAGCTCTGATCTGGATATTTGACCAAATGTCATAACAACTTCCAACACTTATTTGGTTTTCATTTATACCAGTTTTATGTAAATTATCTCTTCCATAAATAGCATAGCCCTGCTAACTAAGTTATAACAACACAATATAATTGAAGTTCACTAACCCACACTTCAGTGTGCTACAGATCACATTGCTACATTGTACACCTGACTTGCTTTTTAATGCAAAATACCAATGCTGAAAGTGCTCTGTTTGAGAAAATGGGAGTTCTCTTAGTTTACAAACATCCCAATTTTTTTTTCCAACAAGAATCAACAAGGTTGGAAAAGCCCTGTGAGATCATTGAGTCCCACCTATGACCCTACGCTACCTTGTCAAGCAGACCATGGCACTGAGTGCCACATCCAGTCTTTTCCTAAACACCTCCAAGCATGGCAGTTCCACCACCTTCCTGGACAGCTCATTCCAACCCAGCATTTTTGATGCATTTGGAATTAGAAGCAGCAAACTGGAGGGCAACAAGAAGCCAGAGGGCAACAAAAGCCCAGTATTGTTCTACTCATTTCATCTCTTCCAGCCAATGAGCAGTCTTTAGGTTTAATCAAATTCTCATGATTTACTGAGTTGCACAGAGAATCCCAAGGAAAGGCAGTGCAGATATTTTTCCCCCTTTCATACTTTAGAAGGACTAGGAAGCTTCCAGAAAGAGATGAGACACACAAAACACAGCAACCTTTTCACTGATTTGTGTTTCACTAGAAGTCAGACAGAAACTACAATTGCATAAAAATTATAAAATGGCAAAACTGCTTTTATTCTTTCCTGTCCTTCCCTCTGCAAAATGCAGACACGCTATAGAGTCTGAGAGATTTGGCTTTTAGTACTTATCACTGCCCCATTTTTTCTTACTCAGCTCCAAGTAGACCACATTCATTAGCCTTTGCTATTGTTTCTAACACAGCCCTTTGAGTTTCTGTCAATGTATGAAAAGAATTTTGTCATGCTATGCAGCAAACTATTCTTCCTGGTGCTGATGCCAATATGCCTCATCTACAGACTTGAACACAACAAACTGGTGAAGAGAAATGGAAGTAACTACTGTTTCTGTGCTTTGGAACAAATGAAAAATGAAATTAGCAGGAAAGTAGCTGAGGGTAATGAATTTAGAAGGAAAGTAACATACAATGAATCCAGATACAGCTGGATTGTACAGCTGGATTGTTACAAGAGCAAGCCAGAACAATCTTGAACAGTCTCCCTCTCTCTCTTGTTTTTATAAGGAGATGGTAAAATTGAGAAATACACAAAACCATTCCCTCCCAAAAGTGTGGTAATTTGTTTTGGTTAGGAGAAGAGATGGCTAAAGACTTAATCTTTAATCCCTTCATACTCAAGGATTTTTATATTTATTTTAATCATGCCTCAAAGTCTCATCTTTGCTGTATCAGTATCACCAAAATAAACCCTTTTTAAAGTAACATAAACTGTTAAAAGCACATTGGTAACATTTTTAGAAACCATCAATCACCTCCTCATAAGCCAAAATCTTACTGCACACTCAGATCACCCGTTTGCTACAAATAATCAATGCTACAATGCAGAAGTAAGAGGATAGAGATCACTGCTGGACTTGATGCTCTTTTGCAAAGAATTAAGGGGATTAGTTTTACAGCTACCTCCAGCTACCATTTAGCTGGATACTGAAAATATTACAGGAGAGATGACATAAAATAATCTCACTGCATTTCCCAATCATTTAATAATTCTCCAGATGTTAAATCACCTAAAACAAGGCTAAACTCATTATTAACTGAAAATGGTTGATACATTAAATTAATTAGGTCTTTCTTTCCCAAGTATTGAAAGGAATTTACTAACCAACTCAAAAAAATTCAATGTAAACATCCTACTTAAACAGTCGCTAGGCTAAGACTGAGAGCTATTCCTCCCCTGAGTAGTAAGAAAGCTATGAATAACTTCAGTTAGAAGAGGGATTTCAGGTGGGCTCTGTATTTATCAAAATGCAGGGGAAGCATTTTGTTGAGCTGCAAATAGCAAGGTATCCGTTTCCTTAGAAAATGACTGATTTATTCAGTCAGACATAAAAAAAAAGTTCAGAACATAATTTTTAAAATGGTCCCAATGAAAAAAATGTAAGTTATATACATAATCTATAGAATTAATACAATGATAAACCAAAGTTAAAATAGTAAGTTATGGGTAAATCTAAAATTAGGAATATTCACTGACCTTAGTTTACCAGGAAAAACATTCCCAGACTAAGTTTGTTAACATTTGCAAGAATTTTAATACATAAAAAACCACTTTGTTTTCCCGTTGCTGCATTTCTGCTTGCCTAACAAAGACCCACAGCAACAAAGGAATTCTGAACAATATCCCTTTCCCAATGCCAAGCCTGAGAAACCCAGATGGACGGATGGAGATACCAACGCACACTGGAGCCACTCCCCAGCAGCTCCCACTTTCTCCAAGGGCAAGGGATGCTTTTGTGCAGCCCACACACAGCTCCCTCTAATGATGCCCACAGCTGGGAAGCAGAAGTGCTCTTCTCCAGCAAGGTGACCCTGCCAAACCCACTGCCAAAGGAACAACTTTTGTTCCTTAACAAACAAGTTCAAGTTACTGAGGGGAAAAAAAAAAAAACTATTTCCCGAGACCACTGAAGTCAGAGAAAAGACTCCCATTTGCATCACTGGGTCTTGGATCAAAGCACCAAGAGGTCTCTACCTCCAAACGCAAACCATGCCTTCAAAATAGGTGTAATGTGTGATGTATGCAAACTATTTTTAACTATTTTAACTATTTTTAGCGTTTTCCTTCCTGTTTTAATTGTCTTCAGCAGCTGAAACATTTGCAAGAAGGAAAACATCCAAAAGAACTGACAGTACCTGCAAGTGTATTTGCATAGTTAGGAACTCCCAGAAAAAAATACTCAGCATTCTGTATACATTTCATCATGAAAATCTGAATAAATTCTTAACTGTTGTAGCAATAGCAAGAACCTATGTCACCAACTATGTCACTGTCAACTTGTGGCCTAAAGAGCAAAGGAAGCCAACCCTTTATGCAGTATTTCCAAAAACACCTGCTTTACAGAACTGGTCTTTACCCCACAGTATTTCAGCTAACTGGTCATGGTACCAGTTTGAAAGAGAAACCCATGGTGAAAGGCTCAGGGGTGCATCTTACTTTTTTGGAGAACTTTGATCACCATTGTAAAGAGAATTGGGAGGTTTTTTTCAGCAAACCTCTTATCCTACATCAACCACTGTATTTATGAAGAGACAGATGGAAGAAAATTCATCACATATTTGTAAAATAATTCTGACTACGCTTCTTGTTGCAAGTGGTCTGCTTCTTACACTGGTACCAAAACTTTCAGTGTCAAAATGATAAAAATTCACTGATTTATTTTCCCAGAAATTTGCTTAAGAAAGTGTTGGTGATCAGGATCATAGAGAACAGCTGCAGTTTTAGAAAGGTATTTAGAACATGAGGTCTACTCAATGGGTTTTCCAAGAGGTGTGTTGGGTACCATAGTCTGAATTTCAAAAAAAACAACTAAAAGGAAACCCATCACAAAAGTTGCATCTAATTCTCAAAGCCTAAGTCCTAGCATATGACTTCATGAAAGGTATTTTATTCTGATACAATGCACGGCATATTTGAGCACATAATCTGTTTTAAGATATTTCTACAGAAAACCACCATATTCAAGTGCAACGACTGGCATTTCTACAACTGCAGAAAGAACAGATAACACTGATTGGAAAAAAAATATACAGCATTTCTCCAGTTTCATCACATAAGTTCCATTCTTACATTACAATCTTCCATGGATTGGGCAAATTTCTAAGACTACAATAAAAAGTCCTGCCTCAGTAGCAGCAAACAGACATGGGAACTCCCAGAGAAACTTCCAGAGAACAGATAAGCCAGATGCCCACGTATTTCCTAACTGCTCCTAATGATTGACTAGCCCATATCTGGCTATCTAAAAGCTTTTCAGTGGAGAGGTATCTATTTATTTAGTTTTAAATTAAAAGCAAAGAAATGCATAAAGAGTTCATGACAAAATGTAAGAGGAATGTCTATGCCTGATACTTGCAGGTCTTTCTCTTCAATCACAAACCATAAAGATTATCACCTCCATGTTTAAAAAGCTTAGTCTTTTGTGCAGAAACACAAGCTTGCAAAGGATTCTTAACACTATTGATATTGAAAGTCAGACACTTAGAAGTTCAACTCACAAAAAATCCCAACACCCACCAGAACAAAAATCCAAACCCACATCCCACACTAATCAAGATATTACTTCAGAACAGAATAGCAAGCAAACAATAGATCAGAGACTTGGTTATACTGGGGTTACATTAAGGGTGGCTGGTAACACTAGTATTAAACAAAAATGTCAGCCATATATTTGAACTCCATAGTAAAAGGAGTTTAAATATCAAAGGCCATGACTTTTTAAAATCCAAAATTATTTTCTTATGTAAAGGAAGAATTATTGCAAGTTGAAACCAATATAAAATAATGAGAACAACGATAAAAATTAAAAAAACCACTAAACCAACAAACTCTAGAGAGAAAACCAATTAAAGTTGTTTAAATTGTTTCTTGTTTGAGACAACAACATAACTACAACTGGGAATGGAAAAAATGTAAGTAGCAGTTCTTTCAGCAAATTGACCTAAATCACTAAAATAGTTTGATAGTCTTAAAATTGATGCCTCCAAAATCTCAAACAAGCCTAGCAATTTATTTTCTTGCACTAGACTCTAATTATTACTATTATAGAAATTTTCGGGATATTGCATAAAAATAGATCTGCAGTTCAGGAATGCCTGAATGTGGAATAAACAGAAATGCTGGATCTTTAGGGTGGGTTTAGATAACCCATGTATGAGTTTAGAGAACAGTATCCACTGAGCTTAAATTCAATGCATGTCTTAATACAAATTAGTTTTCAGTTGTGGACAACAGCTGATACCAGGAAATTCTGTATTATGTCATTGATTCTTTTATTAGCTTAGCAGGATACTATCACAGCAATTTATAAGAATGGATCAACATTCTATATCCATAATGGTACATTTTGTAGCCTAAAAGCCATAATAAATGTACTAAGGATGAAAAAAATATTCATAATCAATTGAAATTATTGGAGTACTCTGTTGCCCAAGTTACAGAACAACTGCGATGGTTTAAATGTCATAGTTGGGGGAAAAAAATTCATAAGAGAGCCCTAAATTGATTGTGGTACCTGCTATTACAACCTATTTCAAATTATTTTATGTATTTTTTTGTCATGTTAAGTACCTGTTTTATCATCCATGCAATTGCAAGAACCTCTGAATGTTCATGCTTTAGGGAAAATGTATCATGTTCAAAGGATACTGCTCATTCAAGCTAATTATTTTTCAACCAACTGACAGGGAAGAATATCCTAATTGCCCATTAGCACAGTAAATTTAATCTCATCCTTTGTGTCCCTAAAACAGGTGTGATCAATGACATGCTCTGTATTATGTTCTTTGTGAAACAGGACATCTGCCTATAGGCAAACTGAACCTCCACACAGCTTGTTTAAGGAAGTATTTTGAGAGCTCAAATCTTAAGTCTTGCTTGTCCAAACTAAAGCACTCCAGCAGGTAGGAGAAAGAGGTGCAAAACAAAGCAAGATCTCTATATAGTTGATCACACCAAATTATAGTGGAAACAATATAAAATGATACCTCTTCCTGCTTCACTTGCCCTTGAGGCTTAAAAACTGTAACCAGCACTGACACCAGGCACTACCAGAGTGTTAAGAAACGCTGCTGTTGGCAGGGAAGTTGAAAGTGAAACTTGGTTTGCCACAGTAATCTGTAGTGTCATACTACTGCAATTCATTCTTATGTTTCATCAAAGGACATTCTCCAAAAAACACATACCCTCTTATAGCAAAAAACTTATCTTTGTTCAAAAACAAGCAGGCAAAAAATACATACTTACGTGGCGTGTTGTAGATTATTTAAGTCTACAAATGAAAGTTGCAGATGATTCACACTGATACATTAAGGCTTCTAAAGTGCATACTGTCCACTTATACTATCATAATGTCATTGTTATTTGTGTTCTGTTTTCTTGGTAGTTTCAAAAAATTCCACAAACATGGATCATTCTTGCAAGTAATGTCTCAAACTGCTTAATATTAAAAGCTCTGAAGGATTTCTTTCTCAAACTCGATGTTAAAAATTATGCAAAATATCATCTTAAAAAGGCAGTAAAACAGTCAGTATCCCTTACAATAAAGCTCATTTTATACCCATTCCTTCCCAAAATTACAAGATTTGTCCAAAAATAAGTCATGAGGAATACATTTTGTTTTCCCTCCTGAGTCCCTTTCAGTATGAATCATAACTTAAGAGATAAAAATGCAATAAAATTCCTACCTCTTTCATTAAGACTGTTTAGCACTGCCCTTTCAAGCTGTTCTTCTTCAGTGAGCCCACCTGTATAATCAAAGTAGCTTCTTGGAGCTCTGTATTGATAATCTGGATAATAGCCATAATACTCTGCAAAATGAATCAAAAAATAAAATAAATTACTGTTATTCAGCAAGTGTGAAATCAGATATTATCTTCTTGCTATCTTTCTTCCACAAATTATTTTAATTTGGGAAAGAAAAAAATTATCAGGGTTCAATTATTTATACAACATACGTCATGAATTAACTTCTAATTTACAAAGCCACAGCACGGTAACAGGAGAGAAAAAAAACAACAGAAAGAAGATGGACTAAGCATCTCAATTTTTTGTAGTTGTTATAGTAAGTGTCATAGAATTCCTATTATTAAGAAGTTTCACACAAAAACTGAAAGACAGTTTTCATCACCTCCTTTTAACATTTAGTTGTCAATACTTGGACATCTTACTGGTATCACCAGAAAACAGATACGATTCAGGCTTTTTCTCCCCACCTCTCTTTCCCCTTCCCCCAGTGCCCACAAACCAACGTCATCATAAATCCCAGTCACCTTTGGACCTAGAGAAGTCAGGGGGAAAGACTCCTGCAAACCCTGCAGTGCTGCACAGGGCTCACAGTGGTGCTCTCGCAGAGCTGAATCTGCCCTGCAAAAAGGCACCACAGCACAGCTCTCACCAGGGTCCCACTCACTGCTGCTGCTGCACTGCTGGCAACCAACCACTTCTGGCCACCTGCAAAGCTGGCCAAAACCAAGCCCAAGCCATCAACCACCCAAACACATGGGATTCAAAAGGAAAAAAAAAATCACTTGGCTAGAGAATTGAGCAAGACTCTTTTCCTGCTGAGAACACAATCTGATCTTGCCCGAGCACAGAAAACTTGAGCTGAGAAAAATTAGGGGAAAAAGTCCCCCTTTCAACTGAGGGAAACTCTGCAGAAAAGTCCCATTTTTCTATTCCATTTTTGTATTTTCAAAATACAAAGCTTTTGTGATATTTTAATTTCCATGCAGCTGAACAAGGGATTTGAAGAATCAAAGTACAGAAAGGTTTCTTCCAACTGACAGAAAATTATACAAAGGTTTTTCAAAATTAGGAAAGTGGAAATATTTTTGCATGAAACAAGTACAGCAGGCCATTTCCTTTTTCTTCAGATTATTAGCATCAATGATAGTCTTGTGTTCTCTCATTGTTTCTATTAATTCCAGGTGAAACTTGTGAAGTTTCTGTGGTTAATAACAAATACAGATGACAAAGTGCAGACAAATAAATAATTCCTTTTTTAAAATGACTGCACTAAAGAAAAATATCCCAAGCTCTAGAACCTTTAGACAAATAAAACCAGCATTACTCTGTCTTGGAAGTTATACGTGAAAAGCAGGAAAAACTGAACAGAGTAACTGCACAAAACTCTACATAGAATTACATTTATTCCTCTGCATTTGCAAATATCCCTACACTGATTTTATATGCACATGTATGTGCACACAGATGTATGTATACATGTATACATTATACACACATTCTGTCTGTTTCCAATTGTTTTTTGCCTTGGAACATCCAACTGAGATTAGGAGATTTTGCATACACGTGCAGTGAAATGTGACTGAGGGACAGCACGCAGCTCTTATGTCTGTACACTTTGGATGTGATCTTCACATACTCCCATCATTCTCCTCTGCTTTATGTTAATCTGAATGAAAATTTTCTCAGCTATAAATTTATTTTCTAGAGGCTTCAAAACTGCATGCATGAAGAGTGTAAAATCCTGGTACTAAAAGCATGAAATTATCTGATAAAAGCAAAAGGATGCTGTATTTTAGGTTTGTTCTATTGCTGTAGTTTTTTTCTGTGTTTTATATTTCACACTGCCAGCAAGTTGTAAGTGCTCAGAAAGCTGTAATCTTTTATTTTAAAATGAGACACAGTTTGGTAACATTGACATGTTCAAGGTGTTCCTATTAATCAAAATAAATGTCCTAATACTTTATGCATGAACTGCACTTAGAGAAAACCTAATTCAGCTACCAAATAGTAAATGTGTTAAAATTACACTTAAAACCTTTTTTCTTCAAAAGCTATTTCCTTGTACTGTTTCAGAAAATCTGTTCTGACCATAACTTCATCTATTTTTCTATTTAAATTGGTATTTAGAGGCACATAGTAATAAATCAGCAATGCCAGAAAGTGAAAAACTAATCAAGATATGCATCATTAGCCTATGACACTAGATCGAGTTTTCTTAATTCACAGATGGCCAAATTTATTCCATATATCATACACCAAGCAAAAGGTTAAATCTTCCATTAAGACTTTTGCAAATAGGATGAAAGACAATTACAAAGTATATGAAAAGGGAATGAACATAACAAACACATATTTTCTTAACTGCAGTTGTAAGTCATTTTAGACAAATGAATTTAGTACAAAGAAAAAATTAAATGGCTATATCTAAAGGCAAACCTGGAAGACAGGATAATTCAGGTTAACTCTCCATCTCCCTTTTGCCCAAAAGAACTCAAAGTTAACAGCTTTTGGGGACTGCCCAAAACATGCAAAAAAAACCCCAGACTTCCTTGTTGTCAGCATACTAAAGCTTTTTTTTCCCCTCCCCATCATGGCAGATCTACTACACAAAATCTCTTCCATTTTCCCTACTTAAAAAGAGCTGGAAAAGCAAACAGAATGGGCTATTCAGAACCTATCTGCTCCTCCTCCACATGGCTGGTCTTGTACACCCACCCAAGCTCGCAGCAGCTGGTGTTTGTACAGTGGCTGTAACAGATTACAGAGTTTAAATGTCAAGTACAAATTCTTATCTTCATTTGCTATTAAAGTACTTTTTCCAATATAAATCTTTCGAGTTCCCATCCACCCTGCTACTCTGGGATACTGAAGGAAGGTTTAGTATCTGTGAGCAGCTGGGCTGGGCAGCACCTGTAGCTGGGTGAACACTTTTAAGTGGGCTGAGATTGCCAGCCATGGGAACAGGTAACTTGTGCTTACTGCACACACTGTGTTCACCTCTCATTTCACTTCACAGTAGTAAAACTGTTTTATTTCTTTACTGGCCTTTAGATCAAATGTTTTCTGACTTGAGAGTAAATTAGAGTAATGAAAATCCTGAGTAAATATACTTTTAAGTTGGAACAATCCCTGTTGCTGTTCTTGAGGAAAGCAGGCTAAGATCTTTTGTTTAGGTATTACAAAACAGATGTTTCAAAAATATTCAAGGGCCCAGAATCCTGCTTGTGGGAATTATTAAATGCAATAATAAAATTGGAGATAGATCATGGAAGACAAAATCCAGCAGGGAGAATAAAAGCAGCTATAAACTTGGCTCAAAGTAAGCACATCTCAATTATAAAAGACTACACAAAATAAAAAATCCTGCATGACTAAACATCAGAGAACAGTAAGAATGATCAAACGTGTGAAACAGTTTTCTTATAAGCAACCAGACAGACTCCAGCTTTCCAAAGGGAGGGAAAAGATGACCACTGTGAGTATAGGACTCAAGCCTAAAAAACCACTAAGGAAGGAAGTACATAAAGAATGAAGGTTTAGTCTCCCTCCCCAAAGAATTAATGTGTATCAAATGAAATTAGCAATTAGCAGGTTCAAACTGAAGCAAAAATTGGCAGATTCTAAACCAGGAAACAAACTGTGAGTCTTTTCTGATGATGCAGGTGTTAAAAATGTTCCTGTCGATTCAAAGAGCTTTTGACAAATTGATGGAAGAAGGATCTACCACAGGCTATTAAAGACAAAATTCCCCCATAAAACTTTCTCTGCTGAGAACATCTTTAAGCCACAAGCCACTGCACACTGGCAGATATTTGAGAGAGTTATCACTATGTATTTATCCTGTTCTTCCAGCAGATGCCTAGGAAAGAGCATAAATCACTGCAGGAGACAAGAGATGCCAGGATATGCATCCCTTAGCTCAGATCCAACACACAGAGCCCTTCTCCCATGGACAAGGACTCCACCTATAATTTCTGCACACTCCACACGCAATGACTCAGTGTTCTGCAGAAGTGACTCAAATGTGCTCCACTCAGTGTGCCAGTATTGCAACTATCCATCTATAAACTGAAGATGGCCTAAATTCAGGCTGGTGAGGAGGGGCTTTTTGCACGTAAATTACTTCATTTACAAAGAGTGTTCAAAGGAAGAAGATCCTTGTCAGAAGGGAAAACCACCCTAGAATGGAGCAGATAAATCTGCCAGATGAGGGCAGATTTACCAATGTCCAAAAGGCTGCTTTCAGTAGACAAAGTTTCCCCACTGCTACACCTTGTGCAAAAGGGATATTTCCCCGAGGTAGCATTTTAGGAAGTCATGACCTTATTTTGAGGCTTAAGCCTCTTGTACAAAATCCATCCACATGCTTGCCTGAAGAGGAAAGGTGAGACATGCCCAGAGAAGTAATATAAGTTAAGCAAGTATACATGTGCAGAGTATTTTGTATACTATATATATTTCCATTTATATAGCTCTCCTATAGGTTTTCGAATTATTAGCAAAACCTATTTTTAAAGCTGGAATAAGATTTTGGTTAAGTGGATGAGAGTACTTACCTGAATAGTAGTCTCTTGGCCTGTCAGGCTCAGTGAAGAAAGAAATGCCACCTAAATAAAAGAATAATGCATATACTGTTAGAATAACCATATTTTCTTTTTAGAATACAAAATTCACATTTAAAGTACCCTTTCTTTAAGAGTCTGTTTCATAAGATACAAGCAGCAATTCAGTCATGGGTATCTGTGGATTGTTTTGGCAACAATGAGAGAATATACTACTGCAAGCTTGTATGTTGCTCCAGATTTTATAGTGGTGTGCCATGTTCAAGCAACATACCCAGGTAGACTAGAAAAATGCAAACCAAGCTGTAACGTTCTCCCCAAAACACAAAGTGAAAAATTTCTGCACTGAGAGGGTTCATTAGTAATAATGTTTAATGCACAGAAAACTGAGGACTGGAGCAACACTGCATTATTCCTTCTTTGCTACATTGGTGAAAAAAGAATGACCCATGTACTGAACACAGCTTCCTGCAGCTCTGTCACACAGCACTCAGCACAGCAGCAGGGTCTCCGGGGCAGGTTTCCCTAACAGTACTGTGGAGTCCATCACTGACTCCCAGAGAAATTCAGTTTGGTAGGGACCTCAGAAGGTCCCCAGGCCAACTCCAAACCAGAGCAGGGTTAGTGAGGAGATCAGAGCAGGTTACCCAGTCAGGGCTGTATCTTGCCAAGCGGGAGGATGCTGAAGCTGCCCTGTTCTATAGTCATCAGGTAGTTCCCCCATGGCACAGAATCATGCAAGGTTAACCTTTAACTAATGGGACACCTGACATCTGTTCCCTCCAGCAAGGCAGGGAATCTGATGCTTTGGTGTCCTTTTTTCCCTTCCAACTGCTGAACATACATGATTTACAGACTATCCTCAAACTGGGATCAAACCTCCAGAGAGAGCACACACATCTGAACAAATAATTCCCCACTATACAAACACCGTACCTGTGCTCAATTTGATGGAACAATCATGAATAAAGTACTCAACCTATCAAGTAGCTAGACATAAAAAGCCAAATATTCTGCCAACCAGCCCCAGCACAGCTCTTGTGCCATGGCTTAGACTTCCAATTAAAACACTGATATTTATGGGAGTGTTCATTTAAAAGTTTGCAGAGCTGTATTTAAAACAATTTTTAAGACTAAAGATGTCTAAAGATGGTTATTTTTAAAAAAGTTTGTATTTCTACAATATGAAAAGCTGTAATAAGAGATGTTGGAAAGCCTGAGAAGTTCCAGTAACTATTCTTAAGCATCCCACCACCTTTTTAAAACCGTAGAGACTGCCATTAGAATGGACACAAGCAGCAGAAATCAAGATGGAAACATTTGGTTCAGGCATATGTTTATGGCTTCACCACCCTTCATTTCAAGCGACATTTTCATTGAAAGATTATACTCTAAATAAATATTTAAAAAGAAGGGTAAAAGGTATTCCTCTACGTAAAAATATCTGAAAGTCACATTTATTCTTAACTGTTCTTAACCCTATTTAAGAAAAAAAATTGAATTTTTTCTTCTGCATTCACTTTAATAAAGTGAACATATCTTTAATTGTCCAAAAACTTGCTAGAATGGGCTGAATTCCAATATGCAAGACTTACTGAATTTTAAAAACAGAAGTGTTTCTTATGCAGATTTTGTAAATTCAACAAAATTATGTACCCGCACAGGCTTGCATGATCTTTTTCAGAGGTCCCATAGTGTACATCAATCCAACAAGAATCCCTGCCAGATGCCCAGCAAAAGAAGTCCTAGAAAATAAAAAAATCTTGTGAGTAGTGGAAAGGGAGACTTTTTTTCATCGGGATACAAAAGGGAAAGCGCAGAATTTATTGTAAAGAGAAAGTCCCTGAGACTTCCCTGAGAAAGTCCTTGAGTGAGACCAAGCACAGAGAAATTACCTGCCTACAAGGATATAATGCCAAGTATTTTTGTAACTACCTTAAAATTGGGAGGAATACACAGTTACAGAAAAGTATTCAACCAATATCCTGAAAAAACTAATTGGAGAGATCATTTTAATTGCTTGTTTAAAGGACAGAATATGCTTGCCCTAAAAGCATTTAAAGACTTACCAAATGAGTGAACTGGTCGTCAGCTTTAAAAAAGTAACTTACATTGTAATGTCTGGGTAGATCTTACCAAAACCATTTACAGTTCTGAGTGAAAGCACAAACACAGTACTTCCTACTGCACTATCAATGCAATCCTACAATTAGTCTGAGATAAGCATGAATGCAGATCCACTGCAACCTTTGTAACACACTGCCTTCAAAATTGAAAGAACAATTGAAATGCTGAGATCCAAATTCTTTTCTATGCATACGAACAATTTATTTAAAAAATATCATTACCATTTGTACACAGAAAGAAAAGGCTCTGGAGTCTTTTGAGAAATCAACCCAGAAGCATATGTTTACAGTAAATAAGTAGATTTGCTCCACTTATTGCCATGACTATGGGATACTCTGTAAATTCAAAAATCACTTTTCAGCATTCAAATTAAAGAGTTCAACTCTTTTGTGCTTAAACAGGTTTAAACATAAACTAAGAGAAAATCTTCTGAATTTAAGCAGGTGTAAACACTAGTTGCAAATTTTTCACATCTACTATGAAGTTACAGAAGCCAATACACTAAACATTAAAATTTCCTAGTATGTGCAATTAGAAATAACTCATTTAGACTGGTTGTCAAAAAATTTAAATAATTTGAGCTAAAATGAGCCTTTTTTCCTTTATGAAGTAGAAATGAAACCTCTGTTTAATGTACAGAGTGTAACGTTTGCATCAATTTTTACATTCAGGTCAGCAATCCGCAGGAGTTATACAGATGGTGGCACAAGCACTCCAGCCACGCCAACTTCCAGGCATCAGTGGTAGAAGGAGACAGGAAAATGCACATGTCACTAGAGGGAGGTAAAGATCAAATCTAAATTTACTCTTTTGCCACCTCCTTAACCACAAACTTGTATCCTGCCATGGAGAGCTGCAGTTCTCGCTCATCAGTAACCAACAACTCTTGTAAGAGTAACACACATAAATGCTGATGTGAACACTTACAGGTAAAAGGTGGTTACCAAAATAAAGTATCTATAAGGAACTAATTTTCCAAATAGATTTTTCTGGAACAGATTTTCCAAATTTATGAAAAATGCATGCCTGACCTAGAAAATGTCTGACCTCAGAAAATTAAAAATACTTAAAAATCACCTACTCTAGAAATCACCAACATGATATTGATTCACCTCAGATATCTGCCCAGTTCTGGAAGAGGCACAGATTAAACAGAAAGTAACTTTTCACACATATGTTCTTCCATTAAGCAAATAATCCCAAGGACTGCTAAGGAAAGCCTACATCTCAATATCCTTACTTTATGGAAGGTGAAGATTAGAAGAATACTGAATGCACTTTAAAATTTTTCCAAAACAAAAACATTAATGAGAAAGAAAATAAATAGACACCAGTAAACTCCTAAATCCTCTCCTAGCACACAAATCAAAGTTTTCAATAGGCTCAATATTACTTTTGGATCTTTCATTGGTTATGGATTCTCAGGTGAACCTGCTACATCAGTCCATTCAATAAGGCAGGTCCAAATTTACTGCATGGCTTTCTGACTGGACAGAATTCTGCCCCAATTACTGACCTCTTATGTATCCAAAACTAAATTATGCAACTTGGTCTACAAAAGGAACCAGTTAAACAGACACTTCAAATATTACAACTTACCCTGAGCACACAGATGAGCATATAAGAGCAATGCTGTGAGAGCTACAATTGCTATGGGTCATTGCAAGGCAGCTGGCAGTTACTAATTAAACATGTTGTGTTCTAGGACATGAATTTCTGGAGATCCCTACTTGTTTTCTGTAGCCCCCATTATCATTTAAGTGCTGTGAAATTGCCCTCTGTAGAGGTCACTGCAGAGGTTTAGATGAGGTAGCAATCTAAACTTCCATAAAATTATGAAACATTTTTTGATATTTTTTCTGGACTTCCTATCCACTCTCTACCCAGAGACATTTCTACAGTAATACAACTGAAAAACAGCACCCAAGCTCTGAAATGATGATTTTCCTCTACCATAAACAGTGTGATATGGTTTTACTCATACCTAAATAACACTCTTTCACTATTCTTTAATAATAAACAGTATTGTTAAACATATCACCAAATAAAAACTATGTTGAGCTAGAACAACAGTTTATATTTTTCAGAAAAATGTTTTTAATGCACTGAAAGCTTTAATTTTCTATTTGTAGCAATGCCATGCAGCTCACAAATAAAATTTTGCATTTGGGCAGAGCATTCTTCTGTTTTTAATCCTTGCTGCAGTCAATCAAGCAGCCAGGCGTAAAGCAATAAAACCAGTGTTTAACCTAAGCAATATTTGAATTCTCCTTCTGCTCTAGGAAATCTTCTATCTGTATATCAGAGTATTTGACAAGGAACATCTCAGTATTGCTGAGCTCTTTTTTTTTTTAATCTTTCTGAGAAGTGGGAAATTGTATATAAACTGTGATTTGCTAGTTCATAGGTTTTGTGTCTGTACTTTGCACATATTCTCCAGTGTGATGCACAGTTACAAAATATTACACAGGAAAATAACTGATTTGCAAATAGGATTACAAAAATCAACTGCCAAAGAAGAGCAAGGCCCTGTTCTCACAGAGGTAGGGGCAGATGAACTGCTCTGGCAGAGCACACAGATCCAGGGAAACTGAGGGAGATGACCAGCAGCACAGCAGGACAGTGACACTACACAAAATTTGCAGAATACTGGACAATAATTTTATTTAAAAATAGAAGTGACTAAGCCAGACTGGGCTAGGACAGAAATGGCAAGCAAACAGCAGAATGCTGCTCAGCTAATGAAGCCCTTGGCACTATGGTGTAGTAGTTTAGTTACCTCGTTGAAAAGGCACATCTCTTTTCCTCGCCTATCAGCTTTTGTTATCTTCCCTCAAATACTCAGTTACACCTTCTGGGAACAGTATTGCAGGTTTTTATTTTGAGATTTACTCAAAATAGAGGTTTTTAAGGAAAAAGCAGACTGCAGCCCCAACACTTCACTGGGATACCAGCTAACACTACTCACACTTCATGATACATTTCAAACTACTCCAGACAGCCCCAATCTCTTCTCCTTTCTTTGAAATATTAAATGCACTTACCCGGGGGAGATTAAATGAATAGCCACCAGCTCCACCCAACAAGCATATTTACTGGATATCGGCAATCCAAGGACACTGCTCACTCTTCCTGGATTATAATGGTTGTTTAGAACTTTCAAAGCAAACAAGACTCCTGCAAACAAGAAGAAATCACATGAAGAGAGAAGTACTTGTGCACAAATAATAAAGAAATGCAAGCAATTTGAAGTACCATGCAGTTTCAAAGCACCACAAAGCATACTGCTGCATGCCAGAACAATGGTTCTGTTTTTTCAGTGACTTAAAAAAAAAAGGATATAAAAATTATGTATTTGTGTAACAGACAAATCTAAGCTGCTTTTTAATGTGCCTGCTAACTGCAGCTATTCAGGTACTCAAAACTATACAAACATAATTTAAAAGGGGAGTTCTAGTTGAAATAATTGACAAAGTTAGTGAACTCAAAAAAATGTTCTGTGAGTTAAGAAAAGCCACTACTGAAAACAAGACAAATACGTGTAAAGCTCAACAGTAGGTTCAAATTCTGAACTAATGGAAAATCATCTTACACATACTCCAGAATCACTTGTTTCTGAAAAAAAGTAGATACATCACCTTTAATCACAGTAAATACTCATTCATTTCTAACTGACTGCAACTGTTCTACCATGCAACCATCAGCTGATATGATGGAATGAATTCAGAGAATTTACTGGAAGTGTTATGAAAGAGTTCCTCTCATGAGAAAGCTCACAGTGATCTGAAAAAATCCCTGAAATATTAACAAGTAAAAGTTTTGACAATGACACATCGAGGCTGGCACAGGCAGCCAAACCCTTCAAGGAAAGATGCTGCACTCTGGACCTCTACAGCCCCCAGAAAGGCTGATATTAGAACTGGGCATGTCTTGTTACCAAAGGAGGGTGACCAGAAAATATCTGGAGGTCCAGAGGAGCAACTCCCAGGATGTTCCAACTCATACCAACCAGAGTATCACAAGGAACCCTCAAAGGTGTTGAAGCAGCTTAAAGGCTGAAAAAGAGGGCTTGTCTTCTAAGGCTAGGTCCCAATGGAAGCAGGGACACTCCCCACTCATCTAGAAAAGCAGGGCTACTTTTCCACTTGACTGCAGACTTCTGTAGAGAGAAGGAGTTTATTGACTTGAAACTGATCTCCTAAAGGAGAAGACAAGACCAATACTGGAAAGAAGATGACCAAAGTCAGGTGCTTGGATGTTGCTAGCAGAAGCAAATCTAGGGGAGTCTCTCCAAAGAGAAGCATGGGTAATTTTAAACTGATAGGCTCTTCTAGAAGCCACCTAATGAGCATTATTGACATCAGAAAATTAAGAGTTCACACTACAATTAACCACCAATATTACACAGAAAACACAATTCTACCAGGATGATGATATTTTCATGTTCTCAGGCAAAGTCCCTGTTGGTCGCAAGAACATGAACTGAATTACATAACGTTCACACACAGAGGACATGCTTTAAATTGACATGACAATCATGCATATACACAGATGTACACCTATCCACTTTCTGCAATTAAGAATTATTGTTATATAGCAACTATACGTACTAATTTTACATATGTAAATTGGACCAACTCTGTGTCTTACCTGAAAACCCGACTCCACAATTCATTTCATAGGAAGGATCATCCAGAACTATCACAAGCAGGAGTTCCAGCACCATGTAAACTACTCCAATCAGTAGTGAAAATACTGCAATTATGTAGGCAAACCATATGCTCTTAAGCTTTCTTTCCAGCATTATGCCCTTCCAAAGCATGGAAATCATGTTATAATACAAATGCCAATCATCTGCATGGTGGAAAGGAGCAAGCAGCAAACGCTGCCAGTTCCTTCTGTGGACAGCTTCATTTACACTGAGACACACTTCAGACAGTGGCCTCACAGGATTCAGAAAGAGAAAAATATTCAGTACAAGTACCCCAAGGGTAACAGAAGGAATGTTCTGGAGTCCAACTTGAGAAATTTGATAAAGCAGCAAAAGCAGTCCAGCACTGACTCTTCTCTGCCTTCTTTCCATTATTACTTCTTATTCAAAGAAATGTGAAGATTACTCCAATTTCCAGTCTTCTGTTCAATTTCAAAACTGTACAACTTTTGGAAATTCTGAAAGAAAGAAGATAACTTGTTATACACATATTGGGGTGTTTTAAAGCTCATCACTGTTTTTTGGGGTTTTTTAAACACAAAAAATTCATTAAGGTAATCAGCTGAGACTTTTTATATATCAGAACAAAAATTCAAGTGAGGAAAAAAGAATCAGAATTTGTAAACTGATATAAAATACAAATAAAAGAGATTTATACAGATAATCCGGACAAGCATTGTGAGAAAAAGCAGTCTGCCACCTCTCTTTCACATCCCTGGACAGGCTTTAATTAATCCATAAAATACCTGGGTGGTCTAGACAGGTTCTCACTAATCCTGATTCACACAATATTTATAATTTCAGGAAGGAAAACAGTTTAAAATTCTACTCTAGTCTCCATTTCTAGGATTCCTATCTTTGCTACATATTTAAATTTTTTTAATGACAATTTTTCCAACTTTTACAAATATTCAAAACAAGCTAAACTTGAAAACTAAAAGTCAGAATTTCAGAAAAGTAACAGAGACACAGCTAAGTACTCCTATGAGCAGTCTGAAAATTGTTACTGCTTTCCTAGGGATTAGGATAAAGGGTTTAGCTTAGAAGTATGTGACGGAGAAAAGAAAACTATAGGAAGAAACCATATACAAAACCAGCAAGTAAAATTTGAAGAATTGTAACAAAATTTTCATCTCTGCTTTATTTACGCCAGAAAAAACCAGAGGATTAAAGAGAGTTATAGAAATGGAGCTGGCTAGAAACAGTTACTCTCACAGGAACTGAGAAGAAAGGAGGGAGGAAGCTGCACTGGACAACACAGCACAGGGGGATGTGCAGTTTCCAGGACATGGAAGACAGGAAGAGACCCAGGACTTCAAGCTGGTTCCAAGGGCTACCCCAACTTGGCCAGTCCTACTTGTACTTCTGAAAGCTCTGCAAGGTGGCCCAACAACAGCACAGCCTCTCCTCCCCTACACAGTGTCCCTTCTTTGCAGAACTACTGAAGATACACAACACATTATTCCATGTAAGTATCAGTTATGTAGAAGCAGCAGAACACAATTACTGTCCAAAACTTTGCCACCAGGTTTCAAATGAAACCACCTGAAATATTGAGGTATATACAAAATTCTCAACATCCCATCAACCTTCTTTATCACTACACACAAAATAGTTAAAGTTGTAATATATTCATTTTTTATTTAAATGCCTTTCCAATTCATCACATGAAATGATTCCTCTTCAACTTTTTTATTAGATAAACAAGCAACAATCTACTTCTTCTAGAGGACAGGAGAGAAAAGTACAAAAATTATAGACATTTACAAAGTAGAACTCAAGATGTAAAATTTAACCTTCCCCATTAAGTCTGTCAGGATTTACTAAGTTTCACATTTCTACAGACCATTGCTACGCCAGCAAACACTTTACTAAACATTTTTATTTAGGTTTTCAGAGTATTCCTAATAATTTGATTTGGCTGCATTCCATGAAGTCAGCGAGCACATGGAAAAGAAAGAAAGCACCTCTGGATGATGTTACCCTGTGACAGCAAAAGGACCTGGGAGAGCTGCACAGGGTGGAACATCAAAGACGACCAGGTAGCAGCCAGCCTACCTTCTCTGCTTATCCTGAGGTGAGAGGAGCATGTAGTTCCATGCTACTTCACACACAGAATTAATTAATGCCACTTCTCATAGTTAAGTATTCTAGTCTCCACATTTCTCTTTAAATCACATTTATGCTTATTATAGCATTTAAGAGAAGAGAAAAACAACCTGGTTGTTTTTTTTATCCTCAAAACAACTGCAGTAAACCAGAATGCAAGTAAAATGTATTTGCTACATTACAATGAAAGTCACTGCATTTTTCCCACGTTATTATCTTGGAGATGCTACATAATGTCTGAGCCTTGTCCAAAACAGAGTGAAAACAACAGAAATGTACTTTATACCAGGCCTCTTGAGCATATAACTTCCTACACTGGTGCCTTCCAAACCCAGTTTCTAATGACCACAATTTAACTCCAGAGACCACAGCTGTAGCCCCCACAAAGCTCAAATGAACCAACCTGTTACAGTGTAAATTGGTCATTGCAGATAATTAACATTGTCAGTCTTTGACTTTAAAGTCAACATTACAAAAAACCCCACTTGGTTAATCACAAGTTTAATCAATGTCATTCTCTTTTTCCACACTACTTGCTTTGATATCAGGCAGACCAACATCCCCAAATATTCTCATAATCTTCTGCCCACAACTCTGGCTTTTCTTGTACCACTGACACAGTTATATCTTTTTCATCACAAAACAGTCGACACAAAAACTGTTAGACTTTAAAAGTGAACATCCTTTAAATGCAAGTTACGTGGAAACCTCAAAATCTTGCCATACCATTTTGTTCAAATTGCCAAATAGTCTAGTGTTTTAGTTTCCATCTCTGCTTCTGATGCGCTTAAATTTCCAATTCAAGTACTTTTAACACCCATGCACCCAAGAAAAGAAACCCTCATCCAGCACATATCCAGACAATAATCATGGAACAGGACTGGGAATGCTTTCCACCACGATTACAGCAGTGCCGGTTATCATAAACCATTCTCATTACTGGGAGCAATCAAAAATGTCAGCCAAAACACAGTATGTGTTTGATCCAAAGGGAAAAAGATATAAGAAAAAAACCAGTAGTTATTTGAGAGCCTTGTGGAACGCAACTCCCTTAAAATATATAGAACTTTCAACTGTTTGAACATTCCTCCTCAGCCTCTACTCTGTTTATTAAAAGTCAAATGAGCCTTGAAACAATGAAGCACTTTTTTCTTTTTTTTTGAAAACATGCCACCCACTTCAAAATGCACAAATTTCCAGAACAGACTTGAAATGGACATTTGTCCTGCATCCAGGCTGCCACGTGTCTGCATTTTTGTCACCTACTCAAAATAAATGTCTGAACTAAATATTCTTGGAATTTGTTTGTTTGTTTTGTACTAACCAAGTAAAAAGCATTTAAACTTTTATTTTTACTGTGACAACCCCCTTCACTCACTTGGCAACCAGAAAATATTGTGACTCCACATTACTAAAAAACTCACGTAACAACGTAAATATTTTAGTAAATACCAGTTAAAATGAAATGTTCTACTGTCTTTTCCTATAGATGTAATTTGAATTTAGAGATAAAAAGAATATCCCTGTACCCTTGCTCCCCCAAAACAGACATAACTACCCTGAAATTTTGATTTATGTTTATGCAAAATCAAGTACACTCTGGAAAAAAAATTGCGCACTCAGCCTACACGTCCAGATTAGAGCTAGACCAATGTCAAAACCACCTGAAACATAAAGGGCATCACATACTAAGCACAAACCATTCCACAATACAGAAAAACCTCAACAGGCCCACACTACTTGTCTGTGAAGATACCAGTCTCAGGATACAAAGGCTTCTCCAGGTAAAGACAGAAACTGTTTTCAGGGCAGAAGAGGTGGGCAAAGGAAGCAGGAGCAAACTGTAAACACTTTTACTGTGGCCCTCCAACTTTGGAAGGGGGTGGGGAAAAAGCTTAACAGAAAAAAAGAAAACAATGCAAGGAAAAAAAACCCTAAAATTTTGAAACATAATGAATCATCCTGGTTATAGTTAATAAAGTATGCAAGGAGAAGGTCAGCTGCAAGCTGTCAGCTACAATAAGCTCTGAAATGTACAATTACATAGTTCGTAACAAAGACAAGGTTCTGACTTAATTATAAAATTAATTACTTCATAAAGAACAACTTCTAGATTCATCAAATGTGCCTTTAAAGGGCTTTCCTTCACAAAGGAATACTGAATGGTGAGCTGAAAAGACACAGCATTTCAGAATTTGGTGAGAGAAGTCACACATCTGTAATAAAAATGTTTTAAAACTATTTAAGTCAATAACTCCCTTGCTGAGACAATACAAAGTTAAATATCAATGTTAAATGACTTCATAAATGGCAATATCACAGTCTTTTTTTGTTATGCAACATTTTAAATTTCAAAGTCTTCTGTGAGAATAAAGTTCTTCTGCCTCTTGTATCTGCTTCAGCATGAAAATTGAAAATCTTTTATAGATTTTTAACCCTCTTAAGTACCACTAAAAGAGGAAATCCTTAACAAAAAAGGCTTTTAAACTAAAAACTTCAACTTAAACCTGAAAATTGTGTTCTGAAGGGCGTAACAATTACTAATCACAATAAAATATACACATGTTAAACAACACATGCCAAGAATCATTTTGGGCACCTTATCCCAAAATAGATGAGACAGCTTTCACAGGAAAGAACCCAAGGGACTAGGTCAAATCTCTCTCATAACAGACAGTAATTAGTAACTGCCTCTCAAAACACCAGGATACATCTACACTAATTGAAGTTGGAGAAGTAATCATAAATATTTAATATCACTGTACTTGTAAAGGTAAGGGGATGTCACAGCTTAAAATAAAAATACATCAAAACAACAGTGAATTTCAGATTAGGCCACAGCTGAGTTTTAACTTCACAGATGTTTAACTCTAATTAGGGTCAGGGATTGGGGTTTTGGTTGGGGTTTGTTGGTTCTTTTTTTTTCCACTTGATTGCAATTGTTACACTTGCATAATCATGCTAGAAGAGCATCCTCCTTTATCTTAAGAATTTTGTAATATTATTAAAAATGAAACCAACAAAGATTGCCTGACTCCGCTTCAGAAGTGTGAAGCACAACAACTCTTACAATTTTAGCATTCCTCGGTAGAGTTGAGTGAAAATTCGTCTGCAGTGTGTAAGAGAAAGGAAGAACAAGAAACTAACTTTTTTGAAGAAATCCACTTTAAATAATATTGGTTAAATCCACAAACAATTCAGAAACATATGCTTTCTAGTATCAGTGTTATACTACTGTTGTCAACACCTCCAATCTATGTCAATAAAAAAAAGTAGTTCCAGGAAGAACATCACTGCGCTATTTCAGGAAACCAGCTCAGGTACTGTTAATTACATCTTATATACAACCGAATTACTTAAACTTTGTGTTTTAACAGCCGTAAGAAAGCTTACCAAATACAGCCAAGATATACTTGCCATTGCTTCTTCTTTGATACAGGTGCAAGTTATTGGCAGTTTTGGCGGGTAGGTTTTTTTGTTTCGTAGTTTTAACAAAGGAAGGGACACGGTTCTGGCCAGTTATTGATTTTTTTAGAAAGTTATTTATAGAATTTGTAAAAAATCTATAAGAATTTTAGAAAACGGGGTAAATGAAAGCAATAAACGCAAACTGCGGAGGCCGTGGGAAGCCCAGCACATGTGCGGGTGTGGCTGCGGATAAACCCCGCGGGCTCCCGACCCTCGGCTGCTCCTGCGCACCGAGAGCGCTCCCAAGAACCCAGTCCCACAGGCACGAGGGAGGGTGTGCGTATAAAGATAACGGCCGTGGAACCGTGAAACACTGAGGATTCGACTTCTGAGGCCGCTTCACTTCCGTAATTCCCACCACCACCCCTTGCAGCGGCGGGGAACGAGCTAAGCGCTGCGGAGGGAAACTTCCCACACAGCGCACCTTGAGAGCGGCTTACCCAGCCCAGACCCCGCTTGTTGGGGCTTGCACCGGGCACCCCCGGCTCAGCAGGGCGGCGCTCCCCGGGCGCGGGCCGCACCCCTCACGGCCAGGGGGCCGCTCTCCGCCGGGAGGCGGCGGCAAAGGCAAGAGAGGAGGAGGGCAGAAGAGCAGAATAGGAGAGGACGGCAGGAGGAGGAGCCGCCGCGCAGGACGGAGAGGAGGTGGCAGCAGCTCCAGCATTCCCCCTCCCTGCACTTACGTTCTC
>VWZW01002525.1:898884-926267 GCA_013397115.1 Edolisoma coerulescens | reverse complement strand
CCTCGCGCCGCCCCACGTGACCGGCAGCCGCCACTCCGCGGCGAAGGGAGCAGCCCCGGCCCCGCCCGGGGAACGCAGCGCGCCTGCGCCGGCGCCGCCGCGCCGCCAGGGGCGTGCTGCGCGGGCGGGCTGAGGGCGGAGGCGGGAAAGCTGAGGCGGCGCGGCTGAGGCGGCGTCTCGGGGCGGGTGTCGGTCACTGGCACTGCCCACTATTAAAATACGTAATCAGGTTTTCTGTGGAAGCGTTTTACTGCACATGCAAAACAGGAACTAGTTCTGTAAGTTTTATAGTTCGAGGACTTTTAATTTTTGCAAGCGTTAAAAGCAGTTAGATGAAGGCATTGCAGAATCACAGAACCAAAAAGGTTGGAAAAGACCTCAGAGATCATCAAATCCAACCTACGACTAAACACTGCCGTATTAAACAGACCATGGCACTCAGTGCCACATCCAGTCTTTTGTTAAACACCTATAGGGACGGTGACTCCACCTTCTTGGGCAGCCTATTCCACTGTCTAATCACCCTTTCAGTGAAGAATTTCATCCTAATGTTTAACCTAAACCTCCCCTGGCGCAGCTAAAAACTGTATTAGTTTCACTTGTGTAAAGTACTAGTCACTGCTGTCACTGTATTATTCCCCAAATTTGACACAGATATCCAGACTGTGAGCTTTGTTATTAATATTCAGTAGGGAATACACTGAGCAAATTATAAATGCCTGAAATAATAGGTTCTCATAGAAATGTTGGCAAGCTGATGGTGCAAATATGTGACTAGAAATGAATCATACAAAACCCATAGCCAAAGCTACATGTAAACGGCCTGATTTTGCTGTCATTTATGTGGCACTCAGGTTTCATAGAACATTTTGGCAACTCATACAAGTATGTCATAGAATTTATAAGAAAATTGCATTCTGCCTTTCCAAAAACAGCACACAGCTCAGCAGACTGGCAGGAACGAAAGGGGCTGAATTCCTAGAAATAGGGTGGAGATCAAGTTAAAGGAGCAGGCCTTGCCAAAACAAGCAACTTCAGCATAGTCCTCACTTCCAAGAACGAACAGAAGCCAAAAGAGGCGGGCAAGGCTCAGTGTGTGCCACCATTTAGACATGTTACCTTAAGCTCCTTACTTTTGGCACATTTAGATCTGTTACCTCAATTAATGCTAATCATAATAATTCATAGAAATCACAGGATGTGGGAGTTAAAAGTGCCTGAACTGATAGATTTTCTATCGTACACCAGGTTTTCTACAATTGGCACCATTTCCTGTAACAGCATACTCCATTTTCAGGCAATCATAACTAGTCCATAATTCTTAAAGATGCCATATTTATTGTCTGAATACAGGCCCAGATCTTATTACTGGATGTACAAGTCCTGAGGTTGTGGTTCCTTTCTGGGACCTAGAAGATCGTAGTTCCCTTCGTGGGTCAATCTGAGCAATCATATACTACTATTCTCTCTTTTCAGATCCTTAATGATATGGCAGGGATAACAAGTCACAGGAACAACGGGAAGCTAAGGAAATGAATAATGTGCTCCAATGCTATCATTAATGGGGCACATTTTTAAAAAAAACCCCACCATTGTTCTTGTACTCTTTACCCAAGTGTGGGTATATACCCATTAAGTTCTTAAAAGTTGGGGTTTTTTTCCTTGTTCTACACAAATTTTACTAAAATCCCACCGGATCTTCTGGGTTATTTTATACTTATATAAATAGCTGGTTAGAAGAAAAAAAGAAACACCTGCTGCTCTCTTTTCTTTAATCTCGTGCCACCATTCACTTAATGGATATCTTGTACTTTTTTGTCTGAACGTTAATTTTTCATACCAATAAAAGTGAATGAAATGAGAAACACTTTCCACAAATTACAACTTTTTTTTTTGACAAATTCTAAATTTTATATACATGTGCCATACGAGCTATGACTCAGCTTTCCTCCGCATGAAAAATGTCTTGAGTAAGAATAACTGAAGGCCTGACCCATAAAAGGTTGGTTGAATTCATGTAAGATAATACCCCTTTCCATTTAAGCAACTATTAACAGTATAGGTTCTGTTTCCTGGTTATGTCTGGCCTGATTAGAAAGAGAATTCAATACTTGGAAGAAAAGTAAAGAAAAAAAACCAAAAAACATCATTTTCATAACTCGTGTACTCTTGGTACAGGAGTGACGCACTGCTGACGNCTGAGGCGGCGCGGCTGAGGCGGCGTCTCGGGGCGGGTGTCGGTCACTGGCACTGCCCACTATTAAAATACGTAATCAGGTTTTCTGTGGAAGCGTTTTACTGCACATGCAAAACAGGAACTAGTTCTGTAAGTTTTATAGTTCGAGGACTTTTAATTTTTGCAAGCGTTAAAAGCAGTTAGATGAAGGCATTGCAGAATCACAGAACCAAAAAGGTTGGAAAAGACCTCAGAGATCATCAAATCCAACCTACGACTAAACACTGCCGTATTAAACAGACCATGGCACTCAGTGCCACATCCAGTCTTTTGTTAAACTCCTATAGGGACGGTGACTCCACCTTCTTGGGCAGCCTATTCCCCTGTCTAATCACCCTTTCAGTGAAGAATTTCATCCTAATGTTTAACCTAAACCTCCCCTGGCGCAGCTAAAAACTGTATTAGTTTCACTTGTGTAAAGTACTAGTCACTGCTGTCACTGTATTATTCCCCAAATTTGACACAGATATCCAGACTGTGAGCTTTGTTATTAATATTCAGTAGGGAATACACTGAGCAAATTATAAATGCCTGAAATAATAGGTTCTCATAGAAATGTTGGCAAGCTGATGGTGCAAATATGTGACTAGAAATGAATCATACAAAACCCATAGCCAAAGCTACATGTAAACGGCCTGATTTTGCTGTCATTTATGTGGCACTCAGGTTTCATAGAACATTTTGGCAACTCATACAAGTATGTCATAGAATTTATAAGAAAATTGCATTCTGCCTTTCCAAAAACAGCACACAGCTCAGCAGACTGGCAGGAACGAAAGGGGCTGAATTCCTAGAAATAGGGTGGAGATCAAGTTAAAGGAGCAGGCCTTGCCAAAACAAGCAACTTCAGCATAGTCCTCACTTCCAAGAACGAACAGAAGCCAAAAGAGGCGGGCAAGGCTCAGTGTGTGCCACCATTTAGACATGTTACCTTAAGCTCCTTACTTTTGGCACATTTAGATCTGTTACCTCAATTAATGCTAATCATAATAATTCATAGAAATCACAGGATGTGGGAGTTAAAAGTGCCTGAACTGATAGATTTTCTATCGTACACCAGGTTTTCTACAATTGGCACCATTTCCTGTAACAGCATACTCCATTTTCAGGCAATCATAACTAGTCCATAATTCTTAAAGATGCCATATTTATTGTCTGAATACAGGCCCAGATCTTATTACTGGATGTACAAGTCCTGAGGTTGTGGTTCCTTTCTGGGACCTAGAAGATCGTAGTTCCCTTCGTGGGTCAATCTGAGCAATCATATACTACTATTCTCTCTTTTCAGATCCTTAATGATATGGCAGGGATAACAAGTCACAGGAACAACGGGAAGCTAAGGAAATGAATAATGTGCTCCAATGCTATCATTAATGGGGCACATTTTTAAAAAAAACCCCACCATTGTTCTTGTACTCTTTACCCAAGTGTGGGTATATACCCATTAAGTTCTTAAAAGTTGGGGTTTTTTTCCTTGTTCTACACAAATTTTACTAAAATCCCACCGGATCTTCTGGGTTATTTTATACTTATATAAATAGCTGGTTAGAAGAAAAAAAGAAACACCTGCTGCTCTCTTTTCTTTAATCTCGTGCCACCATTCACTTAATGGATATCTTGTACTTTTTTGTCTGAACGTTAATTTTTCATACCAATAAAAGTGAATGAAATGAGAAACACTTTCCACAAATTACAACTTTTTTTTTTGACAAATTCTAAATTTTATATACATGTGCCATACGAGCTATGACTCAGCTTTCCTCCGCATGAAAAATGTCTTGAGTAAGAATAACTGAAGGCCTGACCCATAAAAGGTTGGTTGAATTCATGTAAGATAATACCCCTTTCCATTTAAGCAACTATTAACAGTATAGGTTCTGTTTCCTGGTTATGTCTGGCCTGATTAGAAAGAGAATTCAATACTTGGAAGAAAAGTAAAGAAAAAAAACCAAAAAACATCATTTTCATAACTCGTGTACTCTTGGTACAGGAGTGACGCACTGCTGACGCTTTACTGCTAACTATATAATCCATGTAAATATTTATCATACAGCTATTATCAGTGTAAACATACAGCTTAGTCATATGTTGACCCATAATGAAAAAGTGACATTGAGATCTTTGCTTAATCGCACAGGGTTTAAACATGTTTTAGAAGCAGTAGAGCAGATCTCAGAATACTCACTTTTTCTGAGGTTTATATGGAGGCTTTTCAACATGTAACAATTGCAAAGGAACATCCTGCTATGAATGCATGGATGCAAATTAAATCCATACCTGAAGGATATTTTTCTAATTAATGCTGGGAATCTGATAGCAACACATTTGAAATATTGTTTATGTTAATCTTGAAGGAACTAGTTAGGACTAGCCTGCAAATGTAACAAGAATGTCAGAGTGTAGTTATGGTAAAGGAACTGTGGCTTTCCTAGACTGTCAGTACGTGACAGTGTTTACAAATAGCAGAAGAAGAGAGAAGCAGTAACCCAGAATTTGATACACCGAATATTATGAGTCTGTCAGAAAATTAACAAAATACAGATGATCAAAGGATCAGTTTAAACATGTTATTAGTTTATATACAGCTGTTGTACCACTGCTACCATTCTGGTTCTGAAAACAACATAATGCCTTGGAAACTGTGGAGACAAGCCCTTCTGAAAGAGACAGATGGAAATGAGATCTGATAGCAAATGTTTTGTATGAATTCAGGGCTTACTGTTTTGGAGTCTTTGATCTGACATTAACTCTGTTTTACTACGTAGTCCTCTTCTACTAACTTCTCCTTTTCTGGCAGGTTACTTTCTCCACTTCAGCTGCCAGCATCACTAACACAGTAACTTTATAATACAATATAGACAAATGGAGGGAAAAATAGAGATCCTTTCTCTCCAACTTGTAGAGATAAAATGGAATATATCCTGGAGGTTCTTGATTTGTTCATATAGACTCCCAGAAGACGTAGATGAAACAACCAGATGGAAACTAAAGGAGTGTCTTGGTCTTAATGTGAGCTGGAAGAAAAGGACCAACATCAAAAAGGTTTCTCAACACTTACAGCCAAAGGTGTCTGATCAGTTGATCAGTCACCTCCTGCTTACCCAGATACTTCAATACTGCAGTGAGATACTTCAGTTAAGCCAAAGCATTTTCAGAAAGCTCAAAAGCCTGAGCTGTTGTATGTAACCAGAAGAGAAGGGAATAGACTAAATCGCAGTGTTAAGGGAATGAATGTGTGAGCTATGCCAAGAAGATGGTACCAGGTAATCCTTCTACACAACTGAAGGGCTTTCTAAAAAAGGAATCAAAAGCAAAGAGAATATAATGTGACATCACTGATGAAACAAACTATAATGTAAAAAGTTACTTGGTATGAAGTAACAAAAGAGTAACCTCCTGTCATCTAAAACTGATTTAAAAAGTTGTATATGCAAACATTTATCTTCATTTTGCTTGACCACAGGAATAACAGTCAAGAAGTTGTTACTCATAATAATAAAATAGGCAGAAAATATTCTGTTGAATACAGTTCTTTTTTTTTCAGTGGCAGCATAATTTACATCTCATCATTCACAGTTTATAAAAATCATGAAGTTAAAGTATAGTCTGCTGCTGGCAGGGAATTTTTCTTAATACTCTAGCTGTGAAAATTTTGTGATTATTTCCCATTTCTGTAAAGCATTCACATAATGTTTTCCATTATGGAAACATGGGTTTTGATCCAATTTTTTATGAAATTTGAACTACATTATAACAAGGATGTGTCAGTATTCTGGTGACATTTGTGTGCTCCGTTGGCCTGCAGGATGCCAGGACAGTGGAAGCAATGTCCTTCCCAAGGGAGATGAAATGTTGATTTACTGTACTCCCAGGTTCCCAGCTCTCAAAGTTGGGCTAATCCAGAGACAATACCGAGGGCCTTATCTGGCACTCCTTGTAAAGAAGGATTTGTCAAAGATAGTACAGTAATTTCACCAGAAATTACATTTAAGCCCCTTCTTGGAAGTCTTTTCTTGCTCTGCATTTTCTTCTGGATATATGAGTAGAATTCAGGCTCTGCATGTTTTGGTTTTTCATGCTACCCTTGGTCCTACATTGTATGTGCTTACTAGTCTGACTCTTGTCCCCTGCAGAGAGACTGAGAGGCAGAGGCAGGGGTGAGGAAGCATTTGGAAGAGGGGCTGATACCAGCAGAAAAAAAAATTACTTCACAATTTGATCTTTTTATTTCTGTTTTCATACAAAGAGGGAAGCTTTATTTCCCTTGGAAGTTTGAATCCCAGAAGCAGTGAGGAGACATAGTATGCCGTAGTATTAATAATATCCATAATATTGAAATGGGTGTTGATTGTTTGCTTGTTTGGTTGGTTTCAACTTCCTAAAGCTGTCTTTAAGATACTAAATTTTATTTAACAAAACTAAGCCTAAGGAAGGCATCTGTCACAGCTCAAAGTGCAGTGATAGGCCTTAATTAGGCCTTAATAGGCCCTGACCGGCCTCATCTGGGTGCCTGCAGCCACACCCCCTGCCCGTGGGCCCAGAGCCCCATTTAAGGTCAGCCCGAGGACTCTGGTTCTTTCCTGAGCAGGCCTGGGCCAGGGTTGGTCTTCAGTTGTCCCCCAGCCTTGCCCTGGCTATGGGCCCTTGGTTGGTGGTTCTGTCTCCAAACAGCTCCATCCAGCTGTGATGCCTGCTTTTGACTTTCTGCCCTTGCCTCTTCCCTGCCTCATCCTCATGGGCTGCCTTTTGTTTGGGACTCTTGGCTGAACCAGCTGCTGCCGGTGGATCTTCCCTGCCCCTTGCTCAAGTACCTTGGGACTGGGTCCCCTTCGTGCTGGAACAACTTCCAGAGTAAGGAAGGGGCAAATACAATATTCAAGGCGGTGAATCTGAAAGTGGCAATTCAAAGCTGGTAAGCTCTATTAAAGCATTATTTTCACTTTTTTCATTATTGGTTTTTACAACATTCAGTAGAAATTATAAGGCTGCTGTAGAAAGCAGTAAAGTAAAATAAATGATGAGCAAATTGGGTTTTTGAAGCACTTAAGCATTTTTAGTGTAGAAAATAGTGTATGAATTATAATCAAACTACATAAAACTACTGAATATCACCAAACTTGAGAGCTTATATTTTGTAGCTGGGTGTTACTCAGGTTCATCTCAGGAGAAATTTCACTCTAACCTGATAAAGCAGAATTTTCTGGCAAATACAATATATTGTATTTGGTTAGCTAGTATAGATGGGAAAAGCAGACAGGCCTTCAGGAGCACAATGCTTTATTCGGATCTGAAATAGAAGCAGTGGTCTTCAAAGCTCAATAAAAATTGAGGTGTATTTTTTTTTTTAACTGCCTTTAGAGCACGGGAACCTACTGACAGCAGCTGGTGGAAGTAACTGGTGAGCCTGCTGGGGATGATGCTTTTTGCTGTGTATGTACAGGAAATGAGGCTCAGTCTTTAGCTTGGTTTCAAATAGCAGCTTTCACCCCCATTTTTGTGGTAGTGCTGCCGTGGCCATAAAGATTGCCTCAGGACAAAGACAGATGTGGTGTTTTTTGTCGGCCCAAGAAAAACAGGTGGAAGCCTTCCTTCAGAGCTGGAGCAGCAGCAGGAGATGGCTCCATGCTGTCCTCCCGTGACTGCTTGTCATGACATGCAGCTGAGAAATGCTCTGACACGGTCGGCTCACTGAGCAAACAGCTGCAACAGGTTGCTGTCTTACTACTCCACTTTATTTTTCACTCTGCTGAAGATGATTGCCTCTCAGTCCTCTGCTGATGGAGCTTTCTAATCTTCTTTAAACAGAATCAACGAGGTGCTTGGGATCGGATTGAGGCTGTCTCCAGGGGCTGGGTGGGGCTGGAGCAGGCAGGATTCACATCATGCTCTGCTTGTGCTGAGAGCCAGCACAGCTCCCAGCTAGAACAAGTAACACAGCCCTGGGCTGCCCTGTCCCACAAGCTATCTCCACTGCAGGAATCACACACTTCAAAGGCCACCCCTGGAAACAGAGCAGAGGTCGGGGCAGAGGGCTTGTGATTGGCAAGGTATGAGCACTGACAAGGGCATAAAGATAATGCTCAGTCATCTGCAGAGGTGTTTACGCAAACTTTCTAGGACTTGTTCAGGTTTCTGGGGATCTTCCAGCTTTCTAGGTAGAAGGGCAAGTTTTTCAACTATTAGTTAGATGAACCCTCCCACTTCCCAGAGTCAAAGAATTCCCATGGAGATTGCCCTGGGGACCTCTTCCTCCATTCTAAAATCTTGTGAGAGTCTACTTGAAGCTTTTTCTTTCAGCAGCTCACTAATGTGTATTTCTGGTACCTGTCACATTTATTTCTATTATTCATTCTGTATTTGAATTTTGATTCATGTCCAATGAGCTTGAGAAATATATTTTTTAATTACTTTCCTTGTTCTCTTTACTGGCTTTCCATCTGTAATATAATGGTCTCTGGCAGCTTTCTGGCTTTTGGCACTGCAGAGTACCTAGATCAGTTACAACAAGGTGACTTGGCGTTCTGCGCAGCCGCCTGTGAGGATTTCAGCCAGGCCTTTGCTTGATTAATGAGCATGGGCCTATTCTTGAGATAAATTCTTGCTGGATTTTGCCCAAGGGCTACAGAGTGGGCACTCCAGGGAATTTAGTGGAAGAAATCTGTACTTGAAATGACTTTTCTTTGAGATCTGTTTACTTAATGATTGCTTGCTTGAAGGTAATACCACTGATAAGGAGGAAAAGCCAGTCAAAATTGTCAAGAGAAGAACATTCATTAGATTTTTTTTTTTTTCTCCTACTTGTGTATTACGCCAGTCCTCTCTTGGAGGACAGATTATGTGGCACACCCTATGCTGGGCCAAGTCCCCGAGGTAGGTGGGAGCACACAGGGTGTTTGCTTGCCTCTGCATGGTGCCTGTCAGCAGTGCCATTTGTACATCAGGGACTTGGCAGTGAGTAGTAGTCCCCCTCCTGCCCCTGCCAGAGCTACTTTCTTTGGTGATGACTGGCATATCCCTGTTGATACCAATCACCAATCAGGTGTATGAGCATGTTTTAGTTGATTTCCTAAAAATCCATGTGTGGCAATTTTACCTGCATGCTGCTCCCCCCAGTAACTTCTGAATCAACTGACCAGTTTCAGTCTCCTCTGCCAGAAGCGTGGGTTGCTTGTGGGCTGCAGCCCCACCACCTCCTGCATCTGCCATTCGTGGCCAGCCTGCCTGGTGAGGGGAGCTGCTCTGTGCCCCTGATGGCAATGGCCGGGGGTGCTTGCAGTCCTGGAGCTGAGCTCCAGTTCTGGAGACATGGCAGGATACTAATTTGTTCTAAAGGGCCTGTCCAGCACTGCTGATTTGTAGCTGTGCCCCCTCCAGAGCTGGGGCTGTGCAGCAGTGGGTTTGTGAGGAAACTCATGAGCTTTACCTGCCCCTACCGTGTTCTGGTTCTTTTCTAAAGAGCAGGTCATATAGGGCTGGGTGGGAGACTTTGGGGAGACTTTGAAACCGTTGGGTGGGAAATGGGAAGTAGGGAACATGAGGGGTAAACAAGCATTGTGTAGGGTATGTGCCAGGCAGCTGAGAAGTACTATGATTAAACCTGATATTTAGACCAGGCAATCAGGGTTCATTTTTCTGCTATTCATGACTGCTACATTTATAAGGAGTTGGACAACTGTTTTGATGCCCCATTTGGGGATGGGTGTTGAAATACTTTAGCAAAAAAAAAAAAATCTACTGAGAATATAACTATGCAATATTTGAGTGCTTCTGTTGCTGTATCAGAGAAGTGTTTCTCTGAAGGAATCATATGTGATTCTGCAAATCCCAGGTTCATTTGCAGAAGGAGAAGAAATAAATGGATATGTGCACAAAAAGTCAATGTACTGAAATGAAAAAGCAACAGAAGAGAAAACACAATATGTGTGTTTTTAGAGTATCTGTCAATCTAAAGTAATAAATAAGTAAACAGAACCTTTTTAATTCATGCAAGTAAATCCCTTTCAGGGCTGAATTAACTAAAGCATATCCCTATGAAATAACCCTCATTATATAAATCAGTGTGCTGATGGGTTACTGATTTTGCAGCCAAAAAACCTCACGGCCATAGGTGTGAAGTTTCCTGATCATCTAATAAATTGATAACTTTGAAGCCTAGTTGTGACAATTTAAATGTCATCACTATTAAACAAGTTGCCAAAATGCAAACAACCATCCTAAGTCATTAAAATGTAATTATAAAGGACAGCTGGGTCTACTATCAATCTGGGCTGTGGGGACTCATAATGGGGAAAAATATGAAACTTTCACACAAACAGAATGAGATGGCTGTATGTGCCAACCCCAGCCTGCTCAGGAAGCAGGGG
Source organism: Edolisoma coerulescens (assembly GCA_013397115.1). Lineage (NCBI taxonomy): Eukaryota > Metazoa > Chordata > Aves > Passeriformes > Campephagidae > Edolisoma > Edolisoma coerulescens. Next base: position 915,668 of record VWZW01002525.1, on the reverse strand, counting down.
AAACATGAGTTCTGTGCATGCACAGTTACTGGTGCTCATGGAAGGCTTCCATTGCTGAGATGGACATAGGAGTCAGTGGCAGCGTGACATCCATCAAATGTCTTCACTGTCTCTTTGCCATATACGAGGAGTGCTTTTGCTTATTACCAGGGTCTGCCTTGCTAATGAGAGGCAGATAGACTGGGTGGCAGCTACAGTCTAGCAGAAATGACAGTGAAGTGGGACTAAATTTGCTCCAGTGGGGAATGGCAGTGCAGGTGGTGTAATTGCTGGTTGGAAAACAAGGTGGACTCTAAGTGATAATGAAGGTTTGCTTTTTGGCTGAGAGGAATAAAGGAAAAAGTGACTATAAGGCTTTGCAGGCATATTCCTGATATGTTTATGAAAGCTATGTTTAGTTATGCTGATAACGAAGTTATTGAACTTTATTTTTTATGTTTATTATTTGCTTGATACTTTGATAAGGCCATGATGTGGGCAATGAGCCCAGTCCCTGCTCAAGACTCGCAGCTCCTGCTATGTGTGGCATAGCTCTAAATTCACATTGGTTTCAGCTCCATCCCAGTAGGTTCTATCTTTAATTCAGTGATGCAGCATGCGGTCAATGAGATTTACTGCTGATATGCACTGTGGAAAGGGTGGAATGAGCTAGAACTGTGATACTGCTTCATTAAAATAGTAACCCCAAAAGGAGGCCCTGCAGTCTTTTGGTGTTTTATTTATATGCATTATGGAGCTACAACAGCTGCTAGCTTCCATAATTAAGCCCCATTTTCCCTAAATGTGGTGGAAAGGGTAAAATAAGTGAGAAATGCTGATCACTGGTAAAATTCTAAAAGAAATCTCTTTTATGTTATGTATCTTGATGCATGTAATAACTCAAGTATTGGATAGCTTCTTTTTTTGAGGCTTTTACAAATCTGAATAGGTTAAAAAATATGTATGAATGCTAGTGTATTATTTGAAATAGTGGAATTCCTTTTTCTTGTATGTCAGCCTATAGCACATTCTTCTCAAAATTGAGTGCGAAAAATTGCAAGGTGTGTTCTAACTGATTGGTGTTCCTAAAATATTTAGGTATCAAATTCATGTATCTTTTTTACTCCTATGAAGTAAATTCTTGTGGTGCTTTGGGACATTCATTGTACTGAAAAACTTTTCATTTATTCTCACTGAGAAATGTCTGCTATTGCATATGGGTGTTCACAAACCATTCATTTCCTTCCTTTTGTGTACTTGGAAATGATCTAATAACTGGGTGTTCTGCTGTAATTATCTACCTTTCACTTTTGTAAATTGTAATTTTTGTTTGTTTTGTAACGAGAATCAGTTGGTATGGAGCTTAGAAAAAACATTTAAGATTATGAACTGTTTCTAATGAACAGATTGTTTTCTGATGCAAATGGAAAGCCAAGTTGAGAGAGGCTTTTCTTTTTTTATGCAGAAGGATGCAGCCTCTCAACAGGCTTTGTCCTTATTTTTTGGCAGAATTGGACTGCCCTACTCAAAAGCATAAACAAGCCTCAGCCTATCAACAACAGAAATGGGACACCAACCTGCCAAATACAGGGAAATGAATAAATGGAAGAATAATAGAAGTCAGTAAAGTAGGAAATCTCATGTGGTGTGAATGATTTCCTATATAGCATAAGCAAGTTTTTTCTGCTGTTTGTTTCACACAGCTACACTAAGGATGAATAAATTTTTGTCACCAATGCTGTTATGAAAAGCATGCAAATTTGAGAGATCACACTGGCTAATGGGCAGAATTGTAATTTTGGAAGGAAAAATAAGCTTTCCTACAATTTTCATTCACTATCTCCCAATGTGAGATGACAATTTACTGCAGGTTTAGGAAATTAAATGTTAGTTTTCCAGGTGTACTGAAGAGGTTTGGAAATTAACTTAGCAAAGGTGAAGATACATGGTATTTCTCAGTGCAGTGAGAGTCAGCAAGATGACATTGTAAAATATCCTTAGTAATAGGCAGTTAGAAAGTCTGCAGGGGATGAGGTCAAAGAAGGGTCAGCAGCTGACATCGAATCAGAAGCCAGATGTGCTGACCCTTAATCATAGGCTTTTGCAGGCTTTTTTTGTACTGCAATTCAGCATAACATTATTGAATTCACCTTTAGATTAAGCTGGGCTGCTTTGACATATACAAGCCCATATGCAAGTTAATGGCTGTGTCATCCACTTCATTATGCAGGCTTTGATAACAGACCAGCGAGGTGACCTCTGCAAACAGTGCCACTTTTCAAGGTTCTTAACCATTTGCATTTTCAGTGAACAGAAAGTGGCACTCCCCATTTAGGTCATGTTGAATCGTTAGTTTTGTGTATACAAATTAAAACTGGGAATAGTAAGCTGCCACATCTCTTTTCTTCTTGCAAAATTACTTAAAACTATTTAATTCAGCACTTTTATGAAAGTTACCTGCTTCTGTACCAGTGCAAAATTTTTGGCTTTGCAGATGATGCCTTCTTAAGAGACAGTAGTTCCAGCAAAGGCATAGGTGTTAGTGGACTAAAGCTAAATATGGTCAGAAATTTTTGAAGAACTAAAATATCTAAAAAAACCCCCCAAAACCTTTAAGGTCTGGGAATAACAACGTTAAAAATGTGTATGCAAACCCTAACTGTTCCATGTTGCTTTTATATGATTCTGCAGTCTTAGCTTGTGAGGTTATTCTGCAGGGTATTTTTGCATTAGAACTGGAGTGAAAGAGGGCTTCCCATGGTGCAGCTCCTGCTAGTTTAACAAATACTTTTGGGTTGTTAATGTAAGCTTAAAATAACACTATATTGATGTAATGTTATCTTTATTCAGAGGCTGTGCTTCTGACTTGCTCACTTACTCAACAAACCGCACAGTAATCGGTAGTATTAAGGTCAATGGCAACAGATCTGTCTCTCACATTGTGCACTAGAGACGACATTTACCGAATATTGCACCAGTAAAATCCTTGCTGATTCCCCTGAAACTACTTACCTTTCATGCAGCTGTGGGAAAGGATTTAGCCAGGAGCTGGCCAGTGGGCTCATGCCCTTTGCAGTCCTCACTGTGCAACTCACATCCTGAATTAGGCAGGTATGCAAGAGAGAGGACTTGTTTCTTAGATTGAATAATACCTGACCTTCCAGTGAGGTGTCTTCAGCGGGAATTGTGTGTTCCTACAGTGGATGACCTTGATGGCATCCTTAATGACCTGGAAATCCAGATAAAATGTTATCATCACAGCTATTAGCATATTATCCCAGTTTTCAGATTCTGAAACGGCAGAATTCAATGGTCTCATCTCTCCTGTTCACAAGGCAAGGGTAGGCGCATATATGGGCCAGACTTTTCCCATGCCTGTTTTTAGACTCTGTTTCCTGAATTTCTTAGCTCCTATTTCACTCTTACTTTTGTATTCTACCTTTTATTCCTATTAACTGTTGCTGTGGGAAAGCGCAGTTGAATTACTTTAACACTCATACCTGAGTTTGTGGTCCTTATTTTATCTGTATGAGGAGTTTCAAGCCAGTAGGGTTGGGTGATTTTGTCTTCTCACAGGAGTTTCACCCAGGAGTTTGGTCACTTTATTTCTGAGGAATGCAGCTGTTGAGGAAGTTTGTCATCACAGATTAAAGGAAAATGGCTCTTTAATGCTGCTTCCACAGAGGCAGCTTCCAGTTCCCTGAGAAGCCTCTACTTTTTGGTGAAGACTGCACCTCTAAACAGATATATTTCAATTGAAAGTCTTAAGTCTTCAAAGTATAAACTTGTTTTATATAAGATGTGCTTTCTCTTTGAGGCTTGATGTGCAAAGATCATGGATATAAAATACAGCATTTATTACAGCATTTAAAAACCATGGGAAAGCATCCACGTTGTGTCACTACTCTGCTGGGGCAAGAAGCATTGTATGAATCTCCAGCTGGATAAAAGGGGGAGACTGTGGAGGCTGATGGGCTTGGGACCAAGAGAGTTCACTGGTGGGACAGTCCCTGAGATTAGAAACCCTCCCCAGGTCAGGGTGACAGAGCAGGCTTCCCCGCAGGATGCTTTGTTGTGTTACGTTAACGTACCCCAGTTCTGCTTCCCCGGTTGGCCTCCCTGCCCCTTTACGCTGTATGTGTCCCTGCCCTAGAAAGTTCTCCCTTCCCTGCTCTCCCACTGGCCCTTGCTCCCTTGCCTCTCCCTCAGTGCATCCCCATTGGCTCCCATACCCTAGCCCTGCCTATGTACTGCCCCCATGCCCTCAGGTCATTGGCCCCTGATGCTCTCCCCACCTCCACCAACCCCTTATATAAACCTGGACCCTCCCCTGTTCCTTGTCTTCGTCCCTGGACCCCTTCTTGTGTGTGGATTCGATAAACCTCTCCTGTGGAACCCCACATGAAGACCCTTCCCTCCTCTTTGCCATTGGCTCTTGCACTGGATTAGCAGCCGTCCAGCGTGTGTGTGTGTCCGTGTGTGCTGAGCGGCTCCTCGTTGGAGACGCTTCTGGAAGGTTGTGGCACCCACCATCCGCCTGCTGCAACAGGAGACATCGCAGCCTGTCAGCTGTAATCCCCATGAGAAATACACCGAAAAGTAACTGATGGTTTATTCTCTTTCTGAAGTGACTGATGCCAGTGTCAGTCAGCAGGCTCAGCTGAGAAGGAGGGCATGGCGTATCTTTTCATGCCTTGGTTTTAGAGTTCCCTGTGCCACTAAAAGAAAGGCAGTGAGGGGAATTTGTGCCAAACCCAGACCAGGACTGTGGCTGGTGTATGATGTTGGCTCTGCTGTGGCACATACCTGCAGGACCCTAGTGCACGTGTATTTAGGACGTTAATGTCATTTTGTAAACTGGACCCATGTTTTACGCCAAATTTGCTACAGAACTCTACCAGAAGAAACTTGGTATTCTACAGTAGATTAATTAATGTTAAGACATTTGAAGTTAGTTAAATATGAAACTGTTTCATAATGAGAATGAATTCCTCTGAGATACTATTTTTTATTACTTTTTCTACTGCATGGCCAGCTTTGGACTGGAGGTTAAGAACAAAAGCTGGATGCTTCTGCTGGAATTCTCCATCTAGAAATAATTACTGAGGGCAATGTTGTAACTTATCTTTCCATTCCAGACGTGACAACCCTTTCAGGTGATTAGGGGGAAGCAGACCTCTCCATTAAATTTTTTCAGGTTGTTCTGCAGACTCAGGAAGACATTTATACTCTGTTCACGTATTTAAGTTGATCTTTGTCATTCTGTGGCCTGAAACATCTGTTTTAAACAACAAAAGCAGGGATTATTAATCACTATCCTATAGGAAGGATTTAATTCAGTAACAAACTGCATAGCTATAGAATCGTGCAATAACTGGAGCCTTGCTGATAGCACGGATAAATTGAGGTTTTCATTGTATTGAGATGTCAGTCTTGCATCTGTCATCACTGCTAAATAATTTTTAAAGGCTTAAAAAGCCCAAGAGGTATCCTGTCCCTGGATGAAATTCCGAATTCATTTGTTCCTATCTCCTGGGTGCTATTTTTAGAAATAGCAGAAAAAACAGACAAATCATTCTAGTAACTATATTTGTATTTACAATTTAATCCCATGAAAGGGGGGGATAAGTAAGGCAATTGTGGCAATCTGTAGGAACTGGAATATGCTTAGTAGGATGTTCATGTTTTCTTTTTGGTGAAAATAATAAAATTGGAAAGTTGTGTGATCCTTAAAGATTCTTCTGAGAGGCAGAAGCACTGCAAATGGGCACAGAAGGGCTGTCTGGAAGCAGTCTCTGGATGCTGACAGTAACAACAAGGAAATGCAAGGGTGCAAAATATACCGGTTAAAGCCAAATTTTTTACTTCACGGTATTTACACTATTTTTGTACTTGTAACATGAAACAATATATACAGAAGTGATCCAAACAGCTAGATAAATCTAGCTGCTGCAAACTTGGGGGGATCTTGGGTGTGAAAATAAGTGAAACTCCAAATTTACTACTTGAAATCTGCTCCTTGAACTAAGCCTTCAAAGAAAAGAACGATAGGATTCCTGCAGCTTCATGTGTAAAAACCTCTATAGAATGAGGAAACCTCATCTTTGTGTTCTGCAACTCAGCCCTTGAGTTTTGGGCCTTTAGCTCTTTCTGCAAATACAGGATGTGAAGTCAAGAGTGTGGCCCTGCCAGTCTGTGCACTGGGCTGAGCAGCACATCTCCTCATCACACTGTGGTTACATGAAGGGAAACCCTGAAAATCAAACAAATATAAGCAATCTATTTTACCACTTTCTCTCTCCCCTTTAATAACTATCCTGATTTTCCCAGATTTCCCAGTTGGGCTTTACTGGCTCCTTTCAGTCTACCTAAATCCATCAATTGATAAATGTTCTCTTCCTGTCTATATCAGAAAAAACAGATGCAGATGTTACCCACTGTGAGACCCTCCTCTCTATAGCTGGGCTCATGTCTTGGGTAAAAACAGCTGCTTGCTGTATTTTGAGTGTAAACACCAGCGTGTCAATCTGTGTAGGGAGACCATGGAAACAGGGTGGCTGTCAGCTCTGTTTTTCTGGGCTGTATGGCAAGGACAGGGCTCTCTGAATCTGGTGGCTGCAAATAATCCCCCGTAATGCTTTGTAAAAAAATAATCTAATGCATGTAATAACATAATAGGAGGGGAGGATGTATTTATGTAAATCAGCTAAAACATTCTCAAGAATTAATGCATTAAAGTGGATAGGAAAGCCAGCAGTGAATAACAGGTGTGGAGACCTTCTCTTGTTTGTCAGCAGAGACTGGGAAATGGCTGGAGCTGCTGTACCTCTGTGCATGCCAAGTAGGTACAAAATAATTGCCAGCACTAGAAAATCACTTGATAGCAGTAACTCAAGTAATATGTTGTATTTAACTCAAATGTATGAATATCATGAATACTTGTGTGTGCTGGCATGTGAGTACATAGCAAAATAAATTTATTTCATTAATTTATATTGGCTTTACAAGTGACTTATTAGCCTTTTCATGGGCAACCTTCACTGGAAACAAGCTTTCTTTGTTCTCTTTGAAATTGAAGAGAATTAGGTTTCTAATTTCTTTAAAAGTCTGGCTTTTGGTATCCAAAATTGACAAAAAATGCTAGTCTAAGAAAATGAAATTGGTAGGTCATTTTTTTAAGTTTCAATTTATAGGAGCAGTCTGAAAGAGGTGGAAATCCTGCTCTGTTTCTATTACCTGTGTCATGCTGTGTGCAGTATTGGAGCAGCAAATAGTTTTTTTCTAATATTAGCATACACATGAAGGAGACCAGATATCATGTAGTTTCCCTAATTTGGCTTAATTTTTGAGAGAAGTGGCTACAGTTGACAATGCTAACAGCTAGTCAGATTTTTTTTTAATTGTAGCTGTAGGGTCTGTAAAGATGCAGATCTGGGGGTGAGTACGGATCCTGGCTGAGGAGCAGGAGAGCCTGAGAACTCCCATATGGAAAGAGCAGAGCCCCTTTATCCCTTTCATGTAACTTCAGGTGCTCGGTCAGTTGCACATGACATGGTCTCTGTCTTCTGAAGGAGCTATCAAAATTTAAAAAATTCACCTCCTGGGTGAACGTTTGATTTGTAATGTTTGTTCTCAGTTAATGGCTTTTGTCTCATTCTACTCAATGAGATTTTCCTTAATTCAACTAATACAGCTTTTCTATCTAAACATATGTGCATAAATTAGTATTTCCTTTTCTTTCTATATATACTCTTTCTGCTGGAATATTTTCACTGTAAACAGGAGCAGTTTACCTTGGCCCTGGAATTAACAGTAACTTGAATCTCTTCAGTTTACTAATGAAACAGAGTTTGAACTGATATTACAAAAAAAAAAAAAAAAAGAGCTGAATAACTGTTTTATGGCCAGATCAACATTGTACTGGGATGGCAGACTGTTTCCTGTCTCCTTATTTCTCATATTCAGAAAGGATGCATTTCTTTGTTAAGTTCACAAAAATCTCAACAGACAATTTTTGGAAGGATGTTCCAGTATCTGTTAAATAGAAATTTTTCAAAGTACTCACTAGAAACAAATTATGTAACAGCCCTGTGACAGATTTATTTAGGGATAAACACACATACTGATTTGGTAAACAGCTTTAGTTGCTTACATTCAAATTGTTTGCTTTGCTCCTAAAAGACAAAATTGGACCTTTTTTATGATAGTCCTAAAGTAATTTTTAATTCAAACCACATCAGATGGAGGAAAGAAAATGAAAACCAAACCCCATTATTTTATCACAGTGTTTTTTTGAGCCTGGCACATTTTAGGCATATAATAAACCAAACTCTGAGTATTTCAGTAATTTAATCTATGTACAATTCTACAATAATTGAAAAAAAAACCAAAACCCTAACAAACCCCATAACCAAATTTTTGCTTACAGGGCAAAACTGCTGGCTTTCTGGGACCAGTGTCTGGCTCAATTCTAAGCCATCTGACACATGAAAAATAGACAAATAATGTTTTAAGAAGGCAGAAAATCTTAAGATATCTGTGTGTGGTGTTTTCTTCTTCATTTGTTTTTGTTTTTGAAATTGCTGTTACCATTACTAAATCCTCCATTGAACAGCGGAGATCCCCATTGATTTCAGCCCCATTGATGCATACGTTTATGGAAATATAATGCACATTGTCTGGCCTTCCTGATCTTCAAAACCCTAAACCCCATTGCTTAATACACAATCAACAATTCTGTTCCTTGAATCAGATCAGTATTTCTAATCTGAGAAATCAGTGTTTTCTAATCAGCTCTTTGGAGTGATCAAGACATTTAAATGTTATGGGGCAGGTGGCCAGTTCTGAGTGACTGCTGTCACTTGAGGTGCGCACACATCTGAAGTGTTTGCCAGGACTGGTGGAAAGCATCTGTAGCCCATGCAGGACCTCCCTCCCTCTGCCGGTTTGCATCTTCAACTGGGTCTATAAAATATTTGCAGGAGCCAGGATCAGGCATTTTAAAGAATATTTTTGCTCATGACTTACTAATTAAATGACCTTATTTAAGCAATAATAGTAATGATGTCCTAGGTAAGTAGCAGTTATTAACTTCCATTAGGCTGAAAACAGTTTCTTCAGCAATGTCCCTAAAAATGTCTGTTCTAATTTGGCATGAATTGTTTGAGTGGTAATTACTGTGGTAACATTGAAAATGCATAGGGTGCCTTTCATTTTAAATAGCAAACCTGCAGTAAGTGAGGTAGAAGTTGAAAGAAATTAATGGATTTTGACTATAAACTATTCAGAACAGGCTAGAAAAGGAAAAATTTGAATAGTGTTTGAAAAAGAAATGTAGTTTGGGTTGCTCTTTCATGCAGACAGAACTCAAAACAATTGATCGTATTGTATCTAAGATTTGCTAAATATGCTTTTTGTCTGACATCAGTCAAGAAAATGTTGAGTCCTGAAAGTATGAAGAAAATTGAATAATGTGAAAATAGGTTTTAAATTATTTTAGTGCTTTCCTTTGCATGACAAAATGTATGAACTTACAGGCATACTTACTCATCAGTGGGCATATATGAAAGTAAATATTTTTAGTATTTTGTACACACCCCCCTGCCATCCACCCTGCAAATCCTCCCCAAATGCAGATAAAACCTTCTGGCAACTGAGGAGAACTAAAACATAAAGCACAGTAATTAACATGCATAAGTGTGCTTATGCTGTGTTTTTATATTTAAAATTTAAAGGAGGCTCACTGAAAACCTGCATCTGATGACCTGCACTTGAATCAGCTGCAGGTGCATGTAGAAATCAAGGGAAAACAGGCTTTGGATGGTAACTTGTCCCTGAGTATTTTCCTACACACCTTCATCCCTGCTGTAAGGCCTCCTCATGGGGTAGTGGTTAAAAATGTGCAGCAGAAATCTGCAGAAAGGAAGTGATAACAGAGGAAAGACTGGTAACAACTACTTCCAGTTAAGGTGATTCCAGTTAAAATGAGTCCAGTTTAGACCATCTCAGAAAAGTCCTTTGCTGTGAAAAGTGTCCCAATTACCTTTCCTGGGAGATTTATTCCAATATGCAAAGGCAATTTGCTTGAAAGGTGTAATGAAAACCAGTGTATAAATAGTGAAATTACTACCCAGTGCTGCTTGCATCACACACGAGCATATGGATATTCTCTGGGTCTTGTCCCAGAAACTGCTGAGATGGTATGGTTTAGGAGATTCTAAGCAAGTCATTGAATCATTCCCTGTCCAATAGCCTTTTTAAAAAAAAATCACTGGATTTCTTACTGCAGTAACTGAATAGGATATTTGGCAGGTGCCTAAATGTTGCTGTTTAAATAATGCAGAATTAACATCACTGTGTAGAACCCTGCATGTTTCTTAAATAGAATAGCCAGGCTATGGATTCAAACATGGAAAGTGTGATGAGCTATCAAAGAATTCTTACAGGACCAAGTGAAATTAATCTTAAAAGCATGAGCTTGTGTGCTGCATCATAGCAAGGTCCCTCTAGGTGCTCCTTGGTGATAAAGACATGTACAGGAATAAGGTCCATGAACAGTGGCACTTCCCTGAGCATACTCCCAGCCTCTGTATCTTCTGCAGTTCTGGAGCTGCCTGTGGTGTCTTTCTATTGCATGGACAGACTTTCCCCGAGTACTTGTCCACTGATTTTTCAAGTCACAGAATCCTGTGGCCATGATTTCATAGGTTCAGTGACATTAAAGAAGTAACTTTGTTTTGAACCTTCTAGTTTTAGTCCATGTTCTTTATCTTTTGTATTGGAGCAATCAATCCTTTTCACCTTCTCTATGCCAGTAATGATATTTCTAGGTATCTGTCACATCTCTTCTCAGATGCTCTTTATCCAGTCTGAAAAATCTCAGCCTGCTAGCTCAGTTTGCACTATCTTTGATCATTTACTGTTATCTTTTTCCAATTCTTTATTATTGTTTTCAAGACCAGAAAGAAATTTTTCCACAGCAGGCAAGGACGAGATGCACAATAGGTTGCAGGTGTAAAAAAAACCTTGTTCTCTATTTTGTTTTCTCTCCTTTATGTAATGATTTCTAATCTTCTGCTTGCTTTTTGACTGCAAAAGTGTTGAGATGATGTTTTTAAAGAGTTAACTCCTACCATTCCAAGCCCATCTTCAAAAGTAGCTGTAACTAACTTGGAGCACATCACAAAATATGTAAAGTCAGAATTGCTTTTTCCTGCGTGCATTTAAGCTCACTATTTTATTGCCCAGCATCACATAGTGCAAGGAGGCTTTTCTGCAACTCTTTGAACCTTCGGTAATTCTTTGAAAGAGCAGAGACCAAGAAAGTATGTTCCATTTACAATCAGCAAGCCATGATTAAGCTTGATCATATTACACAAGGGAAAGCTCAAGGAATTCTCAGTCACAGCTGGAGCCAGTGAAATAAGTCCATGTCTTCTCAGGTTGATAAAAATCAATAAATTTTGCCCACTATCACTGGACATAAGTCAGGTCTTTAGATAAGCTCCACTGCTAAACTCTTTGAAGAAAACCAGAGTAATACTCCTTTTTCTCTAGAAAAGCTTACTCTTTTGCTCTGTTATCCCATTTTTCAGTCTCCCATTCCTGACGAACACAACTGAGGAATCAGTCATGTTCAGACACCTGCAGCGCATCCTGCTTAGAAGTGACCAGCCCTGAGGCCAGACTGAGTGCAAGGCCAGCAGCAAAGGCAGCTGGTGACAGCAGTGTCCCGATGGCCCGGGGCAGGGTCTCTGACTCCAGGCCATGCCCTTTCCGTGTGCTTCTGCCATGGGAGCCCAGAGCGTGGGTCACCCCCCTCGATGGCACAGCTGGAGCTGGGGGCTCAGCACAGCCTGGCTCCCTTCACTCCTCTGCAGCAGAGCACGGGAAAAGGGACCTGATTCTTGCTGCAGAAGGATCTCCCCCGTGGGATCCTGTAGGGATTAACATGTTTCCTCCTTTTCCTCTGTAGCTGTTAAATGGCACTGGGGGCAGTAGCAGGCGCGTTACCTTCTGCTTTATCATTCGGGGTTAAACACTGACACCTCAAAGATTAAATAAAGCTGACTGAGCAAGACCGAGGCTGGTGCTGTCACCAAGTAACCATGGGTAAAACCTTCTATTTGGCTTTAATTTTCATACCTCTGTGGGCTTTGCCACAGTGGTAAAAAACCCAAACCGAACCCCAGTGGACTGGTGAAACTCCTTTGCTCAGTCAGAGACTGCTTGAGACCATTGCTCTAAGCCATGCACAGACAAAACTTATTATAAATTAGATAAAAGATTCTGTAACTTGCCCTTTGAAATTCATGCTCCAGGCAATTTTGTCTGTGGTGAAGGAGACAGAATTAAAGCACAAAAAAAAAAAAAAAATCTGTGAAGCATCACTGCAGTTTTTGAACATATTATAGCATGGAAATATAAAGATAATAGAGGCAGAGCTGAAGGTTGATCAGTGTAGTCTGGGAATTATCCAAAAGTCTTACTGAGCTTCCTGTTAGTTTAGTGATACTTCAGTTGGGATATCCATATTCCCCAAGGATTTTCCTCCAATGCAAAGCGTAGGAAGGGTGTTTTATCTTTTCTGGCTTCTTTAAGCAGAGACATGTGAAGCTATATAGGGAGGTAGTAATGTACAAAAAAATATAATCTGTATGAATTAATTTTGATCACTGAAACATAACTTAAATATTTCATATAATTAATGTGCTCTAAATGCTGTTATGGGTAACAGTGTTTTACACATGAATACCTGGAGAATACCTGATGGAAAAATTCCTAATAAGTGAAATATAGAAAAGATGCCTTGAACTTTTCTAGTTCTCATTATTGTGATACAGTGGGATACAGCTGTCAACATAACAATTTAATATAATACACTTGAAGATTCTAATTAGTCATTCCATCTGTGTTCTTGGTTTGCCTCAAAGAGATGACAGTAGAAGTCAGTGATACAAAATGTGTAATCATGACATTACTGCCATTGCTTTAACAGAGAAATTAAACATCTTGTTTACTTAAGTAATGATTTCACTGGTTTAGAGACAGCCACACTATTTTTGGAGGAGGGGTTATGCAAATTTCATCCTTACTGTTGATTGTAGAAAAGTAAATACTACAAATGAGCTTAAAATAAATAAAATATGCAATCAACTCAACCGTAGGATGAAGCTCAGAGCATACCTGTGTGGGTGTGATGGACAAAGAACTGGGCTCTTCTCTGTAGTGCCCAGTGTCAGGACGAAAGGCAATGGCCACAAATTGAAATACAGGAAATTCTATTTATATGTAAGAGAAATTTTACATCAAAAAGCACCAGTGTTCCCTGCTCACCTTATTTGGGTGCAATAGGAGTGGGCTGCAACTGGGGAGGTCACTGCCCCTTGGCACCTGGCAGAGTAGCTCATTCTTCCTGCTCCTGGACAACTTGATTCCTACACAGTAGGAAATGAAAGAAAATAATGTTCAGAAAGTTATGATTTCCTGACCTGTCTTTTTTTTTTTTTCTTCATTATATTCTGCCTAGAAATAGAGTTGTTTTGTTTTAACTGACGAGTTGGTTGTGGAAAATGAGACCAAGCATTTTAAGAGCAACTGGGAGTGAGGGTTAGAGAGAGAAACTTGTAGGTCAGTTGTGTCTGGAAGGTGAATGGATGAAGCTAGTGAACAAGGGTCATTCTGCTTTTCTTAGAGACTTGCAGTGATGCAACTTCACCTTTGGGGAATGTTCCTTTTGGTTGGCATCCTTGTGAGAGACTTTTTTAGTGGACTCTAAAATTCCAGAAGATTGCAATAACAAGTCTAACACCCTTTAAACAGAACAGTCAGATACATAGGAAAGTAAGCAAAGTGCTTAGAGGTGTGTCTGAGGAGAGAAAGGTTGGGAAAAAAGAACCATAAAAGCAGTTGATGGCAGAGGCAAAAAAACCCCTCAAACAACAGCCTATGACAGTCACCTGAAAAGATAAATGAGCAGTGGTTTTTTTCCTTACTGTATCAAAGGTGCATGTTGAGTCTTAACTTCTACTTTCACTCATTTTTGCAGTTGGCTGAGAATCTATATGTGAACAGGTAAAGGTGGCTTCAAGAGAAGCCAGCCTTCATTGCACTTTGGAGCAGCACTTCCTCTTCAGTTACTTTTGGATCCTTGCAGTTGCCTTCCTGGGATGCCATTTCACCAACAGAGCATTACCAAAACACGTTCTGATTATCTCCCAGCCCTCACTGATCTGCTCTGCCAGGTTCAGTAGAGACACTGTGAGAACTAATTGTCTCAAGCACTTTATGCCTCATGAGATTACCCTGTGCTAAATTAATCTTTCAACCACTTACTAGGGCAGATAAAAGTTAGGAACTTTGATCCTTATCTGTTCTATTATATTCCTTTCCCTTCTCTATATCAAATAATCATGTTGTCTTCAAGAGCATGGATATGGATATATATATATATTTATATATTCTGAGGTGTGTGATCAGAAAAGGGGGATAGTCAAAGGGTACTGCAGAAACTTGGTTGTATGAAATGTAGGGTTTGGGTGCTAGAAAAGCAACCTCGATTTTGTTCTTGTATATTGAAGCTGAATTTCTTGTATAGAGAGACAGGGATGTAGTGTGATAGCTATAGATATTTATACATGGAATTAAATGTCTTGGTTTGAACCCCTTTGCAATTAGTTACAAAGTCTGAATTCTCAGTCACTCATGGTCAAGGCAGGGGGAGTGTTAAAACAGAAAAAGTAAGGGCATATTCTTCTCTTTGGTGTGCTGGTGTGCACACTTTTGTACCTCACAGAGAAGCACAGTACTTCAAAACTTTGGAACTCAAAGAGCAAGAAAACAATTCCAAGATGTGGTCTGGCATGATGCAAACTAACTTTAAAAAATAGTTTTCAAAATATGCTGAAAGTGTGTTATTGCCTGTTATTTCTGCTGGGCAAAGGACACGAATCTATATATAAAGTTTGAAAACACTTCTGGGACATTTACTGAATCCCCTTGATAACCAGATAAGAACAACCAGATTTTATTTTATCTGCAAAACCAGCTATTATTGAAGAGAATGTTCCCAAGCTGAATGGAGCACGTTTAAATATACTGTCTGCCCACAAGCTGTGGCTAGGACATGGTATGAACTGAATGAAACTGTTAAGGGAAGTTGATTGGACATTAGGAAGAGGTTCTTCACTGTGAGGGTGGTCAGTCACTGGAAGAGACTCCCCAGGGAAGTGGTCAGGACACCAAGTCTGTCAGAGTTCAAGGAGTGTTTGGACAATGCCCTTCATCATATGGTTTAGTTTTGGGTAGTCCTGTGAGGAGCAGGGATTTGGCCTTGATCATCCCTATGAGTATCTTCCAGTTCAAGAAATTCTATGATTATAGGACTGTCTCCTGCTTTTACCCTCAAATCCATGCTCCCTGGCACAACACAATACCAATCAGATGGTGGTTATTCTCCATCAAGAGATCATTCTGTTTACATGTGCATATCAGTGTAACACCTGCCAAGAGAAAGAATGGGCCAGAGCAAATAAAAGTTGTTATTTAGTATCAATAACATTACCTACTGTGTGCAAATTGTTTAATTAAAAAGTAGCACGTATATTCTGTGCACAAACATGCATTCCCATGCTTGTGAAGGAACAGGGAGAGGAGTTTTAGGAGCTATCCTCCTGCCACAGGACCTTTTAGCCATGGATATATGGTGATGATGCCCTCTTCTCACAAAACATACCTTGTCATTAATGACAATGATAGCTGATCTTAATATGCCTTGGGGCTGCAATTCTGTCCCACAGCTCCATGGTGTGGGCTGGGGGAGCAATTTCCTGTCCTACTTGTTGGAGGATAGAAATTCACTTGGTTTGTACTAATCTTCATCTCAAGGTATGTATAAGATTTATTTTCAATACAAATATCTGGGTTTGTCATGATGAGCTACGGTGTGAAGTGCAGGAAAGAATGAGGTGATGATATAGAATATTATTATAGCACTCCTTACCAGCTAGACTCTGCTCTTGCATTAGAAATTGTCATCTGGTGTTTGGCAAATACCCTTAAGCAATTCTGTGCTTTATGGTGTTTTCTATAGGATAATATGCAAGGGTGGTTTGTGCTGCTGCCTGTTGTCCTTTCTGGGTGTGTTTCAACTGTTCAGGTAATTGCTCCTCTCAAATAATTGTACAACCATGATCTGCGCAGCAGCAAACTTTGTAGTGCGGATGCATTACAAAAGCCTCTGACTTATTTATCCCGTGTTTGGACCTACACACATCCAAACGAGAGTGTAATTTGGTATTTAATTTTAACCTGGAGAGTAGATGAGAGCACCGCTGTGGCGCTTTCACCTCTGACCAGCTGCAGACAGTCTACTCGGGTAGGGCAGTGCCAGCGCAGGGCGATTAGAGCCCCGCTGCCCTCCACGGCTGTCCAGGCTCACCCACCGTAACTGGCACCGGGGAAAGCAAAAGCACCCCCAAAGCCCCACCCCGCCCCCCGAAGTCGCAGCCCACAGCGCGGCCGGGCGGGCGGGCGCTGTCCCGCAGAGGGCAGCATTGAGCAGCGGATGCGGCCGCAGCGCTCCCGCACTTGTTCCCGGGGCCCAGGGCAGAGTTGCGGGCGCGGCACGTCCAGCCCCGGCACGGCCGCTCCCGCTGCACGCTCAGTTTAATTCAGCACAGAGCGACTCGGGGGGACACGGGACCCGCTGCGCAGCCCGGGGGCAGCGCTGCTGGGGCCCGGCCTCGCCAGCCATGGAGGCAGCGCCGTGCCGAGCCCCCCCCTCCCGCCAGGCCCCTGTTGGGGAC
>VWZW01002525.1:191320-261399 GCA_013397115.1 Edolisoma coerulescens | reverse complement strand
GCCCGAGCCGCTCGGCCGTCGCCGCGGTGCTGCCGCGCTCCGCTCCGCGCCCCGCTCCGCGCCTCCCCGTGCCCGTGCTACGGCCGGGCTGACAGCCCTCGCCGCCGGCCCGGCATCCTCCTTTGGCTTTCGCCGGTTTTCTTTCCCTTTGGGTGAGCTTCGCAGCGGATAACTGAAAGCCGGGGAGCGCCCAGCCGGTGCCGGGACAGGCGCGGGTGCTCGGGGCCGGGACAGGCGCGGATCCCCGGTGTGTGACAGCCACGTGAGGTATCGGTCCTGCACAGCCCGGGTGTCACCATCGCTACCGAGAGGCGTGTGCGCTCCCGGTGATTTCCACTGGAAACCCCAGGCAAGAAGCCTGAAATGCCACGGAAACACAGACCCTGTTCTTCCTACTTGCGTTCGCTTTTAAAATGTATTGTATGAGCCTTCAGACCCCGTGTCTCTCCATCAGTGGGATAGCACAACAGGGCTGTAAACTGCTACCACACTATTTTGCCTGTATTTTCTCCTCCTGTTATATAGTTGTACCTAAGTCCTCAGCTGATAGGCATAGATGGCAAATATTTAGGGTTCACAGTGAAATATCCACTAGCCTTTTCAAATAACTAGGCAATTATGAGTCATTTATTAGCCATTTTGATACTAAGATTCCTTTGGACTTAAAGCTATGTGTTGCGAACGTTATATGACTCTAGATGATTAAGCATATCATTTCTGTGAATCATTTAATTCAGATAAATGTTTTCCTTTTCTAGTTTTTTCAGACAACATAGCTCATGAAGTAGAGGGAAAGTTGTAAGTGTAAACTCATCAAAGTGTACCCCAGGGCAGTGCCTAGCTGTTACACATTCTCTCTGCATAAAACAGGAAGTAATTCTGCAACTGTGTTACCACAAAGTTAGTGGGCATTTCCCATCTCCTAAGGGCTCTTGTGCAGTTAAATGGACAGCTGTGCTAAAGCGACTGCTGTGCTTGGAGGCAGCAGCCAGTTCGCAGTTCCTAGTTATCTGTACACCAAATGTGAGTTGTTTTCTTTACGTCACTAGGTTTGAAGTGCTTTTACAGTCAGCTTTGAAGGTCTTCATAAAGCATTCCCAAACTGCTTACTTGTGAAAGCTTAGAAGAAGTTATGTGTCTCTCCTGACTTCCCACAAATGTTGTACATGCTATCAGCCCTTGTCAAATCCCAAGGCATCCCTACAACTGCATCACCAACAGATTTATGTGGTCCTGCCTGCTGGGCACAGAGATCAGAATTTGGCCCATTATCAAACAGGATGCACTATACTGATGGAGTTTTGGTGGAAACCTTCAAGGAACCATCATGGTTGGTTTGGGCTCTAACCAGACACTGTGCTGAGTAGTTGTCCCCTAAGAGGGTGTGTTTCAGTTCATGTACCAGCTAAACCATTGCGTTGTCTCATTGCATCTTGAAGTATTATAAATGAAGTTCTGTTAGAAGTATGTTTTACTCTTCTGTGTCTTTGCTGCAAGAATGCAGGAACAAAACAGTATGAAATTGATGAGGGAAATCTGAAATCGATGGTCTGTTTCCTTAGAGGAGAGTGCTGTTTTTAATGTGTTGCTAACAAATCTTATACTGCTCTCTTAAGAATATAGCATTTAATTACTCCTCTTGTATTCACATTGTATTTTATTCAATCTGTCTTTAAAACATCGAGACTTCAGTTTCAGGGTGATAAAAATCATCTGCCTCTTCTGTGAGTCTTCTGTGAGACTTCCTGATGAAACACACTGGTGCTGGATTTCATCAGGGCTTTTGATTCAATATCTGAGAAAAATCCAGTCAGATCTGAAAAGACGGTCTTTTAAAGATACTGAATTTGAGATTTGAAGACGCCAGACCAAATCCTGGTTTCAGTTATACCGCTCAGTGAGATCACTTAGGGACTTCCAGATGTGTTTTGTTCACCAGCAGGCACAATGGTTCTGAAGTCTGAGTTGCTTGCTGTGTTGAATATGTATGGCTCTGGGGACCTTAATGAAGTTACCATCTTTTTACCATACTTTTTTGTGTTGCCAGTAATCTTGCCTCTGAAAGGCAAAGTTTTACAAAATGCTTTATGCTGAGGTCTCATGATGGGATACAAAGCTGCTCCCTTCAGGGTTAAATCTTTTCTACCTACACCAGCTAGATTGAGCAGAATTAACCATTGTATCTTGGCAGATGTAAGCAGGGTTGCAGTTTTGGAGCTGTGGTATTCTGTCCTGGGCAGTGATTGCTGCCTCTGGATCTGTAACACAGAATGCCAGGGTAGCGGGTCTGTTGAGGTGTGTTAGGGTTCCCTCTAGCCTCTGTGCCTTGCACTTAGGGATGCTGGGATGGCACAGCCATTGCAGTCAAGCTGTTGTGTTGCTATTGTAAAAAAGTCCCACAGAACCCAAAATTTCTGGCTGGACTTCATCTGACTTTTTGTACCAGAAGTGAATATTCTCACAGAAAAGAAAAATTGGGTGTATTCAGTGAGGTCTGTTGGTTCTCATCACATCTTGCTCTGGATGTATCAGCACCTTATATTCCAGTTATACTAAATCTGGCTTGTGTCGGAGTGTCCTGAAAGTTGGCTCAGCTGCTGTCAAGAGTCTGCAAATAACTGGCAGCTACAAAGGAGGGAAAGCATAAACATGTAATGCTTGAAGAATTATGTGTAAAGAGTAAAGAATTAAGCCTTCTGGTACTGCTTTTGCGTATGTGCTGTATTGAATTGCAGCTGGACTTCTGCTGGTAGCATTTGAACAGCACCTGCTTTAGGTGCAACCCTTCGGTTCAGTGGGAGCATAGGGATCAAATGTCTAAACCATCTGAGAGAAAAGTGTTGTATCTTTTAGCTCTTTACTGTTGTCATATAGCTTGCTTCTTCTTTTGTGTACTTCACCTTTACTTTTGCTCATTTATTCATTTAATAGGGAAAAACAGTTGCTAGTGTTCAGCAAACAAATCTGTTTGTAAAAAGAAAAAGGTGCCATTATAATCAGGAAAAATGAATTGGCAGAAGTAAGGATGTTTGTCATTTGGTGTTGTATAAGAGAGGAACTTCTGCAGTACCCTGAAAGATGAAAAGTGGAAACAGAGATTGAAGGTGGATATATGTATCTTGCTGCTAGGGGGTAGTAACTGCAGTGTTTTGGCAGAAGTAACACATTCTACATTAATTACCCAGCTCTTCAGCTGGTGGAAGGAGTGGTGCTATCAGGTGTTAATGGTGTATGGCTGTACTTCAGGCTGTTTCCATTGCCTCCTTAAGCTTTCAAGTAGAAATGGCAATTCACCAAACTAGCTGATGAAATAGATCAGCATCATGCAGAAGGTAAATAATTTATTGTATTTTGAAACTTTGATGGTAAATTCTTTGTCTCCTCTAAAAGAAAACACTTGTTTGAAAGTTGCTTTATGAACACTCACTGCCACTGCCCAGGAAAGCTGAATAGCTGTGCACAAGAAAGGGAAATTAGTATGTCTGTTGCTTCATGTATGTCTGTCACTGCAGCAGTATTTTACTGGAAGTTTTTTAAATGGGGATGGGCCAGTCAGTGCTCCTAGAAATCAGCTTGCTAACTGCTTAGCTAGTACTAAACTTCATGTTATACTATTATTTCCAGATCTCAATTAATTTGGCTAAGTACTGCTGGCTGCAGTCCTCATCCTTTACATAAAGTATTGTGACATTGTTTTTATAAAAGAGCTGCGGCAGGTCTTGCTCCTCATCTCTCTTCCATCGTTAAACAAGTTAATAGCAGTCTGGAATTGGGCTCTTGCTCCACATGTCTTTTTTTTGGCAGCGGTTTCTTTCCATCCCACTGCAGCCAAGCACAGAGAGTCGTGATGTCCGATCCCTGAGTACTGGCTGTCTCTCTCATGTGGAAGGCTGGATTACATGGCTCTCTCTTCTGCATAGTATGGGTTCCTCTCCTTTTTACCTTACCTGGGGCCACCTTAATTCCTCCCTGAAAGAATAGATCCCCTTAGTTTCCCATGTGTTTTTTATGTGGTATGTACTGTACAAATAATAACGTCTCTGTTTATATTGTGGTTGTGTATTTCTAGTTTTGTGTGGGTAGTGAACTGCTTTGTGACTCCAGTGGTGTGTTGCAGTCTCTCAAGAAGAGTAATGTGTGTGGTTTCCAGCCTCACAGGGAGCACCCACTGCCTTGGTACCTGGATAACGATGACAGAGCTTTGACTGTGCCTACCCTGTGTGGCCTTTTCTCCTTATGTTATTGGGCTTCCATGTTGTGAATGAAATAACACTGAAAACTTGATCTGCTGAGAAGGTGCAGTGTTACCTGTGCTACTTCAAAGACAGAAACTGGACTGTGAAAGACTCCTTTCTTCTGAGGATGTTCTGATGTCTACTGTTAGTCCAGGGTGAACCCAAGTAATGCATTTATAAAGGCAGTGAGTCCGTCATGGTGTTGTGCACAAAATGGACTCTGTGTGCTTGTACATAGGTGCACTGTCTTCACACACCAGCTGCTAGATTTTTTTGTCTATTTCCCTGCAAAAAAAACCCCAAACTGGTGCAGTAATCTTAAGAGTACGTGCATACAGAGAAAGCCTCACTCTGTTCTAGTGGTTGAGAGAGAGTTTGTTCCTGACACCAGCATGAGGGACTATCACCTGCACTCTGGAGCTGGCAGTTCTTTATGGCAGGCCTTTGCATTGGAGATGAGTTAGGGTTTGCTCAGGGCAGCCAACTTGACCGGCATATTTAGAATGTTAACAACCTTGTGCAATGTGGAAATATTAAATAACTTGTTTATATTTGTAATTTACCTTTGAACCTTTGAATCTACACTCAAAAACTTACCTTTTATTTATATCCTGTGTGACATCCCTTACTTGCTCAAGTGTAAGACCCACATTATTTGCAAGTAGTCTCTTTTCTTAGCAGTTTTTTGTTGTTTTGAAGTGTCTGATGAGTAATTCTGTAGATGATTTTCAGCTTGGGTATCCCAAGAACACTTGGTCTGGCCCGGGCAAGAATCTGATTGCTTTCAGCTGGCTGCTGGAGCCCAGATGTAAGGGCAAATCAAGCAAAGGGCATGGGCAAGAATGCACCACTTGCACATTCTCCAGCTGCAAGGCTCCCTCCTCTGCAGGCAGACAAAAGGGGCAAAGTCTGCTCCTGAGCAATTCTAGGAACTTCATCTGGCACTGGGGATGAAATTGACGCAGAAATGAGGAAAAGGAGATAAGGGAACAGAGCCTCAGAGAGGGTGGAGACAGAGAAGGGAAGAAAATGGTTTAGAAAGAAGAAAAGCATTGGAGCAAATGGGGGAAAAGAGAAAAGACTTTGTGGGGAAGGAGAGGCTGAAGAAGACGATAAAAAGAAGGAAAGAAACGAAGAGAGCTGCAAGAAAGCTTCGTCAGGTTGGTGAATAACTTGTGCAGATAAGCCATTAATATGCACCCCTGGGCAGTCATTTAGGAGGTGGGGACAGCCAGGCACTTGAATTTAAATGCAGGGTTTTTACTATTGTCTCGCATCTGTTACTTGACTAAGACTTTGTTTTAAATTCATGGAAAGTGAGTCACCTTGAGTAACTTAAAATGCTCTCAGTTTATAGAAGTTGCATTAACTTTTTTTCATTTTGCTTGCAAGGTTGAATAAGGGGTCTTGAGAGGGAGAGAATGAACATCAATAGCAAAGAGAAAGAGAAGGTGGAAAATTAAGCCTTGTGTTGGCTTTGGAGGAGGATGGATACACAGAGAGACAGTTTAATATTGTTGTGGTTCATAACAAGCAGTTCTGCAGTGCATATGTCACTTCCAGAAGTCAAAACATGTTTGTAACTTTTCGAGCACAAGGTCAAAACCCTATGAAGTAGTGACACAGATGTGATAATTACACAAAGACTTGCTTGTCATATGTGTAATGTTTCCAGTTTAGGATTCCCTGCATTTCACAGAACTCGACAATAATTTTCAGTATCTAAATTATACTTCCTGTCTGTTTTATAACAACTGTATATTCTTATTTTAGCAAATGCTGAATTTATCCCTGTTTTTGTTGATAAGAAAAACAAAAGACCAGGAGCTAACTGCCCAAGTCCATGCAATAAATCTATAGTAAAAGCCTTGGAATGATTGTCTCCAAGTTTATCCCCCTTGCAGCCTGTTCTGCCCCGTATGGATGAATAATTTGCCTGGCTTCATAGTCCCCCCTACTCCTCTCATTTCTGACCTGGGCATAGTTTTCCCTGTTTTGTAAAATGTAGGATAACTGAAGGCTGCCTGTCCTTTGCACGCTTGCTTAGTGTAAATGACTTCTGCTCACGTTGTCCCTTTCTGGGCAGAGCACAAACAGCCTCCAAAAAGCAGTGTAATAGGAGGGTACTGAGCTGCATTAGTGTTAAATGGTGATGTGTGTCAGGGAAGCCTTCCGGAGCTGGGAAGGCTTTTTCTACTTCTCTCTTTTTTTTTTTTTNTTAATTATTTCCCAAGTCTCCCTTCCCCTCTTCTGTTCTTTAGTTTGGTTGCTCAAGGTTGCTCAAGGTAGTAGTCTATTTTTTTTTTTCTACTTCACATCAGTGATGCCTAATCCCAACCTGAATGCATTACTTAAAGAAATTTTTAGTAGATTACTTGTCATTTCTGGTACTGGTTTTTTCTTCATGATACACACAGGAATGAGGTCAATGTTGCATTTTTGTTCTTAGATTTTACACAGGTAAAGAGTTCCCTTGGGGCGCTGGGGGTGGGTGGTGCTGCCCAGCCTCTCCTTCCCAGCTTTATTCTGGGAGTTAACATCCAGCCTCTTTGCCTGGGTGCTGTAATGTTACTTTTCAGCTAGAGCCCAAATACTGCATGTTTTGGAATACAGTGTAATGTTTTGAGATGACATAATGTGGATGTTCTTTGAGCTTGTATTAAAATACATCAGATGGGGAAATCTGGATGTGTTTGTGACATGCATGGGTCCATACTGTGCAGACACTGGTGTGAACTGCAGCTACTGTCATTGGGATTCCAGGAAAATGTGGGGAAATGGAGATGGATACCTCCCTGCAATGGGAGTCTTCTGCTGCCTCTGTGAAACAAGGTTTTATTTCTGCAGACTCAAAGAAAAAAAAAAAAGGAAACCTCAAAAACTGAAAGATACACTGTATTACATTTGAAATTACTAATGCACTCATTATTAAACAACTATTAACTTTCTGCTAGACTTTCTTCCCCCTATTGCTGTTGTGCAGTTGTTTAATATTCATTGTACAGAAGCTTAGTATGCTGTCAGCATTGCAGTGATTTTTTTAATTCCATGTAGTTCCCTGCTTTTTCCTTCACGGAGTGTGGAGGGCAATTCTGTCACTGAGTCTGAAATGGGCTGCTCAGGTAGGAGAGTAATGCTGGCTGACTTAAAGCAAACATGATCCTAGGTTACTTTGACATGTTGACCTGAATTAAATGATGTAGATATAATGAAATTTTATGAATGCAATTGAATTGGATATGAGGGGAAGAAGCTTCATTTTTTTATTTGTTACTGTTTATCAACAAGAGTAATACAGAAATATTCTCCCTGAAACTGGTATGACTAGGAATGTTTGGAATAGCCAAAATAAAAAAAACCATCTATTATCTTAGGATTTTAGTTTTTAAACTGTCATCATCTAAATGTATCGCTTGGTCATGCTAGATGTACCTGCTTTGGCAACCATGTTTAGGTTGATTATTTTGAGGAGTGTACTTCTGATTTGTAGGCAGGAATGAAAGTCTGGACTCTTAAGTGTCTTGTAACACGTGGCTCTGCTTTTCTAGGGCTAAGTTAAAATCTCCCCACGTGGGGAGACAATGGCTCTGCAGACAAGGCCTAGAAACATCTTTTATCCAAAAGCTGCCTGGAACATTTCAACTAAGGGTTAATGTGTCCTTCTTTTGATGCAAATTCCTCAGTGATCTTTGTTCTAGATTGGGGGTTTTTTGTGGTTTGGGGGCAGAGGTTGACATGGTTTGAAGAAAATGTATTTTTAAAGTGGGAGAAGATTCTCCTGTGATCTGAGTTTTTGCCAGGCTCTGGGACAGAACAAGTGCATGGCAGAGGGACATGAGCAGAGGGAGGGGGAAGACTGCTGTGGTATCCTCTGGCCACAGTGGTGTGTAACAAAGCCTTAAACTACTTTTTCCATCTCTTTCTTCTGCTGTGAGGCGCTTGTTGCAGCTTCTTCCTTGCCCACTCTCCACCTCCTGCCTTCTTTCCCTCTTAGTCCCGTGCAAGCTCTGGCAGCCCTGGGGGTAGTCTGAGCCAAAAAGTCAACAGAATAGAGGAAGGAAAGGCTGCCTATACCCAGACACTGTGCAAAATGTATGTTCAGTTTGAGGGAGGGCAGGATGCCAGTCCTCCACATCCCCCTTCTCTTCCCTTTGGAAGCAAACAAGGCACTCCTTTCCGTGCTATGAGTAGGTGCAGGAGAAAGGATTCAGAGCTTGTTGAGTCTGTGAGTGAAAGTGGTGGGCTGAAGTCGGCCTGGGGGCTATTGATTGGACTGTGCTTGTTTAGATAATAAGTCATCTTTGGAGCCTGTCCTGTGAAAGAGCTTTCTCCACTGCTGTGCAAGTACCATGGCACAGGCCAGGCTTGATGTCTTTTGTTAGGAATGCCTCTGTTGCGTTTCACACGCCATAAATAACTTGTGGTATTTGTAGCAATCTCAGTCTCTCTTTGAAGATAGGAGTGTACAGCCTTTTCCCTGGCTTCTCTTTTTTTCTTCTTTTTTTGTTACTTAGCCTCAAAAGTGGTCTCAAGTCTCAAAAGTGGTTCAGGGGCCTAAATTTGGCCATCCTTGGGATAGAACTGTTTCATGGCTTTGAACTTTAAGCTATATGGAACAAAATACATGGAAGTTCATTGTACAGAATAACCGTGCATTGACAAGGAGAGACCTTGGGAAAACAAGTCCTGGGTCACACCTCTGATTCTGTGTGCAGAGAGAAAGGGAGTGATGAGTAAGTATTAAAACCAGTAATGAGCAGACTTTGATATTTATTCTAGAATATCATGTGGTGCGTGAATACCTTTTGTATTCACGTACTTGCAATGCATACTAAAATATGTGCTGAGCCATCATGTTTCTATTGTCAGTATTTAGGCACACGTTTTTCCCTGCAATTCATGGGTAGCAGGTGGACTTCCAGCAGCAGATAGAGAGCAATTACAGTAGCAATGCAGGCGTTAAATATCATGCACAGCTCCCCTCTGAAAGCAAGTTACTAAAAAGCATCTGCTTGTTCCAAAGCTGCATCTCACTTCAGGCCTTTTGCATGAGTAACAGTTGTTTTTTCCTTTGAGCTGTGTGATTGCACAGTGCCTCTGTTCTGCTGACACCCTTTCATTAAACAGCTAAAATTGCGAGCACTGATGGAAACGAAGTCATACAACATTAAGTAGGGTTGAATTATACTGGTCTCTTTAGTGCTGCATGAATTTATCCTCATAGCCTCCCCTGAATCAATGAAAACTGTTTCGGAGGTTTTGTAAGAGAACCTACAAAACAGAAATTCAGGAGATACATGGTCATAAATTTGGCTTTCCTGGTCAAATAATAAACCTGTGGTTTAACAGCAATGTTAGGAAATCCCTAATGTAAACAAACAAACAAAAAATTGTACTCAAGGTAGATGATTACTTATCTTCAAATATCTTTCAGAAACCTCCTGCTCCTTCTTTTTATATTTCACATACATACCCAGTTGTTTCCATGTTTCTGTAGACTTTGGAAAAGAATTGGAGCTCATGTAACACACCAACTCCAAGTGGTTTAACTGTGATTGGTTTGGAAATGGGAGATGATGGAATGATAGTTTTGGGGGTGTTTTATGTAGCAATGATAGTTCCAGCTGGCTGGGGATGTTGGCAGTGGAATAGTTCTTGCCTTCTATGTATTCTTTCCTCAGCAAGGATGAGGAGAAAACTGTTTGCAGAGAGGTTTCAGGTGAACATTAGAAGTTACTTGTGTTGCAGTAAGGATGAGCAGTAGTACAGTGGGACACAATACCTTACATGCCTTAATATGAATCTCCTTTTTTTTTTTTTTCTTTCTGGAGTTGTTCTTACAATGAGAACCCTTCAAAATCACTAGCCATGGCCTGTATGTTGCAGTTAAATATTATCTTTCTCTCATTTCTTCATTCTCATATCTGCCCACTCCCTGCTTTGCTGCCCTCACCCCTTCCAGTCTTGGATCCTTGTTGTGCTTTGTGTTCCTCTCCCACTTTCTCAACCTCTGTTAATGCCTCTCTGTGCAGGGAACAGTGTGTCAGTTGTGTCAGGCACCCTATCTTTGCCTGCCATCCGTGCCATGTTAAAACCCACTTCTTCCAGGAATGCTCCTTGCCAGATCTGCAAATGGATAATCTCTCTGCTCCTCCTGTCTGCCCCGTGTCACTCAGCCCTGCTGTGCTTCTTGCCCCTATTCTGGTGATGGGAAGCCTTTGGCTTTGGTGATAGGCCTCTCTGCTGGCTTTGGTGTGAGGTTTTACATTGAACACGTGGGTTTGTAGCGATAGTTGCTGTTTGAATGACTGTTCACCAGATAAGATGTTGTTAAAAGAATACTAAGTGACTCTTCTTGAAAGAAGAACCTTTCCTGTGTCTGTTTCCTTAAAGGAGCCAGTGGTTCCCTGTTCAGTGCAGTGTGGAAGACAGCTCGATGTCTCGATGTGTGAATACATCAATAGATTTATATATGTTCTTCAATCAACTCAAATAAATAGGGCTAACATCAGTTTTCTTGGAATAATGTGGCATGCTTGGTTTGGGGAGCTTTAAGACAAGAACTTTGCATTTAAATTCCATGATGATGGCCACTGAGATGTGCTAGAATAAGGCATAAGGGCTGCTCTGCTTGGTCTTTGTGCCCCAACGCTTCTGGGTTTCTGTTTTCTACCACTATTTCCCAGAGTGTATTTCAGAAGATCCTGATTCCTAGTCCTAAAGGATCTGTCAGGGATTCAGATAAGAAAATGTAAGCTTCTTTATTTTGAGGGAAGATTTTTTGTGATCAAGAACGGGAGTCAGCAAATGACTTGTATTGGAGCTTGAAAAGCTGAGGTATGAAAGATCTGTGATGCAAAATGAGGGGTTGCTGCTCAGTGTGTAACTGGGTCTGACAGTTAAAAAGGTGAAACTTTGAAAAACAAGAAGTCCTTTTATGTGTGGTTATTAGTAGTTTAAAATACAAGAATTAAAGGAATTAAAGCTAAGGAAATGAATTTTTTTTTTAATGTATGAAAATAAATTCCTTCTTCCCTCTCACTTGTTTCCTTCCTTTCCCCCCTTTTTTCCTTCTCTCTCTCCCTTGTCCTCCCCTCTTTATTTTCTTAGAGTCTTGAATCAGTGGAACTGGATCTATTTCTATGTGATGCTACGGTACTTGGATAGATGATACTGAATGGGAATATTTAGGGAGCAGATGATAATCTTTTGCCTTATCTGTCAAGTATGGCTGTTAAGGGTGAGCCTCTGAATCACCAGTGTCTGAAGCTGCCTGGAATCTTCCTGATTGTTTCTCTTGTTCTTTGGGGAAGGTGTGAGGGGGGTGTGTTACATTTTGGAGTGTGTGTGGTTTAAGTCCAATTAAATGCTAGGTTTTGATTTAACAACTTTGTGTACCCGACACAGCTGTGCCTCGAGGGGAACCCCATGGGCATGGGTGCCTTCAGTACCAAAATCCTGGCACATTAGCACACCAGCCTCCTCTAATTCTTGTCTGTGAAGATTTTTTTCCATTTTAGAAGAAAAATAGGTGGAAATAATAGGCAGCTTATGATTTCATTCATTTTATTGTTGTTAATGTCTATAGAAATAATGCACACTAGTTGCTATTATCATGGGCTCAGCTTAGCAGATTTCTTGCTTTTTCATGTCTGTATGATAACAGGAATAAAAGCCAGCAAAGTGCAATGCTAACAGTATGACTGCTTTTAGACAGTTTGGCAGGAAATGCTATTTCCTGTTCTGTTTGATGTTCTGTTGCCTTTCTCATAAATTTTAACCCATCTGGGGGTTCAACATTTGTTGTTATGGTGGGAAAGACAATGCCAGTGACAGCCAAATTTAAATGTAGTTGTTCCTTTAAATAGATTGAACAGGTTCTGGTTAAAAAATACAGAATTGCCCTGTAATTCTTTTGGCTGCAGTGTAACATCTTTGGATTCCTGTCTGCATAGCCAAGTTGGAAAGTGGGATTAGATTTGCCTTTAAAGTATGGGCTCACACTGGTGTGGCTTGCTCTTCTGGATCAGGTTAGACCTTCCAGTAGTCCTGTGTCATAAGCAGATGCCAGGTTCCTCAGTACTCCAAAGTCAAATAATAATTGTAGTGCCATTTGATGTGCTTCCCAGATCACCAGATAAATTTGTATTTGGAATAGGATGATAGATACTTTCTTAAGAGGAATTGTGTTCTTACCTCTTGAGACCCCAAGCAAGTGCTGTCCACAGGGGTGTCAAGGTCCCTTCCAACCCCAACTCCTGTGTGACTGAGGTGAACCTCTCTTAACCTTTCACCTGCCTGTTCCTCTTGGCTGCCAGTCGTGTGAGCACTGGCTCAGCAGGATGTCTTGGTTAGGGCAGTACCTCCTATCAGGGTGCAGCAGTCTTTGGGGCTGGTTGTTAAGCTTGTGGTTTTTTCAAATCAAATGCTGACAGATGAGATTTGAAAGCCAGAGGATGCTGCTTCCCAGAGTGCTGAGGTCTGCTGGCACTTTTGTGCTGGGTGGAGGACATCTCTAGGTGTCTCCCTGGAAGTGCAGGAGCTTCCCTTCCCGGTGTTTGTGTATGCCAGTGATACTGTGCCCCAGCAGCCTCCTCAGTAAATTGCCAGCCTGATCTTTTGTGAAGAGCAGTCGTGTTGAATTTAGTGTTACTTCATCAGGAGTGAGGCACTGATACTGAGAGTGAGCAATTGTAACCGAGTCTGCCCTTATGCCTGACAGTGTGTGTTTGGTGTTTAGCTGTAACTGTTCCTAATTTGCTCAGCTGCTTGACAAAAGCATAAATGACATCGAGGTGAGAGCTCTTCTGTTGGCTGCAGCTCTGTGTCACCATGAAGTAATTGTAACATTACATAGAAAGTGATAAATAATTGTTAACTTTATTAGAGCAGTAATTATATACTGGAGTGAATTTCAGCAGAAATGAACAATTGCTATCTCTGCATTTAAATTTCCATCTGAATTGTAAGACAAAGTTGAGAATATTTTCCCTTGATGTGAAAAAGGGGTGTGTTTAAAGGGAATCTGCATGTACCCTCATATTTTCACTTGGATATTGCATGTTCTAGTGAAAGCTCTGGCAGCATAGACAACCAGACTGTTGACTTCCTTAAAAAACGACAATAAAACAACCTTTTGGGTTAAAGTTCCCCTGTGTACTCTGTAACATTTAAATCATTTTCTTGTGCATTTGCACTTTTTCTACTGGAGCCACTTAAGAACATAACCCTGTTGAATGCCCAGATGCCAGCAGAAGAATCAGGAGGTGGTCTAGGAAGTTGGTCATCTATTTAAAAATCTAATTGCATGGTGCACACAGTTAGGGAACTGCTTGATACCCTGAAATAAATCAATTCAGTTGTGAGTGTAAATAATTGTGATTTCTTTAAAAACACTACCTGGCTGATCTCTATTTCCTGCTTGGTTGAGAAGTCCTGAAAGACTAAAAAGAGAAGAGGTCAACATTTGGGTACTACCTAAAATTACTAGGATCCCTTGGAAGTTCATTTGAGATGTGTCATAGTAATCTAGAGAATGACATCACTTCTGCTATATACTAGGTAATTTTTTTTTTTTTAAGTAATGCTCTGAAGTGGTTCTGTAAGAACAGGATATTTTCATAAATATCAGTTAATTTTACAAAAAGTCAATAGCACATGCTAGTAGGACTTCAGTAATAAAAACAAATTACTTGTAACCAGACATTTCAGTCAGAGAGAATGAAAGCTCTTTGCACATATGTGTATTTAGCTCATAGTTTCTACTCATATTTTAATCTCCCTTGGAGTTCAGTATTAGTCTTTCAAAACACACATGTTACTAATCAAAATATTATTCTTCTAAGGATTTCTTCCTGAAATACCAAGCAGAAGACATATGTTTATAGAGACTGTGTTAGAACTTAACAAATACAGGCCAAACAACTTATAATTGGGCTGGTTTTGCTTATTTCGTATTTTGTTGAATCAACAGCCTTGTGGATGTGAGTGTTAATGGATACCAGAAACTTAAGGTTCGTAAGTTTCAGGTTTTGTATGATTTTATTCTCTTCTGGAGGTCAAATAAAAGAAAGGGAGTGAAATCCTGACAAGAGACATAAAATGAAAACCACATGTTGTACAGAAAAGCTGACCAGGGGACAATGTCACTCATTAGCTGCTACAATAGCTGTGACTTGGTTTGATATAGTGAGCACATTGTTGCGCTGTGAAAAAAGCCCAGCAATATTATTTCTAAAAGGGACAGGATGCTTTTTGATTGGGTTGATGGTTTTGGTTTTGCCTTTTGGGGTGCTTTTTCTTTTCCATGGTGATAAGGGCAAAGCTGTGGGTGTCAGGCACTTCCTTGGGTGTGGTGTGCGAGGTGGCAGAGGAGCTGTGTTTGAGTTGCTCCTTTCTGAGAAGGTGACAACATCCCAGTGAGCACTGTGGGTCTGAGGGACCTTGTCTCTTTTCCATGTTGTTGTGTGGGTGGTCTCACTGTTCCATTGTGCAGCTTGGGCTTCCTGGCTGGTGTAAAAGCAGGAGGAATGTGAGCCTCCCCGAGCTTCTAGATGTGCTAAGAAGGGAAAGATTTTGGGGCTAATCAGCCCCCACATTGTAATCAAGAGGATAACTTCTCTTACAGTATC
The DNA here is from genome assembly GCA_013397115.1 of Edolisoma coerulescens. Classification (NCBI taxonomy): domain Eukaryota; kingdom Metazoa; phylum Chordata; class Aves; order Passeriformes; family Campephagidae; genus Edolisoma; species Edolisoma coerulescens. Next base: position 246,533 of record VWZW01002525.1, on the reverse strand, counting down.
TGGCACTATATACACACAGACCCCTTTTCTTGTCTGGTGAAGGCTGATGTTTATGCCAGTAGGATTCTCTGTAGGTGGATTTCTCTTTAGAAATTAACATTTTGCCCCGTGTGCTTCAGCCCAAGAAGTGTCATGGTTAGGTGATACTTGACGTGATCAAACAGGGAAAAGGTGCTTGGCTGGCTGTCCCTGGACCTGTCAGATTTGGGTAGGGTTTTCTGAGTAATATGTAAACAAAAAAAATCAAGGCAGCCCTGTAGTATTTGTAGCCTTAGAAACTTTCAAGTCCTAACTCTTAGTTCTTTATTTTGGATTCTTGGTGCTGATAAGAAAAGAGGAATCAGAAGCCACATTATTATACTGCTAGTGGAAACAATCCATATTCTTCTTGTGGGATCTTTTCTGACAGATAAAAGGATACATCTGCAGCTGCTGTATTTGGGGGAATGGGGTGATGGGAGAGCAGCACCTGAGACAACAGTTTTTGCTGGTCCACATATGTCCAGATTTTATTTTGCATTTCTTTTTTTTACTTTATCCACGTTTTGTGCCTAATTTTCCCTTTTGCAGCTGTAGAAGCTTATGCTCGGAAATTGAATGAGATTGTTCCTTTTGGTTCCTTGCGTCTGGCTGAACTCTTTGCATATGCCTCAAAGTGAAATTGCCTTGAAATAATAAGCAGGGATTGTACAGCTGACTTAGAGTTGAAAGAAGCCTGATTGGGAGCCTCTTTTGTTCGTTTCTGGGTTAGGTTAGAAACAGAGTCTTGTGTGAAGTGAAATTGTATGGCCTAAATGGCCAGTTCATCGCCTCTAGCCTTTGGCTTAAGTCTTTAGGTCTTTACGGAAGATTTAAAGTCTTTAAGTCTTCAAGGAAGTCTTTAGGTCTTAGGTGGCTCTTCTGCTTTGGTTGTGTTTGGGGGGCCCTCCCAAAGAGGGCACGAATTTGGGCTTTTAGGTTTGTTAGGCTGAATAAGCCGTGTTCTTACACACTCACAGAATAACAGTTTGGAAAGAACTTCTGGAGGCTGTCAAATCCAGCTCTGTGTTCAAAGCAGTTCCAGAGAGACAAGGTTACTCAGGCCCTTGTCCACTTTCCAAAGATGCCCTGTTCCTGTGTTTGACCACCCTTCATGGTTAAAAGTTAATTTTACCATATTTAATTGAAATGTCCCCTACCACATGTGTTCTGTTCATCGTGTCTCATCCCTTGCTGCTCTGTCTCCATGGAAATCCTCTCTCTTCCCTATACCCCACTAGAGTGTAGACTGGCAAGGTTTTCCATCAGCCTTCATTTCTTAAAGGTGGGCAAAGGTGTTTTTCTCAGCATTTCCTCCAGCCTCAGTCTGTCTTGGTTATCTCGCAAAGAACTCGATCCTCTGGGTCAGTGGACTCGTGCTGGGCATCTGAGAACTGGACACAGCAACCACATTAATTCCTTGGGCACATTGGCAGGTCTGTTCTGCACCTGGTTCATTCTTGGAGGTGGCCAGGCCTGTTCATGTACTTTCAGTGATGTTTCAGCAGGGTGTTCATGTCATTAATTTTAAACACAGGGGTTTACCTCTGCTAGAGGTACCTCTCATGATATCCAGAACTATACTGAACTCTGCTTATGCTGGTGTCATATTGGTAGTTGATGATCATTTGGGCATTGGCTTCTGCTTCCAGCCCTTCCTCCTTTATTTTCAGCTGCCGACTGCCCAGCTTGCTGTGGAAATTCTTGGCTTCAAGGCATTTGGTGTTTTGAATTAAAAATTTATTGAATTAGTTTGGAATGCTTTAGGCAGCTAAACTCCTGGCTCCCTGGGACAGCCCATCATTTTTGTGAGGGAGTTTGTAAAGGGCTTTCTTGGCTTGAAAATCCAAAAGCCTTCTGTGAAGAGCGTGTGCAGAGCCAGGTGGGAATTACTGCTGATCTCTTACCGCATGCATAGTCTTAACTCAGAGGCAGAAGGTGTAGGATACTGCTCTTGTCCTGCCAGTCTGGCCTCTGAGAGAGAGGAAGGATATCAAAAGTGGGAGCCAAGAGCTGAGTGACTGTAACCTCTCTGGCCTGACTTCATCTGAAGGGGAAAAAATGGTGGGGTTTGGGTTTTTTTAAGTTTTTCTGCAGACAAATAAGAAACATGATTAGCTCCTGGGTAGTTATTTTAAGTGCTGATACAGTGAAGAATGGGAAAGTATGCTGGAGGACTGTGACTGAGGTGAAGATGCCATCTAGGCTGCCACTGAGTGCCACACTTCAGTTCTCAAAATGTTTTTACCCTGTGTGCATTTGCAATCAATACAGTCCTGCTTCTGTAGCTTATCTGGTATGGCCTGAATTTAGACCTGTCCTGTGTAGGCTGTGGCATTTGTGTATGAAGCCTGACCTGTTCATTTAATACCTGATTCCACTCTTTCTTAATTGCAAACCATTAGTTTTTCTTTGTTAAACAATATGAAAAACATTAAATGAAAGGATTCATTTATGTTATTTAAATTCCTACCTCAAATGTTAAGGCATGTGCATTTTTCCCTACTCAAGTGAGTTGTTTGAAAACTAAAGGAGTGTATGAGTAGATTGGAGTGTGCCAAGAGATACCTTCCTTTGCAGGCCCTCTTGTGACCCAAAAAGAGATATCTTTTCAAAGAGTTAGAGGCTGAAAGTGCTCTGGTTATGGAGTAGTTCTGGGTTTTGTTATCTGTTGTTAGATGAGTTTTAAGTAGAAAGAGGTCATTGGCTTGAAGCGGAGGCAAACTGGAATAAGAAATGCATTTTCTACCAAGATACCACTGTCTAAAATTCTGCTTTAGTCCCGATTTGAATGGTCTCTTTGAAAGTAACTCCAGTCTATCTCTATTTGTGCTTGCTCTGTGTTCCTCACCTGTGTTTGAACAGAAATACTTGTTTTGTATTATGGCAAGCTGTGGCTCTTACAGAAATAGAGAATAGGTTGCACATCCTGAAGATGAGATGTCAGCAGTAAAGGTTTCTGTGGCTCTTGTCCAGAGTTTGTGGATGTGGGTGAGAGGTTTTGCAGTGTTTTTTTAGGCCTTTGACCATACTTTAGAGAAGAAGTGGTATTTTATTAAACTGCCGTGCTGTTCAGGCCATTCAGAGAGAACATTGCTGTACAAATGGCACCTCATCCAAACCCACATCTTGCTCTTAAAACCTCGTTAGTGGCCGCTGACGTCTCTGTCTCCTGTGCACTGGGAGGGCGGCTGGGGGCTGTTCCTGCCTGGTCTCCTCAGTTGCTTGGTTCTCTTTCCAGCGTTTCCATAAGTGGCAGGGCTGGTGCCAGGGCAGCAAATGGAGAATGCATTTGTTCTTCTGTGGGAACATCGTCTTCCCATGTACGTGTGTGTGTTGCGTTCTTTAAAACTGATTTGTGAAACAAATTCCAAACAAAAGTCTTTGGAATTTATGCATGTCATGGAGATCTTGGACTGTGACAGGTAACAGACGAGTAGCACTCTGTTTCAGCTGTAAGGAATGTCACAGAACCAACATGTTAGAGTGAAAACAGGCACTGTGGTATTTTTTGGGCTTTTTCCTCTATGCCAGTTTTGGTTTTCAGACCCTCTCCCTTTGGGCTAGTGAAATAGTAGTCGCCTGGAAACAGGATCAGCTATTGATAATGCTATTTGAGGGGTTGTGTGCAGGTTAAATGTGTATCTTTCTGAAAGAGGATAGTAATTTGCTACCGGCTCTTTTTGGAAATCAGTGGGGTGGTGGCTGTTTTTTTTTTCTGTTGTGACTTATCTGTAAAATCTTTGCTTTAGAAGAGTGAGCTCAACCAGGGTTATAACTTCTGGTGAAAACTCTTCACAGAGTTTATCTTAATACATTATGTTTTTATTTAACTGTGTGCCAGAGAAAAGATGAGTTTTGGTAGCTCCAATTCCCCAGCAGTTTTATGGGATAATAAAAGTTCTTTTTAAAAACAAACAAACATTTGCTTTATAGGGTTACATAGTTATTTTTCCTGGTTTGAAGTCAAAGATTTCTTTTTCCTGTTACATGTTTAAGGCAACCACAACAATGCTCTTAGCTACTCTTTGGAATATTCTGTGCTAGATCCAGAAGCCACTGAAGTGCATTGAAATAAGGAGGTTTTCATCACTGCCTGTGGGCTGCAGTCCTCCATTTTACTTGATCTAAGAATAATCCCATTGATCTCACAGAGGCTGTAATTGTGGAAAACTACCTGTCAAAGTGAGGAATTTCTTGAAAATCAGCAGGGTGCTTCACCTGAGTTGAAAATAAGAACATGGAAACTACTTTCATGCAGATTACAGTTTTATTTCACTTTTTGTGTAAAGAGAACATTCTGAGAAACCCCTTTAGAGGCTGAAGCTCCAGAGATATGGGATTCTAGACCAGCTTCTGTCATTAGCCTGTTGGAAATCCTTACACCAGTCTTTTATAACTTTGTTTTCTTATTTGTCAAGTGGTTGAAATTTGTTGGTGCCATTGCTGTGAGATCTAATGGGGGAAACCTGTATTTTGGCAGTGTGGTAGTAATTAAGAGTCTTCCACACAACTTCTGTATAACACTTTGCCCCAGACATCAACATGAAATAACAAAGGAATATTGAGAGGAGGAAGGCAGCACTGGCACAGGCAGTCACGGGGAGCCTATTTCTGTGCTTATCTGACTGTTTTTCTTTCCTCCCATGTCTGTAGCAATTGTTTCCTTTTTCAGCAGGTGAAGTCAGGAAGCAGCAGCTGTGAATTGGTCTTTCATGTACTACTCCCTAGAGGGTGCCAGACACCCGCGTTCTGCAGCCCCGTGTGCTCCGCAGCCAGGTGACATCGCAGCCTGGCGCTGGTTTCTCCTGGCTCGCCGTGGTGTGAGCATCCCTTGCTGCTGGAAGGTGCAATGGGGAGAAATGAGGTGGCTGAGTGATTCAAGCACCTCTCACATAGTCATAGCCATGCACTCTCATTCGTGGATTTTTACTTACTGTAACTTGTGTGTTATGAGTTGTTTGTGCTGGTCAAGGATAACTTGTGAGAAGGAAACACAATTTCAAGATGAAAAAGCTGTAAATCATTCAGGAGTTGTGCTGACCAGTCACTGCAGTAAATGCCTGCTTTCCCGGGTCACTAGGGAGCAGCTGGTGGAAACTGAAGGAATACAAAGCCTGTGTATCCTGACTCTCAGTGACCCACTCCAGTGTTTGAGACCTCAGTGTTTCTGATATTTAACCATTTTTGCAGCAACACTTGAAGATACAGTGCATGCATGCTTTGAAATGAGTGCAAGAGGGTATGTTATGAGTGGAAGGCACAGATGCCGTTTGTGGCTTGTAGCACCTGTGACTGCATAAGCTTTCATTGCAGTAAATGTGGGATCCCCATGTATCCTTTAAAGCACTTTTTTTTCTCCTCTCTCAAAACACATGGCAGCAGTGATTCAGCCCTGCACAGCCTCTTACGGGCCACTGGGCTGGATGTGAAAGGTTTGGGACATAACTCTTGGAAAGAGAAGACAGGGCAGCTCCTTGAAGGTGGATTCTTGTGTTCCCCCAGACCTACTCTGGGAGCAGACAGAGAACAGGAGGGGTGTTGGAGGCACTGCCTCTGTGGTAGTGAGAGGTTCCGCTGTAATATGGTATCCTCCACATTGCTTCAAGGCTAAAGTCATTAGAAAAAAGTGCATGGAAAGACCTGAGCTTTTACTCAGGTGTATGTACTTACAGCTTTTTCTCATGCATAAAGTATGCAAGGAAAAGAGGCCCATTAAGGAGGGTTTGTCTCATTAAGCTGACTGCCATGAAGACCATCTCTTGGAGATCAGACTTCACCTTTCTGATCTGAGTCTTGATGCTGATTCCTTGGAGGCTGGTTAAGATTCCACTGTTTGTTTTGAAGTAGCAAAGCATGGAGAGAGACTTTCTAACTTGGGTGCATTTTTTTCCCTCTGCTTTCTTTGCAAGTGCCTCCAAGCCTTTATGAAAACAAACACTGGAGACAAAGACCTTTGCTAAGAAAATGTGTATCAGCTCTTTTTGTTTTGAAAGGGTGATGTGAGTGATAAATATTTAAGTGTTGAGAGATGAGACATTAACTTACCAAAATGTGAGTGATCTTCATTTGCATCCAGGCAGAGACTGTAATTTTGTTGTCATATCTTGCCTCAAATGTCCATCTGCTACTTGTATGGACTTAAGAGAAGTTTTACTATAAAACGGTGGGTCTGTGTGTGGAGCTGTGAGTAACAGCCACTGGCCACTTATGTTGTTTATGTGCTGCTGGGGAGCTGCTCATCATCTGTACCAGGATAAGATGGATGTGGAACGGAAGCTTTGGTAACTTGTAATGGTGGCATGAGCTTTATCATCTCTAACAGTGCAGTTCTTATTGTTTGTACTGCTATGCTGTCTTTAGTTCCTGTTAATGGCTTGAGGCTCCTGTGGGCCAGACTAAACGCGCTGCTGTAAGCGGTTCCAGGGGTGTTCCTGTTCATGTCAATGGCTCCTGTGCTCACCTGCCACTGCTGCTTTAGGACTGCCACACCACAAGAGCTTCTGTATAGCTTCTCAGTATATGTCATGCAAAAACATCATGGAGAGGCAGGCTTGTTTTCCAGATTAAAAAAAAAACCAGCCAAACAAAATGATGCATGCCATGCTGTAAGCTAAGAGGTCTCATGGCAAAGGGGAGTTCTAACCTGCAGCCGTCCTCCTTGCTTGAGAAGAGCACAGCCTCCTTTGGGGGTTAAAGGAAGGATCAGTGTTGAATTTCACAAGTCATCCTCTCACTAAAGGCTCTTCTCCAAGACTTGCCTTTCTGCCTTCCTTTTTAAATCCCTCGGCTGAAGACCAAAATACCAATAGGTTGTATCCTGTTTATTACGATCACAGGAATTCAAATGCCACAAAGAGAAAAGAAAATTAACGGAATAAAGCAAGCTGTGGGAAGGAAAACAGCTTTTAACGTGGTGTGCTAATGAGGTATGAAATAGGTGCGTAAGAAAGTGTTCGGTAGCATCTGTAGAAAGTATTGCAGCCTGCAGAAACAGAAATATGGGAATATTGTGGAAGGGAAATAACCCAGTGCTTGGAGGAGAAGGAGTTTACTGTCTGCTACAGACTTAATGCCTCCTCAGGCCCTGGCTGCCCTTTGGCAGAGCTGGCATCTCTTTCACGTGGAAGCTGAGGCTGGAATAGCTATAAGCTTGAGGATACAGATGCCTTTGAACTCTGCTTTCTTATCACAGACTTCATAAGACATGGCAAGTGTGACCCACTTCAGTTCCTGCACAACTCTGCTGCTCCACAGACCCAGCCCTTGGAGCTGCTGAGGACTGGGTCACTGAAGTCCTCTGGGTTAAAACAATTATTTTGCCTAATTTTTTTTTTCCTTTTCTTCGTTGAGTTGCCTTTAATGGTCTCCTTCCCAGCCTGTCCCTATAACTATCGTGCTGGTGCTCCATGGCTGCATAGCACAGCTAAAATGAGTGGTGGTTAAGAATGGAGTGAGAGTGGGCAGTGGAAGGCTTCCAGTGTGCATATTGCTTAGCCCAGCATTGCTGCCAGAGTCCTCGTAATGGGGAATTAAGGAGTTGCTTGCACAAAGGAGTATTTTGCTTCCCAGGGGGTTTCACTGGATTTTGTTTCTGGATTTAAGTGCTAATTAACACAAAATAGTGCTCAATGCTTCACTGTAAGAGTAACTAACACTGTTGATAGTTGGTGTATAAACACAATGTATGCTAATGAGATCCCTACCTTTGTAAAACAAAGCTGTTGATCCTCTGTGTGTGTCCAGGCATTTTTAGCAGGCTGGGAGGTTTCCTTTCCAATGATATCTCATGCCTCTTTGAGATTTCCTTAAAACAGACGGGGTTTTTTAGCTCCTCAGTGGTTTCTTTTCCTCTGAGCATTAGCTGTTTTCCAGTTCTTGAATTTTGATCAAGAGCTGGAGGCTACTTTTAGCTGACTTTTTCTTGTTAGTTTACTTGCTTTCAGACTAAGTGTCATTTTTCTCTCCAAAGAGCTGAAATGCCAAGACTGTCATTTCTACTTGTATCTAATAATAGCTTGATCCACAAATTATTGTAATGAAGTTACTAAGGCCACTGGCAGAGAGTACTGTGATCCAAAGACCACTGGAATGAATGGGATTCTTCACTGGGAATAAAGTTAAACTTTGGGTCGAGCCCCTAGGGTGCTGTTCTGTACACACGTGCGTGACCACGTGCGACAGTGTTAGGCTGTGCTATGGAAACCAAATTTCAAAAAAAGGCTGCCAACTCTCCCAGCTGAGCACTGGTGAGTAAAGGAAGATGCTGTACAGACAGGAGATGTGTTAGCAGCCCCCGAGGTAGCAGAGCAGTTACCATAACAGCCAGCAACAGATGTTACCCAGAACCATACTGCTGCTGCTGCTGGAATTAGAGTAGGAATGGAGGTCTCCCAGCTGCCAAGCATCATTTGTGTGGCCAAGGTGTCAGTTGCAGCTCTTTGGAGGAGGCAGGGGGCCGATGAAAACATAAACAATAGCAGCAGCAGCAGGATTGCTGATTTGGTGCAGGAATTACTCAATTGTGCCACTGTGCCCTTGTAATCCCATTAGGAAAGTCAGACTAACAAGCGTGATAGGATAGGCCCCCTCTGCAGGGTTTGCTGCTGGGGAGGCAGGGACATCTCATCAGCCTGTGAAGGGTGTGCCCAGGAGGAGCAGGGTGGGTGCATTGGCAGGGCTGGGGGTCGGGTTGTGCAGTGCCTGCCAGTGCTGCTGACTGTTTTCCACGTGCGCTCAAAAGCAGTTTGCTCTAAAGAAATAAAGGCAAGAAATAATGGTGATGAGTTTGTTGCTATTAAAGGATAGATCTAAAGGATTTACGTTTTCTGGGAAATGCTTTAATTGGAATTATGATGTGTTTTGCCATATTGCTGAGCAATTAAACTCTACTTAAGCCCAGAGAAAGTACTTCCATGAAAAGTTTTCAGTGCAGTTCCTGGCTGAGATTGTGAAGAGGAGTATGATTTACAAATATCTCATTAACAGACATTATAAAGTTGATTATGCCCCCATGGGAATTGATGACAAAACTTTCATAGCCTTCATTAGAAATGAAAACCTTTTGATGCAAGGCAAATACGGTTTTGGGTGCACATATAATAAAGTTATACATATTAGCTTAAAAGCAGCTGCTCTGGAAACCCTGCTGGAAATTCTTAGTTTTCCTAATGTGTAGGAGAAATCCATTTTCTGTAGGTATTTTTAGTGCTAACTTCCTCTCCTGTGCTATTATCTTACACACTCTCCCATTAGTGCTTGCTGTGTTTCCAGGTCAGCCATGTGATTGCTGAGCATCCCTGCCTGCTTTTGAATGACTTGCCAGGCAGAGAAGCAAGTTGTTAGTGCTGGCTGCCAGCAGCACTTCTCCCAGCCTGGACCCACTGATAACCCACAGAAACCCTCTCCTCCCACCCTTTTGGGAAGGTCGTCACTGTGTGGTTCAGGATGAGACCCTGCCCTTCTCTGTGGAGACACCCGTGTGCTGGAACACAAACCAGCCCCACTGCTGAGAGGCATTTCAGAGCTGCTGCTTCGCCTTGAGCCACGGTTGTTTTAGCATGAGCTGGATGAAGCATGCAGATTTCTGCCTTTTTGCCACTTGTTACATTTACAACTCAAATGAACTTGCTGTGCTTCAGAAAATTGCAAGAAGTGGTGAAAAAATTGCAGCCCAAATCCCTCTGTGAGCTTTTTTTTTGTTTGTGTGTGTGGTAAAAAACCCTTAGGCAAAGTGTTTTAAACCCAGCAGTGCTGACAATGAGAGTTAATAACTTTCCAGATATTGGCTTTTTTGCTACATACGACTTTTTTAAAAAGGTGTTTGAACTGATCCAGCCAGTTGCTGTGGATGCCTCTGTGTGTGTTTAATGAACAGCTGGCTCTTTTGAACTGGGAATTTTAATACTTTCAGTTCCATGAAACTGGAATCGGAGGAGGCGGATGATTGTACAAGAGGGAGCGCATTTTCTCATGCGAATTCGGGAGCAGGGAGGGAGGGAGAGGAAAGCATCATAATATTGCGTGTGTTTCTGTTTCAGTGGATCAAATCTTTCCTCTGTCTGCCTCCAAGCTATTTGGTTGTGATCAGATGATCAGAGCTCAAGGAAGCGATTGGAGAGCGAGCTGGCTGCAGCTGCACTGTAGGCTGTTTTCAGGGACAAGGAGCCACTGTTTTTCAAACATAGCATAAACATAGAAGTTATTTTGTAGGCTTCAGGATGCAGATATGGGTTGTGCTGCCAGCATTGTTCTGCTCCAAGCCTTTCGTTCTGTGGTACAGAGGAACTGTCCACATATCTGCAGGCGACGACGACGAGAGGAGTTGTCACATGAAATTCTGCCGCTGGATAGCGATGATGAAATGAGCAGACCCAGGACTCTCATCATAATGGTATGGTATACTTTAATTGAGAGAGAGGTGACAGAATTATTATTGCAGATGTTATGTGATTATTTTTTTCCTTTAACTGTATATTCATAGAGAGAGAGCAATTGACAGGCAATTTGTCAGGGTAGTTCTGTTAGTTTGCTGGTAGATTTGCTGTATCTGTAATGTTACTTTATAGGTGAAGCTGTAAGCTCCACATAAGCTCTGTGTAAAGTAAATGTTCTGTTATTTAATTGTTGGTGGGTTTTATTGCTGTTTGTGAGATAGGCAGCACTGGAGCTGGTAGCATGGTTTTGTTTTATTTCAGACTTGGAATTCCAAACAGCAGACAGCTTAGGAAATGTTTGCTAAGTCTGTTCATCATAAAATCAAAAACAAACCCAAAAGCCAAGCCAAACAAAACAAAAAAAAAATCTTTACTTGCACCCAGGATGCAGTTGGAATTTATATTAAGTTATATGCAAATAAACTCCCATATATCTTTGCTTCAAACAGTTTGCAGCAGTAAAATGTTTGCTGGATCACTGCTTTCCGGTTTACTGAGTTGCCTCTGTTCTTTAATGAAGGGGAGCTTGAAAGGCTCTCGGTTTTCGAGTGTCATTTTCTTCCTGAATTAAATTTTTTATTTTGTGATGGGAATATAATAAGCACTATAGGTTTATTAGGAATAAATGACAGGGTTGTTCCTTGTTATAAATCACTGTTTCAGAATGAGGAATACACTTACTGCCTAGTTACTGCTCTTCTTTGCCAAATACACATATGGTGAGCATTTCCAGAACCCTGGAGTGGTTTGCATCTGAGGTGGCAATGATTTGTTACTCTGTGGCTCTCACTTAATAAAAATATTACCAAGACACTGAAAATAGTATTTTTGCTGGTTTGTCAGGACACTCGTTTATATCATTTAAGTGGTAGAGTTTGATGAAGTTCAAAGGGCACTCCCATGGTACTCTGATCCCACACAGTGCTGTAACTTAGTGGTAAAGGGTAACATTAGAGAATTTAATAGCTGTCCTGAGCAGCTGTTTTGCATAGAGCATTGCTGCCCATGGAGAAGTGTGTGGTGCAGCCATGGCAACGATAGTAGCAAGGACCCAATCTCAGCAGTGCTTTAGGTATCAGCTGAGGGTATTATCCAGTGCACGGGGGAGCCTCATGGTCATAAGGAGGATGGAAATGGATTTCGTCGTTGTGAATCTGATGTTAAAGCTTCTTGTGCTCTAAAAGTATCTATGTCTATACAACAAACTTTTTTTTTTTTTCACTGTATGGTTAAATAAATGACCTCAGCAGCGTTTAAACAAATAAATGTCTCCTTCCTAGTAGTAATTTCAACCATGATGAAGTGAGAAATGTCTGGAAGCATATCCGAGTATGGATCATCTGTGTAACTTGCTTCAGTCCTTGGAAGAAAAGGGTTGTCTAGGGTATTGTGGCAGCAGACACGATGCCAGCCTTGCCAAACTCACAAATACTCATCAGCAGCTTGAGTTGTGTTTCTTTGTGTGGCAAGGCCTGGAGATCAGGGCTCCAAGAGCAAAGGTCCCTGGGCTCTCAGGGAGGTGAGGCTTTACCCTGCAGTGTGGAGGGAGCTGTGGAAGCTGCCCACCGCCCTGCAGAGTTGGGGACACGCAAAGGAGAGGCATTCTGGTCAGGATGGTCTGTTAACTGATGCTGGATGTGGGCTCTGAGATGCCCTCAAACACATCCACCCGTTGTACTGACAGGGGCTTAGATTTTCTATAGCAGTGGTTAGTGCACTGGTGTTTGTCCTGCCAAAAGGCTGCCCTTCCCCAGGAGCTTTATGGGACCATTTTCTCCCTCTCAGTCCCTTTGAGAAGAAGAGGAGTGGTTCAGCCCTGTCCTGAGGCTGGGGTAGGTGCAGGCAGGCGCTTTGGAGGAAAGCTGCTGGGCAGAGGCTGACTTCCAGAGGTTGATCTTTCTCTTCAGGATGTGTATTATTAACATGCTTTTGTTTTGAAGCAGTTAATTATGTAAATATCTGAATGAATTTGCCCTTAAGCTTTCCAGTTAGGCTTAGGAATGACATGGAGACCTGGTGAGCTGGGAAGAAAGCGCTGCTTCAGAGCACTTCGTGGCAGAATGGATGGCCCTGTTTCCACCTGAATTATGTTTCTTGAAAGAGCAGCATGATAAAGAGAGCTGGAGGCTACTGGGCCTTAATGCAACATGTTGTGGTCCTAACAAATTAGTTATTCCCCTTGATCTGTTGTAGGTCATTGAGGTTTATGTCTGGATAATACAGTGGAGGCAACTATGCAGACGAGCAGAAGAGTGTTTAGTTCCCAGTGTCATTATGCACATTGTGCAGATGCCAGGAGCTAAACTGATCCCAATGAGATTACTGAGAGCTCACGTCGCAGGGCAGTGAGTAACTGGAGTGCCCAAGAAGAGAGGCGAGGAAATCTCAAATGCAGAATACCAGAAGTACACTGATGGGCCTGGGTGTGATTGTTTGGCTCCTGTCAGGTGAAGATCTGGCATTTTGTCTCTTCATGCCTTCAAATGACATGGTCTTCCTCTCTGTAGCTTGTGTGCCACTGCCTATATGTGCCCTACAGAAGGTGTTAGCCTTTGCTATTGATTTCAGGAGATAAACTGTGCCTTCTAAACAGCTTTTTGAAGTCACCAGGCTCTGCTCTCTGTTCTTGCAAGTTTGCCTGTCCTGTGTGTAGCAAAAGTAACATCGTGGTGTTGCCTTGATAAGGAAAGCAACCCTGAATCAGAGAGAACAGCAGTCTACGCTAAAATGCTTCCAGTACGTAAACAGCTCTAGGGATGTGCCCGGTTTTCCTTTGTTAGCCACTGAAGAGGAACATCCTTGTAGGATATTCTTCTAGGAATCGTTTTTGCCAGTGGCACTCCACGCAGGAGATGCTGTGGGTGCGCTCTATAAGAAAAGGAAGGCAGAAGTCCCACGCCCAGCCTCCAGCTATTGCTTAATGGCTACCTACTAATCACTGAATGAAGCCTTTAAGCATCACAGCAGGTATTTCTAACATTTTGGTCCTTGCAGAAAGTGAGGATTGATGTCTTTATTCAGAGACTTTTTTTTTTTCTTCTGTTTGTTAGTTTAGAAATCTGGTTTTACCCTTAGGCACGACAGATAAATCATTAGTTTTAGATCTTGACTGGATCCACAGAGCTAGGAGAGCTGTTGGAAAGAAAAAACTGTAAGTTCTCTGTCAATTACTATTGTGTGTCATCTTCTCTTGGATGAAATTCTGGAATGTGCCAGAGACATGCAAAGTAAGTGTCCAAACAACCTCTAATATGGTCTACCAGTTGAATCAATTTGTTCAGTGACTCTGATTTAATAGACCCTTGTTTTCTGTAACTTTGAGAGCATGTCTGCATGAGCTGGCTTTCAAAATAAGTCTATGAGATGGTGAGGTTTGAGATACTAAAAACCTTTCTGGAGTGAATGCAAATGGCTGTACATACTGTTACCACAACAAAAAGGAGAAGAAGATGCCTGAAGGAGGAAAATTAAGTACATGGGGTTGTGTAGAACAGTTTGGTGTTTTAAGGGGGAGCACTAACATTCAAGATGATGGTTTGCATTTGGAACTTGTGGCTTGAAGTTGAGCTTTGTCTAGTAGGTCATTCTTTGGTTTTTTTCATGCAATTTATTACAAATTGTGGCAGCTGAGATTTTTGTGATAAGAGCAAAGCATATTTGAGGATATGATCCTCCTCTCCACCACCCCCACCTTTCCTGCCCTTGGTAATAAACTATCTAAAAGTATAAAAAATGTTTTGCATTTTGAATAAAATAGTGTAACTTGAGCTGACTTACTAGCTTTAACACAGCGATATTCACTTCATTAATGCTGCCCAAGCTGCTTCTCAGGCCACTTAGTTTGTAAATGGATTTTTACTCTTCTAAAAGCAGTAGAGAGAACAGAAGCGTGGCTTTGAGAATTTTCCATCATCTAGTATTGAAGTTTACCTTCAGAACTGTGTTCCTTAAGTTTTGTTGCATGGTCTGTGTTAATTTTCTACCTCTAGTTGAAATAATTTAGTGCACTCATTCCATTTGTATGCGTTTCTCTCCTGAAGGTCTGTGCAATGTAAGTGCTATCAATGGATGGCAACTCTAGGAATTGCAGGATCTCTGACTCATAACTTTCTGGTTTTGTATGTGGGCGTGTGTCCGTGTGTACTCAACTGGGGGGGAATTGCAGTGCCTTTTGGAGGCTCAATCCTGGCAGCAGAAGGGTGTTCCCTTCCTGCAATGTCTTAGAGGAGGGATTGTCTTTGCGAAGGAAGATTACTCAGGGCTGCAAAATGAAAAAAAAAAAAAAATACTCAAAATTTTCGTGACTTCTTAGCTCAAGTCAGAAGCTTCAATGTGTAATACATTTTTAAGCAATGATAATCATATGTAGCTTTATTTGTCCTTAATTTCCACTTCAGCACTTGACCTCAGCAGGAACAGAAACAGGCCCATGTTTGAATAAATGAATAACATTAGAGTGTAAGGAGGAGAAGTAGTAAGTGATGCACAAAAGCAGTTCTGCTTCAGAGTCATTTTGGCCACTGTTCTTGTTACCTTTGCAGCTTCTTTGCATGCTGTGCCCAGTGCCCCTCAGTCCTGTGAGTGACTGCAGTGACTGCCAGCCCTTCCCCTGGGTACCAGGGACAGTGTCCCTTGCTGCTCCTTGGAAGGATGTTGGGTTTGTTTTGGTGTTTACCCGTTTAGACAGCAGCTGTGGCTCTGGGTAGAGTTTCTTATATACAGAGGGGAGAAAATGTGGGTCAGTTTTCATTCTTCAGTGCTGCAGTACCACGTAGTGTATGCATATGGTTCAAGAAAAGCTGGTGTTAAAGGTGGCCTTTTACTGCTGAGCAAATCTTCTCCATCTGACTTTGGTACTCTGAGCAATGTTTTATATTGCTTTCACTTCTTATTAGTGCTGCAGCGATGTGTGTAGTCTGACAGTGTGTGGAATGTAATTATTATGAATGTGTTAACCAAATTTTTATGACAGCTTATGAAGAGTGTGGGCTCAAAGCAATAAAGTGATGAAAACATTCTCCTACCTATGAGGAATTTATTCTCTTTTTTCTAGGGAAAAAAGAGAGAAGTAAGCTAGTTATTTGTAAGCGATGCATACCTGAAAGAGAAGGATATAAATTAAAGAGGCAAAGAAAGTCTCTGTAAGTCTCAGTCCTTGGGAGTACTTTGGGAAGGTGGTTTATGCATTTGACAAAAATCCCAATTTCAGTTGTATGCTCAGAATACTTCTTGAGAGAGAAGAAAATTGACCTATAGAAAGGCAGAGGAACTTGATTAAAGCCAAGAAGACAGAGAGAAACAAACCCGCACAAGAAAAGCAGGAAAAAAACAAGCCAGGGTTTCCAGGCTTTGGCCATCTGCAGCCACAGTGCTGTGTCACAGGCACATATACAGACAGAGCTATGCACACACATGCTTGATTTGTCACAGTTTTGTCTATGATGCTCTGCAGTTCTGCTTGGCTCCAGCTCTCATGGCCTTTAGCAAATGCAAGCTTTCAGTATTTCCCTTGATCAGTTTGCTCATTGTATCTTCATACAGAGTTAAGAAGAAGATCCCAGGGATCTGTCTAATCTGGGATTTTGGAACTGGGTGAGCTGTGGTTGTAGTAACCTGAAGCTCTGTGTGTGGTGTGGTGCCCTCATATACCAAGTCAGCCATGAGCACAGATTTTGCATTTGTTTGTGTCTCTCCTGTGTTTATCACAATATTAAATACTTGAATGAAAAGATAAACTGAATAATAATTAAGATACTAACATAGATTTAAATGCCAAGTGCTAGACACAGGATGAACCACCTAAAATAACCACAATAATATCTTTGAAGTTCTGGAGACTTGATTTGAAATGCATTTCACACAGAATTTAGTAGAGGTATTTTGTTTCATGCTGTCAGTAGACAGTGTAGTGTTGGACAGAAATATAAAACATGTATGTGTGTATTTGGGACCAGCAGCCTTTAGGTATAATTTCAGAGTAGTTCTCTGGGGTTTTTTTATGCACATCTTGGGCTGCACAAGTAGTTCCAGACTCATGACTTTGTTCAAATAATTTGGTCTTTTGCTTCCCCCAGTGAGGTTTGGGTACTGGGATGTGTGGCTGCTGCTGGCACTGTACAGACCAGGCAGTGGGAGTGGGTTAGGTTGGTAGTTCCTATCTACAGGAATTAAGTGATGACAGTGATACAACCTGCTGGAGCATCTTGGCTGAGCAGCAGATTGTCCCCTGCTCCGTTACCAGGAGCCCATCTCCGTTAGGCAGAATTCAGAGAATCACAGAGTGCTCTGAGTTTAGCAGCGCTGTCGCTGCCTGTAGCTCACAGGAGGCAGGCTGGGGCAGCACAGGCAGTCTGTCGAGCCGGAGGAGTGCAGAAATCCCCGGGATGCTCCATGCACGCTCCCAGCACGCCCCAGGTGTTTGCACTGCATTACCGGTGAGAGCATTCCCGTGGGGATCCGCAGCTGGAGCACTGACCTGCGCCGGGCAGGGCAGCTGGAGAGCCTCTGGCTGGCAGGGACGGTGGCAGCAGGGACAGTGGCAGCGGGGTGGCAGCAGGGACAGTGGCAGCGTGGTGGCAGCAGCACTTGCCGTCTGAACGTGTGCTCCCTGTCCTTGGCCCAGGCTCTGGCAGACTGAGTCTCTTTGGCTGAATTAGGGTGACTTGCAGCTGGTTCCAGAAGAGCACAAAGGAACAGTATATTAAGCTCATGCTTTCAGAAAACGATATTAGTGCCAGCCGTCAGCCCTTGCCTCTCACTGGCCTTAACTCACTGCTGGCTGCAGCCCTGAGAGCCGGGCTGGGCTTTATTTTTCATGCTGTTGTCAGTACAGAATCCTCTGAGTAGCACTGAACTGGATTTAAATGCGTATAGCTGAGTCCAGAGTCCATTTCAGGCCTTTGGCCACAAATACGGGGATATTGATTTAGCTTGGAAACAGCTCTGCCCTGTAAGAGGTCCGCTGAGTGCGGAAGGGAGCCATAGAGACACCGGGGCGCTCAGGGAACACTGGCCAACCAAAAGTACTGCCAAAGTAAAAGCTGCTGGGAGAGGCAAGGCAGGAGAGAACTGTCGAGGCAAAGACAGTGGGTAACAGAGGAAGAGTTAAGTGATGAGAGAGAAGCCAAGTGGGAAATGCCATTTCTTCTCATCTGAAATTAAATAGGCACACTGCTGTTAAACTTTGGTCAGATATTTGATTTTAGAGGGCTACTCACCATTGCTCTGTTGATATATTCTAATGCTGCTTTTTGCCTCCCACCACAAGCTCAAAAACTTTGGTTTTACTTCAGGATGAGTATGTCCCTTCCTCACTGATACTAAATTCTCCTCCCTTGCCCTTCTTCCATTTCCTCCTTCCCAAAGTGTAAAACCATCTTCTGCTTTGTCTTCAGCATAAATATGCTCCATTCCGCTCCTGCATGGATTGGAAGTCTGAATGGAGCACAACAGAACTCTTCCTGGTATTTCTCACTTCCATGAACTTTCTCCTTTTCAACACCAATCTTAATACACTTGTTCTAAACCTAGATTAGATAAACCAGAATTCCACTTCAGCACATTTCAGACAAAAGCCTTATGCAAAGTTTCCTTGCTCTTGAGAGACAGAAATATATCTCTGAACCTTTATCTCCATTCTTCATACTCTTCCATCCATCAGAACTATCTGGTTTTGGTGTATATATGGAAATCTCTGTTGCTCTGTAACCTCTCCAGTAACCTCTGGGCAGCAAAGCAGGATCATGTGGTAACAGAAGTCACTTCTCTTCATAGCAGCTGCTGAGCCATTCTACCACCAGCTGTGGCAGAAAGCTGAATGGAGGAGTAGATACTGAGTGCACCTGCAGCATAAAATAAAGTGTGACCAACTGTGTGCTGCAGAACCTGGTGTGGGTAGCTTTGTTCTCGTTTTTTTCTGTGCGTCTCAGGGGGATTCCCACCTGATTTCAAAAAACCTCTCAAGAGATTCTGACTTCTAGATTACATTTCCTGAATCATACAGGGTTATGATGAAAAGCAGCAGTACTTCATGACTATCAGGTGACTGCTGTCATTGTGTGGGTGAATACAGACCAGCTTCAGCTTGCAATACCCCCTTGTAGCAAAAGGGGAACTGGACAAACACAGGCAAATGGCTTTGATGTTCCCTTGACCAAAGAGAGGTTTGTAAAGGCAAAACACAGGATTAATGTCTAGGTCTAAGCAGCATTTCAGCCTGTTTGAGGTTGTCAGCTAGTACTGGCAGCTCTACTTTTATGAGTAAAACAAAAATTAAATTACCTGCTGAAGTACTCAACTGAACTCTTGTTCCCTGCAGTAATGTTGTTCAGGAATATAGGAACAAGCATGTCATCTTCAGAGTGTTTGGAGCTAAGCAAGATGAAGGCAAATGGACTGTGTAGGAAATACAGGAACCATTCCTGGTCTTTCAGCTTTTGAATCACTTCCTTGAATAATTAAGTCTTCCAGCTTGAATTAGTGATTGGAGTGAGGAGTACCACAATAGTGAAAGGGTTAGGATTCAGCATTAAAAAGCATGTCACATGAATACTTCGGGATATTTTGAGTGATGAGGATCTGACATCATCTTGAGGCACTATCCCAAGTCTAGTCCGGCTGAAGCTGGCTCAGACCATGGGCCATGGTCTCCTGTGCCAAGGTGTGGTAGCTGTACATGTGTGCACACATTTCCAGTCAGACAGAAACTGATTACTTCATTGTTCTGGGGCTCAATTATTTCTCTTATTTTAAACTCTGTAAGTAAATATATTCCCTAAAAATCTGCTTTTATCATCCTGTAATGTGGTGCCTCTTCAGAACAAAATGTTATTTTCTGTCTAAACTGAAAGAAATTGTGTGCAATATCTTACTTCTACAATTGCAATCTGTTAATAATTATTGCAAATTTGTGGTTAGCTTAAAAAATAATAGATTCTCTGTGTGTGGTTTTCGATGAAAAATGGCCATTGTAATGTTTGTTGGACTTTCCTGCCTCGGGGATCACTCTGAGTACAGTGTATGGAGCCAATTGAATTGAATACTTCATGCCTTTGGTGTTTGTTTTTCCTCACTTCCCATCTGTCAACTGCTGTGCTCATTTTCTTTTCATTAGTATTGATACTTGCGTGAAGATGAGTCGGCCAGATTCAGTTCTCAGTTAAATGTGTGCAAATCCAGCAGAATAAGATTTTGACTTAAAGCAGTAAACCAGATCAGAAGTAATTCTGTGCTGCTTGCATGTTTCTCTCCCCAAAAAAAGAAATCATGAAGTTAGAGTGGAAAATGTGTGTGGCCTCCCTGGATCAGTCAGTGGTTGGCTCTGAAACGGCGATGCTGGGAGTTGAACATTGTGCCACCAATCACTCATGACTTTCTTTGGTGTTTCAGTAGGGGTTTGGTGTTATTACCTTGATGTTTTCCACAGGTTGTGACTTATGTGCTAAAATTAGCTCGTGCAGAGTATAAGCCTTAACAGTAAAGAGATTAATTACTGAAATGTAGATTCCTGGAACCAGATGCTCCCCCATCGTCTGAGATGTTTCTGCCATTAGTAAATTATGTGGAAACATTCATTGCAGCCATCACTATAGGAGATCTGATCTTAATGAGATTACAGAGAAGTTCTTGAGAGAAACTGATCTTGGAATTGGGCCTATTCTTTCTCATTTTTGGATCCTTCTCTTTTATGGCTTGAAGTTAAAGAATAAAAAGTGCTCACACAGCTGATCTGCACTTCTTTCTTTTCAGTGCCTTAGCCCTTTCCCTGTCTTTAACCCTTTTTCCCATGAGCTTGAGGAGACTTCTCATCTCCCTAGAGCTCCCCAGAAAATGCATCCAGCTGCCTGTTTGGTCTCTCCACCTGCTGGGTGGTGCTTGTGCCTGACTTTGCTCATTCCAGCTGTGACTCTGGTTGGCTTTTGCAGTGCTCGAGTTCCTCCAGCTATTGACCACTGTCAGCAAGGTTTTAAGCAAGGGCACAGCCCTTAAGGAGGTGCCGTGATCTAAGCAGTTACCTAATAGCTTGTTTGTTGCCAGGAATGTCCAGTTCCTTTGGCCTTTCAACCTTGCAGTTGGCTCTCCTTTTATCTTTTAACTGGGCTACTATGAAAGAAACCAAGTCCGTTGCTTGCTGTCTGCTCCCAGGTGTTGGACATGTGCTCCATAACACGTCCTCCATGTGAATGTGAGCATCACATGTGTTGAGGATAAAGGGAGAGCAATCCCAACCTCGAATCTGGTGCATCCAGCAGGAAACACTGCTATGCATTTTCCAGTATTTCAGATACACAATATATTTTGTTGTTCATGATGCATCTGATTCTTCATGATGACCATTTGCCCCTTGTAGCACCTGACTTTGTTTGTGCTGACAGTGCAGCAAAGATGTCACTTGGGGAAGGACTCGTGATGGGAGTGTTTGTGCATCTGTCACCTGCTTTTGTTCAGAAACCCTCTGACCAAGCAGCTCTGACAGACAGCATGCTCATTCCTCTAACTCATGTATAAATGCAAAATATTTTAGCAGAATATATGGAAGTATAGAGAATACTCATGAACACAGTTTGAACTGAGGAACTATTTGGAAATATTAGAACTGTTTTCTAACATGTGCTTAATTCTGCCTTTTATATAAAAGATAAAAGTGAATCCAAGCCTGGAATTATACCAGTATGTTTTAGCCTGTCCTCTCTGAATCTAAATGAAACTGTAAGTATCAGTTAATAAAATGTAATTCTGAAACATTTTACTGTAGAAAAAAAAAAGCCAATTCTTGAAGAATGCACCAAAACAGACCTGCCCAAATGAAATGTTTGAGATGAGCTGGCATAAAAGTTTGTACCAGCTCCCACTGAGAAGTTTCTTTACACAGTATTTTTAAGCTGCCAGAAGCTTTTGTACGTGCTAAGTGCTTGCCAATTTTTCCTTTTTAAATGAACTCAAAGGCAATTTTAAGTTACATGAGACTGCAGAAAGAATCTGAATTGGTGGCTAAACATTGTTTTTTGTAAAATGCATTCAAAAGACAACTGTATTTCTTGGAAATATTTTCAAAAAAGGTTTTGTTCCTTGAGTCAGGACATGTCTGCAGTGTTTCAGGCAGAACAAGGAGCTGAGTGAGGAGGAACTGCGGCAAACTCTGCTTTATTTCCCATCCACATCCTTTTCTGGCACTTGTTTATGCCTGGCTGTAGTGTGTATTTGTAGGAAATCAGAAGTTAACCTTTCAGTTTCTGATTTCCTGACCAATTCTTTTGTTTCTAGCTCAAGTGGCACTTAATAGAAACAAGAGTTATGTTCCAGCTATTTCCCAGTAAAAGGGAATTTTTTGGACTTTCCAGAATTTCCATATTAAAAAACCCCCCAGAATTTCCAAATTAAAAAAAGACCTCTTGGTATAGATTCTGTTGTCAGTGACCGGTTCAGGGTTGATATAAGGCAAGAGTGATGATGCAAACAATTGTTTATGTGTTGGATACAAAGAGCAAGAAAGGGGAGTGGGGAGAAACACAAGGGGAGGAATACTGACTTACATTCATCCCATTGGAGAAAATCATCCAGAAAGGATGAAGGAACAGGAATCACTATGATTCAGCTCTCTGCCTTGCTGGGGCTGGGACCTGGAAGCTTAGAGCAGCTTTGCTGTGTTAAGAATGACATAGTTTTGGTCCTGTTTTCCAGCTCACTGAGAAATCATAAATAAATTTTGCTTTTTGATCTATCCTTGGATAGAAGAGTTCTATAGCAGCTTCTTGGGAGGCCTTTAATACCTTATACAGTTCAAACAGACTTACTGGAATTGGAAAATTACAGAGAATGGTGAAGAGGATCAGCAAAATGAGTCCATGCCTACATATGTACATAAAGACTGGGCCTGGACTGGCCTGAAAAATAACTATCAGGGGATATGATGAAAGCCATACAAATCAAGAATGGTCAGAGGCGTGTAGACTTTGCTTGCAGTTTCTTCTCTCAACAGTGAGAGATGGACTAGGGATCATCAAATGAAACTAATGAGGGGCAAGTTTTGGGGGAAAAAAAATTACAGAATTAACATTAAAACTGAATTTCCTTGCTACAAAATGTGTAGGTTTGATGAATGACTGAAAAAATTAGTGAGAGAAAAGTCTGTGAGAACTATTAAATATGCTGATACTGTCTCAGGCTGGGAACCTGCATGAGTGCAGATTGAAAGAGTATTCAGGAGAAATACTGTTACAGTGCCCACGTTCTGTACTTCCACCTAAGCACCTGCAGACACAGGTGCAGAAATGTGGTTTAAATCCTGTGTTATGTGTTATGACCATGCTTACCAAAACTGGAATTTGGTGTGGGATAACTGAAGGAGTAGAAATTGATGGATTACATTATATCTCTTTTTTTGTCAAGGCTGGGTTACGTGTGGTTTTAATGACTTTACGTGGGCTCACTCGGGGACCCTAAGCACTTGGGTACTTTCCTTGTGGTTTTTGCCTTCTTATTTTGGTAATACTGAAGATTGCATTCTTTTTCTATGTCTCAGTTAGGATAAGCAGTTTTTAATTAAGAAATTAAACACAGAGACCTGGAAAGGTGAAACAATTCTCTGGGTTTGCAGAAAGTTATGTCAGAGTGAGAAATACCATATCAGATGTTGGCACAATTTGATGAAGGTGTTTTATTTCCTGTGTTCTAGGAGAACAGAAAGAGAAGGGCAATGTCAAAAGGATGCAAATTGTCTTTCTCTCTTTTCCACATACCAAATTTAATTAATGTAAATCTGACTTGCAGAGTTTTATACTTCATACCTTTTTTTTTCAAAAAGGAGAAAATAATCTTGCTTATTTGCTTTTGAAATTTGTGTGCTTTTTGTCTCTTCCAAAATGCCATTATTTAGCTTTCAGTTATAGGATCCAGATGATGAATTATTACATGCAGTTGCTTTCTCAATTGCTTAAGATACCCACAGGCAACTAGAAGAGTGTATATAGGAATTTGTGACATTGAATATATGTTACAGATATATGATATCAAACACAATAATGATTTCACAGTCAGCTTGCAAATGTATGGAGTGGAGAGTGTTTTAGTGCTTAAAAAAAAAAAGAAAGAAAAAAAAGGAGAGGATTCTAGGATATTTTATATCAATATTATAGCATTGTAGATGTCGATTGTGACCTTGAGTAAATGAGTGAGTTGCCCAGCCTCCTTTTGCTTGAGGTATTCCAGCTGGAAAACTGGGGGGAAATGTGGATTCTCTTTATAAACCAGATGTCTGATCTGAGTTTTTCTTGCTAAAGAAAAAGAAAAATCATTTCTGCAGCATAGCATAGACATGACTAAAAAGGATTAAAATTACAGTCAGAAAAGCAAGCAGCAGGAGCCAAAGTCACAGCTGCATCGACATGTCTGGAGATAGTGCAAATTCAGATGATTAAATTGTTTAATCACCTTTCATGTCCCTTCATCATTATGTGTGTTGCTATCAAGGGCTGATTCCAGTCCAAGTAGATGAAAACAGAAGGGGTAATGTTTATTTGAAATTTCCCAATGGATCAAGCTAAAGAAGAAATTAAAGTAATTGCATATTTTGCTTTTGTACACATCAGCAGGACAACATTTCTAATGGGAAGTTTATTCTTCAACCTGATTGCTGGTGTAAGAAGCAGCATTTTGTTTGCTTAAAGAGAGCAAGTGCAGCCCAGGTTCTCCCGAAGCTGTGCAAAGCAAGCTGGGGCAGCAGCCCGTGATGGCTGCACTGAGCTGTGCTCTCGTGAGGCTGCAGCGCCCTGGGGAGCCTGGCACTGGCACAGGGGACCAGCTGGCAGCACCATGGCACAGAACCAGTGCCCTGCTCCCTGTGCTCCCCCTGGGGCTCTGTACCCACAGGACTGATGGGGTAGGAGAGGAACGGCAGCAAACACGAGAGCTGAGGTGATGGTGTCTGTGAGTGAGACCATCACTTGGTTCTCCAAGGCTCTTCTCAGCCCTGTGGCAAGAGAATGTATCATATTCATGCCAGATACAGGTGGCTTTTCAGGCTGGAAATCTGCTGAAATGATGCTGCTGTTCCATCAGTGGTTTTGTGGGGTGAGCTGATAGAAATGCTGCAGTGTCCAGTGGAGAGCAGGATGGTGTGTGCAGGGGGAGCAGCGTTCCTGCAGGACAGGGAGGGACTGCCTCTGGCTCAGCCCAGCCTGCTTCCCAGACAGGAGGATGGCAGGACGTTCTTTAGGAGCTGTAAATTCAGCAGAGGGGGATAGCAAGTGGCTTTTGGGGTGTGGATGCTACCAGCAAGCGCCTGTGTTTACATGGCCACGTTGAGGTGATGAAGTGGCCATTGGGTGCTGTGTGGGAGGCCAGGCTGGGAGCTGCCAGATTGCTCCCCCAAGGCCTTCTCCTCAACCCACCCAGGGGACCCCTCTGGCCACGGGTGAATTCTCTGGCAAGGCACAAAGAGACTGGCACAGATGACCTGTGGATGGCTCCTGTCACCGCCAGTTCAGCTGGAGGGGCTGCTTCAGCCTTATGTGCGGGGCAAAGCGATACAGCAGCCTCTCCCAAACGTGTTCTGCATGAGTGCACTGAGAGCTGGGGCACGAAGGGAGGGTGAAGGCACAGAGGGAGGAATCGCTGAGATCAGCACACGGATCCGCCTGGGAAGAACAGAGATGGATTGACACAGGCAGGGTCTCTGACATCGGGGACTGCTATCTGGAAAGATCTGTTAGCAGAGCTCTGACAGATATAAGGGCTGCTTTTCATGGATATTTATGCGGGGGCACCATCCCCCTGCCTTGGAGAGCGCACCTTGTGTGCTGATGTCGGTGTAACTGTGATGGATTCCCAGCCCTTTGCCTGGTCAGAGCAAGCTGAATGGATGTGTGGGCAAAATGCAAGCATCAGCTGTCCTGAAGGCTTTGTAGAGTGTTTGCATGCAAGGCTTGATGTATCAGCCTAGGTTGTTAGATCATAGGTGGAGTCGTATTTCTCAAAAAAACAATGTCATTCAATTCCAGTTGATTCAATACCAGAGTGGCTTTGCAAAAGGCTGCTTCAGATGTAGTTTTTCTAACTCAGTTGTTTTACCTTTCTGTTTACATTGTTTTGGTTTCATATTTTTCCTTTTTTTTTTTAAAGGACATTTTCAAATGTTCATGGATCAATAGTGAGCATTTAATTTCAAAGTATGATCTCTTGGTTTCATTTGGGAGATTTTTGAAGGGGGAGGAGAAGAGGAGAGGAGAGAATGTTCAGTCTTTGACAAAGGGATTGGGATGGCGGTCACTGGTGCTTTCTGTTGTCTTTGTTAGGTGCTAGTAAAAAACACCTGTCAATCCCTGGCCCCAGTGTAGTGATCTGCTCTACCTGTCCAACATGAAGCTTTTGGGAAGTGCAGTTTTTAGGTGCAGTCACAAACCAGTCCGGAGCACACGCTCTTCCCGATGCCTGGACGATGCAGGTAAGACGAGCGTGCGGTGTTCATTCTGTGTCGCCTCAGCTTTAGTCTCACAATCCCATTAGGAGATTTTTGACTGTCGTACCTGAAAAAACATATCCAGTGTGTGGCCACTCAGTGCAATCAATGTCCTAACGAGCATTCTGACCACAGAAAGGACAGTGTGTTACATCTGATCCTGCTGGCTTTGTCCAAACACAGAACTGGCTGCTGGCAGCACTGCCCTTTTCAGGGTGTCACAGTGGTGGGGGACTTGCTGGGGGATGAACACTGAAGACATGAAAAGCAACATCAGCCTGTGTACACTGCCTGGATGCTGTGGGATATTAACCGTGTAACTCCGCTCATTAATGGCCTCAGAAGATGAGTATACCCAGTTACGTCTCCAAGTTTTGAAAAAATAATGGGAAAATATTAAAATTAAAAAAGAAAAATATGAAGAGCTCCTTGTGACCCTCTCCAGTGTACCATGATGTTTCTTCTTCTCCCCAGTACCTGAACTAACAGCTGCCTGTTGCCATGTGTGAACCTGTAGCCATGGTCCCAGAGTGCAGGATGGTTTCTGGTTCTGCCCCAAGGGCTGGCTGTTGGGCAGGGCTGGTGTCCTCCGGTTTTTCTTCTACGACTTTATTGTGGTTGGTTCTACCAGGAACTCTGAAGTGCTGGAAATGCCACAAGCCATTCAAGGGAGGTAGGGAGGTTCTTATCTCTGCTCTGCCAAGTTGTGAAACGTTAAGTGTGTAAGAAGATCTCTCAGTACTGGTCTAGGCTGCGAAGACTTTCTGAATGGCAGTGTCACTGTCATCACAGGGGTCTTAGTTTATAAATGAAGCAAGTTTTGTTATGAAAAGTTTTTGTTTCATTTCAGAATTTAACCTTAGCATAGGCATAATATGCAGTTGATGCATCTTGTTCCAGCAAAAGGAGTTTTCTTACTTGTTAATTAAACTTTTTCTCAAATCTGTTAAACAAAAGGCCTGAGTCAGGATTATGTAATTATTCATATATATGCTGGCATAAGTCAAGACTATGTTTTTGACTTGCACTCTGTTTGTTCAGGTCAGCATTGCTCCCAGACAGAAGTCCTGAGCTGAAGGGAAGCATTCATTCCCTGAAATTTGCTATGAATTTGATGTTTGCATGAGACTTTTTTTCTTCTCTAAATCTGGGTGGAAAAAAATGCCAGTGTGACAAACAGTTCTTGGTCCTTCTTGGTTGGAGTTGGTAGATTATATTATTTTAGAAGGACAGTATGGTGAATTGAGTATTTGCTACACAGCAGCCCAAATATTCAGCCTGTTTTGGGGTGTCTTTTATGTTAGTTGAAGATACACACTTTAGGAACTGAATTTTTGTATCTTTCTATGGCTCCTAGCAAAGCACTATTGAAATGAATTTTCTAATGATCACATGATGTACTGTAGCAGTGAATTAGTTTTTTCCAATGGTATTTTTTTACATATTGTATATTTCACAATTGTATATCACAATTCAAACTGAAGTAAATGAAGGGAATAGATCTAAAAGGGAAATGACAAACTCTAGAAGAAAAGGGAATTAAAAAGTTATTAAAGAACTTGTGACCCCTGTTGGAAAGTTAAATGCTAGTGGTTCTGCAGCAAAAGGAATGCATAGCTTTTCCTTAACTGGGGTAGAGATATCAAATATCAGTATTCTTCCCATCTGGATGTTCATACATTTCTGCTGGGAGCAGATGAATATGTCCCACAAAGACAGCAGAGCAGACGGCAATTAAACACTTAATTGACTACTTTACTTAACTGATTGTTTTTCAAGGGCTTCAGCATCCTTATTTTGACTCTATGAATCAGGTACAGCAGTTCACAAATGTAAACCAAGGCTTGTGGTTTTCCTGGGGCCAAATACCTCTTTTCCTGGAATAGCATGAGGTATGGATAATACTTCTCACCTTATACATTATAGTTCTGAATTTAAAAACAGCACAGGAGCTTTATTCATATTAACATAACATAACCAATTTTATGATCATCTTAAATTACCTGGTATCTTTTTAACTGAAGAGATGGAGAAGTCTTGAGGAAAAATTAGGAAATCTTTTACAGTCACACTGATGCTAATGAAGTTTGCTTTGTACTTCTGCTACAGGACAAAGCATTATTAGACATTTGAATGGTTTTGTTATTCCCCATTACAAGAGGGATTTGCATTCAAAACAGATCTAAGAAAGTAGAGTCTTTATTTGTAGTTGTTTACTATTATTTTGGTTCATATCTCTGTGTGAATGCTGTAGCTTATTTGTTATTTCAGCCTTTTAATGCCTTGGTGTTGAGAAAATACAGTGCTGACTGCCTTTTAGTATTGTTCCTGAAAACCTGTCTGCCAGAGATATGGAAATAAATGAGGATTAATGATATTAGGAATGAAAATCTTTTGGACAAAAGACACTCAGTGGAGTAAACTGGATGAGGACCAGCTGGAAACTTGAACCTAAGTTCATCTTTTGTATTATTTTGGAGTAATGCAAGTTCATTAAAGTTTCAGGAAGTGGTAGTGACCCTTATCTCAGTGGAAAGGACACCCTGGAAAGGCTCCTCAGTGCTGTGGGAGGCAGGAAGCTGGGAGAGAGCCTTCCCAGGGAAAGGAAAGATGGAACTCTGCTTGTTCTGTGTGACAGTTGAGTTAAGGAGCGGATAAGCTAAGGAGCCTCTGAGAGGAACTGATA
Organism: Edolisoma coerulescens; assembly: GCA_013397115.1. NCBI lineage: Eukaryota > Metazoa > Chordata > Aves > Passeriformes > Campephagidae > Edolisoma > Edolisoma coerulescens. The sequence continues at coordinate 217,939 of VWZW01002525.1, read as the reverse complement.
CCTGCCTAAAGTTAAGCCAGCAGAGCTGATGATTCCAGCATTAAATTTAACTTCTGGCAAGGACCCCTGCTCTTGGCAGCCGCCTTCCCTGTGTTACACGAGAGGCACCAGGGACTCCAGTAGAGATAGTGTGGTAGTTTGAGAGAAAACAAGGGTGATTCCAGCTTGGTGAGTGCTGTGCTTCTATATTGGTAGCTACTTGAAATGTCTGCATACCTTGGCAAAGGGTTTCTGTTGTCTTTTTTGTTTCCCAGTGCCAGACAGATGCCTTTCACCACTAAGTAGGAGTGCAGTGAAATCCATTTTACGGCGTTGCACAGCAGGCTGGTAGCACTCAGTTTAAAGGAGGTGATCTTCTCAAAGGCAAAGCTGAATGACGAAGATAATGATGAGATGGGGGCTTAATTCAAGAATTGCACCATGTTTTAACTTTGGAAGAGGAAAGCAACTGATCAAAGGATGTGGTTTTGTAGTGTTCATGTCAGATATGCTGGGCTCAGTGTCTCTGCTCTCCTGGAGTGGAAACCTAGCATATGGAACAATCCTTGGAACTCCTGCAGAGGTTTGTTACTTTGGATCAAATGTTACTAATCTTGAGGAATGTGTAAAAGAGTTCCTAGAGTTTGTAGAACTCAGAATTATTTGTTGGAAAGAAAAAAAATGGCACTCAGGGTATTAGTTGCAGATCTCAAACAGAGTAGTTAATTAATTAATTCAAACAAGTTGTTAGAATGATGCTTATTGTCCAGTTGGCAAAAAATACAGCACGAGAAAGCAGAAGAACTGTCACTTTGCCCTAGCTATGCACACAGATATTAAATAAAAATAAAAACCTAATGCATGCCACATAAAGGCTGTCTGCATAGGGGAGCGCAGCATTGCTGCTGCTGCAGCAGGATGAATCCTCAGCTGGAACAAAGAAGAAAAGGGTCTGTGTGTGTGCCTGCACATGTGTGGGCACTGAGGGGGTTTGTTCAGTTTTAAAAGACCTTTGTGCCCTGCCAGCCTTCAGACAGCTGAGCACTGGGTGAGTCTCCTGCCTTAATTAAGAATAATTTGGCTGGCTGTGTTACTGTTCCTGTTGCCACTGCAATTCTGAGTGAGGGCTTCTAACCCATCAAGGTGCTGCTAGGATTGCCCCTTTATGGGGTAGTGGGCAAGGGGAGCTGCTGGCATTTCCCCTGTGTGGGGCATCTGGGGAGCAGATGACAGCCTGACAGCTTTCCTTCTCCTGAGGTGGGAGCAGGGTGTGAAGCAAGCAGCTTCTTAGTTGGCAGGTTGCAAGCACTTCTAAAACCTGTTTTCTACAAGCCAAAAATGTATTTTGGATATTAGCATATGACTTTCTCTGTTTCTCCCTTTTTGTTACTGTCTGCAAATTTAGGAATTTGCAGGGTTCTTCCTCTAATTGGTGTTTCACGCCACTTTGAAAGGGGAACTGCTACCTTGGTCCAAAAGCAGAGACGGCCCTGCGCCCTGGCAGCACAAACCTGTCCCTGCATGCTCCGTGGCCCAACTCTGCTACCGAGGGCTCTGTAGGAGACAGCTGTTCTGTGAATGACTTTTTTTATCTTGCAGACACACACGCACATGAAGTAAGAGTGCAGCTGTTTGGGCTTTCGAATCAGGGAGGGTGGTGAGGAGAAAGGATGTAATGGTGTTTGAGACAAAGATAGATGCTCACTTGCAGCGTTTTTTCTACAACTTCCTATTTCGATTTGCTTTAGAGGTGGAGACTGGGTGTATTTATGGTTTAATGAGACGCTTTTGCCCTAATAGCAGAATGTTGTTCACAGGAAGAAATGAGTTATTGCTGGTTTTCTTCTTCTTTCTGTTCAGTTACTGTGGATACAGCCTGTAACTTTTAGACCTACTTCCCCCTTGAACAGCGTATGCAGCTTCCAGTTGTTGTGCTGAGGCTGCTGAAGGAAGGAGGTTAAAGGAGCACAGTTTTTAAAGAGATATTTGTTGGCTGCTTAATTCCTACGGATACAATGAGCTTTCGTGGGAGATTCAGAAGGGAGCCCAGTGAACTGCGGAGGAAGAGAAAGACCATTAGGAGAGTGGATCAAGGAGAAATTCACAGATTAAGCTGTGTGAGTATGCACCCTTCTTCCACCTCTTCTGAGAAATGGCTAAGAAATGGCAGGTCCCTCTTAGGACTACACTTTGGAGAGAGTAGGATTTATTGCTCGTTGTTTATGTAGGATTCACCGAGCCTCATTCAGTCTGTGATCAGGGACTGAGCATGGGAGAACGAGACTGAAGCACAGGGAGTTCAGGAGTTTACAGAACTCGGGCGCATTAGGGAAACTTTTATAGCCTCACGTTGTTGATCAGAAACATACTGAGCAGGAGTGTGTGATAGTCCCTCTGGCACCTCATAGCGAGTAGTAGCCTGGTAGTTCCATGAAAATCCATAATGCTGCTTCTGGAGTGGAAAGTTCCTCTGTGCTATTTCAGAGTTCGTGATCTGCAATGGGCACCTCTCAAGGCCGGGAAAAGGAGGAAGATGCTGGCCTCCTGCAGTGCAGGGAGCCACAGGAGAAAGCTCCAGAACCTTTAGGGGAAAGCTAGAGTGAGGTTCTGTGGGCTACACAGCAGCTTTGCCACTGATGGTTTTGGGCCGGGACTGAGCCTCCTGAATCTGCTCTGTGGGGCACGGGGAAGCTCACATCGACTTCGTTGTGCCTAAACTTTCCTGACTGAAATTGAAACTGCAGACAACAATAGGTAAAACACTTAGAGCCTGCTGTTGAGGAGTCTTAGGCAAATACTGGTTTTCAGTGTATTCTCTTCACTTGAAAGATTGCTTTAGCTCATAAAACATTAAATGGCTTCCCCAAGAAGAGACAATGAATCCTTTTCCTCAAGGCAAGAGGTGTTTGGTTTTCTTCCATAGTTTTGTTCATCCAATTACTCTTTTTGCATGTGCATGCAGAGGGCTCTTTTGAGGCTTTTCAGCGTGTCCAGTGTAACAGAGTCAGTGATAAAACAACCAAGAAGAGTATTCTCATTAACTTTTTTAAGTAGGAAGGAAAAGAACTTTGCAGTTGTAACACTTGGTCACCATTCAAGATGGTTTGTGGTTCATCTAGTAGTGTTTGGGTTTTGCTTGTGACTAGCTGCCTTTTTGGATAGGTATTTTATATGGAAGTGGATCTTTTTGACAAGGCTTCTTTATGGTGTAGTTTCTGCTGCCCTGAGCTATTGACATACAGTCAAAGATGCCACGTTTGAGCTTCATGGTCAAGGGTCTCAGGAATGAATGCTGGTGGTGCTGCTGAAAGCATCTAACCATGGCAGTTCACAAGGCTTTGGTAGGAGGTAGGCACTGCTTTCTTGACTTATCCTCTTAAATCCTGGTGAGGAGGGATTTTTGTCATTATTGTACAAATCCTGTCTATACTTTGTTAGTGCTCATCAGAAGTGGTTGCAGCCTTACAGGAAAGGCTGGCTGGAAATAAAGCCCAAATGGTAACAATAAGCCAGCAGCCTGCCTGCAGATAAAGAGGAATGTATTTGTTCCCTTTTTCCCTGTATCCTCAGATAACACAAACTGAGCGTTCAATTTAGTGGTGCTGAAGAACCTTAGAATTTTACTGATTCTTAGAAATAACAATAATGTGTCATAGTTTGACCTAAAACGTAGACCACTTGTAACCCTGTGCCTGTTGCCTGTAATTGGAAATAGGCAACAAGCCTGTTTCATCAGAGCCTTGTGGGTCACACTGCACTGCCCCTGACGTGGATGGCTGCTGTATGTCAGCAACTTAACTCAGCTTTGCAGGGGAATCTGTGCTGATTTCTGCTCTTTTCAGACATAAGATAGACTGAGATGGGGTCACTGTGTCATACCACTCTGTAGATGTATTTCTCAGTAGTTTGTTTAGCCCTTAGGAAATGCAGGCACACTTGGCTTTACTTTTGTGCCTTGCAATCTGTGTCTTTCTCCCCGATATTTCATAATTGGAGCATGTTAAATCTTTGGCCTACAGGCACTTTTTGCTATCAACCAGCAGCCAGTCTCTCCTTCATGCATCAGTCCTCTGCACCTCCACACAGATTTCAAAGTGGTGTCAGCTCCCGCTGCAGCTGTAAAGACTTTTGTGTGGGGGGACCTTACTCAAAGAGTACATTTCTTCGTATACTATTCTTGGACCTATGTTTTCTGTAGATGGACCTGTATTATTTGCTGGAAGCTCCTTTTTTTGTACGACTAATTATTATTTGATTAGCTTTAATTGATTGTAGGTTAATGATTGAGCTCAGTGTGGTTGACCAGATTTTGCTCTCATTTGCATCCTGTGTGTGTAAATGCCCTGATAGCCAGATAATTGACTGGGAGGGGAGTTGATGTCAAGGAAACAATTACAGTTTTAACGTCACTGTGTGAGCGGGGTTTATAGTGGTCATGTATAGATGATGCTAATTTTACAGATAAAACCTCTGTGGAAATACTTAAAATCATTTACTCAGATACGTAGCATGAGAAATACCTATTACTTGTGAAGAGGTAAGCAACCATAGTGCAGGTAGAGAAAGAAGGTTAATCACTGAGTAAAATGAAGCAGAACAGCATGCATGAGATTTACCCCATGGGACAGTGACTTATTACTAAGTACTCTAGAAGTTAAATTATATCTTTGAAAAGTTTATTTAGAGCTAATGCAAACATTTTTGTTAGTTGTTTTTGCTTCAGGGGCTCCTGAAGTGCTTGAGCCCCTTTCAAAACAGTTATTTGCTCAGTCAACATGTCTAGGTCTTCATACATCTAAATTTTAGGTTTTAATAGAAAATGAACAATGGATGTTTGCCTTTGCACCACGTTTCAACTTCAACAGACGTGCAGTAATGATCAAAGTCTTCAGCATCAGAGCATGATCTAATGGACAGACATTAGAGCCTTCTCTTCAGTCCTTGAGAAACGAACTCTTCTATGTACTCTTAAACCAAAGTCTGCTAAAAAGAAATCTTTCATTTCAAAGTAAATAAAACTGTTTTAAAGACAATCCTGTGCCGTGCACAGTGTTATGTAAAATCTACCCCCATCTTAGCAGCAGGTTTGTGCTGGATGAACCTGCTGGGGGAGTGTGAGGTAGGAACACCTGGCACATCCTTCTTTTTGCACTTCCCCTGAACCTGTACACAGATAACCATGGGTAGATCCCTCTGTCCCCCTAATTCATCCAGTTGTCACAAATGGAGGGGAGCAGTTTGCCTGTTGCTGTAACCACTTCTATTACTGCTGTGCAGATGTTATAGGTGTCAAGGCTGAGCTTCTACCTCTGCTAGGAGTGCCGCTTAAGGGCAAAAATTTGGAGTATCTTTTCTTTAAATGTAGATTTTCCTGAGCCTACAATGACTGAATGAAGTTATACATATGTGTGTGTGCATGCCTGTGTGCACAGACAGAAGTGCGGTTTACATAAACTTTATACAGGAAGCTGATAAGCTTTGGTCAAATCCACTGCATGCAGCTTGCAGGCTGGTTTTATTAACGTTTCTCTTTGGGGCCGTGGCTCTGCCCACCTGAGGCTGTGCTAGAAGAAGTGGACAGGAAGCAAAGCATGTTTCCAGAACAGCTGAACTAGACTGACTTCAGCATCCCCTTTGTGGTGCACAGGGCAGGACAATGCCCTTCTCCTTCCCTGCAGTGAAGTAATCACTAACGAGGCAAGAGGCTGAGCAGAACGCTCCAGCTCTGTTGGCAGCTCCCCCACAGTTCCCATCCCTTCTGCCCAGTCCCCTTCTGCCACATCCTACCTGCCTGTTCAGATGTCTGCACGAACAGGACTGAATTGCATCTTTGGCTTTTGCTTGCTTTCTTCATGAATAGATTCTGTGTGGTAGATTCAAAGAAAGCCTTTTGTTGCTAAAACTGCACCTTTTTTTTCCAGGTTTAGGTCAGGTAAGGGGAGAGAAAGTGGCTGAGTGTTGCTAGGTTAGAGGTCTATGTAAATTATTTAAAGAAAACCCTTACGATGCTTTACAAAACTTTCTTGTTTTTCCCCTGAAGTGACCTGTGCGTAAATATTTAGTCTAGGCTTCAGAAGTCTTCTCTATTTAGAAGGTGTTATTCTTGACATTTTGAAAAGCCAACCAATTAAATCCAAATTTAAAACTTAGCAGTTTCATTAGAGGTCTTGTCAGTGGCTGATTTTAGTAGTTTTATGATTAAATGAAAAATTTTTAATCTCCTTCCTAAGGAGAGTTTCAAGATACTGCATAAGAAGAGGGGATGCGTAGGTTGTTGCCTTGTTACCCTGAATGATTTTTGCAGATTGTACTGATAATTTTATCTACTGTCTGAAAGGACAAGTGCTGGTCCATGAAGATGGACATGCCCATGCATTGCCGTTGCAGAGTCAGAAGGCACTGCGTGAGGCTGCAATGCCAGGTGCACGATCGTGCTTGAGAGACAGGATTCAGGAAGTGCCTATGACTAAGTTGGGTGTAGCATGAAGCATCTTCTCTCTCCCTCCAGCTGGAGACTTTGCTAACCAACAGTCCTGTGTGGCTTCCACAGTTTAACCATGAGGGAGGTAGTTTTATTAGGGCTGGAGCTTTCAAGATTCATAATGAAAGCAATGATAAGTTCTATCTTGAGAAACAAGAGATACTAGAAAGTGTGGGTCACTCCCAGTTGCCTGAGAACAGATCTCTGTGGTTTGAGCAGCCTTAGCCCTGGTCGCTCATCGGTCGCTGTGCTGGAGCAGCTTCATGTGCCACTGGAGGCTCCGAGGGCTCCAGCTGGACCATCAGTTGAAAGGAAAATTTTCTGAGATAGTTCGTCCACATGAGAGATGTTTCTATTTTTCAAATATTTAACATGCTGAATTCTCTTACAGTAATTTTTAAAGCTGGAAAATAACACGAAGTAGATTTACATAGATTTTGATCCGCAAAACAATGGTCGTGTAAGCAAATAGGATTCATCCTATGCCAGCTGTATTTGCACAAAGTAAGTCTCATATAGTCAAGCAGGTCACTTATTGGTGTCAGTCAGAATTTTCTTTGAATAATGAGGCTTTAAAGAATGAAAATTACTTTTCACTTTTGTTACTCCCAGCAGGATCTTCAACAGGTTTCCTTTGTTTTGCTCTGCTTGAGCTGATGGGTACTATAGCATTTTGGCAAGTAATTTCTGAATCACTCGGAATTGGGGGTTGGATTCTTTGTAATTCTTTGTGATTTTCTCTGTAGCAGAATTGTGTGGGAACTGGCAATCCCCTTAATGAAATTTATTGGCACGTTGGCTTCAGTGCTGACACTGAAGAGTATATTAGTTGTGCAGTGCAACCCTGACTGGATTCTTTCCAAGTGCAGTTCTCCAAGGTTTGCTGAAAGTCATGACAAATTAAACATTTTGGACCTGACAAGTGAATGTATTTTAAGGTCGGGAGGGGGGCGGGGGGAGGGTATATGTCAAAGAAAATTTTCTTTGTACCACTAATTTTAATAAATTTGTTGACTGTGGATCACATTTAAGCCAAAGGAAGCCTTTGTAATGTGGCCAGAGAGTTTGTTGACTGTAAATAGAGGCAGAACAGGCCAAGCAGTCATGGAAAGGAGGAGATCTGAATCAAAAGGAGAGACCATTTGCCTGCTGGTTCTGGCTGTGCTTCCCTATCCATACCCCGGATACCTTTTGCAGACCTTGAATTGCCTGCCCTGTGCTTGAAATGCAAAACTTACTTTCCTTAAAGGAAATCTATAGCATGATGCAGAGTGTGTTGGGAGCAGAGAGGGGAGGACTGTGGCGTGAGAGCATTTTGGGTGGGTGATTCCTGTCGCTCCCAGCTCAGCTGCTTGAGGGTGCTGGGGACACCTTAATCCTGGAGTGGCTGCGCTGTCTCTGCTCCCTGGGTACAAATGGGCCTCCCTGCCAGGAGCAGACAGGGTCTCAGGCTGCTCACCCCATGATCTGGTGGGGGGAAAAGATGCACCCAATGGAGACACCCTTCCCATGGAATTCACCCCAGGCACCAAACTGCTCTGCTGCCCCGTAGTGAATAGAGACATATGTTGGTCCTACAGAAATGCAAAAGTTTTGGTGACTCCGTGAAACCCAAATTGTTTTCTAGCTTCAGCTCCTTGAGTGTTCAGGCAGCTGCAGGTAGCATATCTCAGCGCTGCTGGGCACGCTGGATCTCTGGCATATCTGAGACAGGGTTAAATTCAGCCTTTATGCTACATCTTCTCCAAAAGTCATGGAGTCCTGACTGTTCATTAGCTTCAGTTTGGACAGGCTTGGCAAAGAAATATTCAATTGAAGTTGGCCTGCCCTGGTGGAACATAATTAGCTACATATATTAACCATATGAAAACATAGAAAGACATGTATTATGTCAGAGATACAGTATTTAATTGGGGAAAGGAAAGGAAGAACAAAGGAGTGTGAGAAGCACTTCACATTGGTGTCATCCTAGAAAGCAGTTTAATTTGCTGTTGTGAGTTTTGGTAGGATTGGGTTTGGTTAATAATATCATTAAGAAGTCTAAAAAGATCCAGGAGGGTGATGATGTTTTAGTAAATGGCCCTTTCTCTTTTAAGTGCCCATTTCAGTATTTAAATGCCCATTTCATTCTAGTATTTCAAATGTATACTAGAATGAATTGTCATCTTTGACAAGCCATACCTTGAATGAAATATAAAATCAGAGTCTTGCTTGATCTTGACCAATCTGGCCATCACAATAGTTTTGATTCTCTTTATGAATATGGATCCTCCTGTCACAGAGATAGGGTAACTGAAGTCCATCAACTTAACTTCTTTCTGTTTAACTGTTTCCTTAATTTTTTCCTTCCTGGTGTGTGGAAGAGAAGGTATTAATTTAAACATCTCTATTAAATGCAATAAATTTTAGATATTCAGGATTTGGTGCTGGAATAATATGACATTAAAGCATTAGAAAATCCTAGCAGTTAGTCTAGTTTATTTTTAGAAGGGGGAAGTTCTTGGGATGACTGTTCAGAGACTATTGGTCTCTGTTACATCATTTCCTCCTTTAGGGAGTGTTCAGAGAAGTACAGCTTTAGAAGGATGATATATAATTATGAAGAAAAGATGGGTACTAGCATCAGTGCACAATGTCTGTGCATCTGGAGGCAAGTCAAGTACCGTATTTGATTCTGTAATATCAGTTACGTGGATATTTTGGGTCATTACTCCTGGGAAATATGATCCTTTTTCACCTAGGCCAGAAGATGATGGTAGTGAAGCCATATATCACTGGTGGAATCTGGCCAGTTTCACCCCTGTGAAACTATATTATCCTCCTATGATGTTGGCTCTGATTTAACATCTCTTCAGTATTCCAAAAGGGCGTAGAATAGCTGGCTCAACAACATGCAAAGCTACACAACACTGTCAGGGTGTGAAATAAATGGTACTGCTGAGAATGTTGTAGCAGGTGAGGAGTCGGAGAGTGCCTTTTTACTAGATGTATTCACAATCATTTCAGCACAACTAAATTCATTACTCACTTGAGATGGAGAATATAAAAAGCATTACAGAAATCCAAGCCAGCATAATTCGATTTTGGCACAGATTGCTAGGTTGGCCTGTTTCCAAAAAGAACAGACAAGTTAAATTGAGAAGAGGCAGAGCTGTGGTTATTAAATTAGCTTTAAATCAGCCCTTCTCATTTACAGATCTCTGCTAGTGCTTACAGGGAGAAATTTGCTAATCCCAACATCACTGCTTCTGTCTGCTAGGGAGGAAAAAACTGAGCAGCCACCCCACACCAGTAGAGATAAGCTGCTAACTAACCAGCTGCCACTTCTCATCACAAGTGCAATGCAAGCATTGCAGTGCTGAGCTTTGCCAAGTCCAAAGTACTGGCTCTGCAAGGGATGGAGTCAGTGTCCACAGAGCAGAATCTTGTGGTCTGTAAGAACATGCAGAATTGATGAAGAGAGGCGTCACGTTTATTATAGAATCATGCTTGATGCTGGCAGGGGACTAAATTATCTCTGCAGCCAGTGTATTGACAAGCATGGGCTACTACTTGCATCTCTGATTTATGGGAGCTGGCATAGTACAGTGTTGCATTTTACACAGGATTGTGCTGTACTGACATGGAAGGAAGAATGTAATTTTTATTGGATCAGTAGAAAAACATCACCATAAATATCGAAGTGCTCTACTGAAAAGTTTTGCAGTAGGTTTGATAGTGTCATATCTACTTGCATTTAGTTCAGATGTGTAATCTTTCTCCAAAGACTTCCCTGTTAACATCTGTTAAAATGTTTCCATCAGATCATGCCCTTTGCAGCACTGAGAGCAAGAGAATTAGTGCTGTGGGAACAGTGATGTTCATACGCTCGCTGTGTTCCTCTGCTTCGGGGTTTTCTTGAGTTGTATTCTTGTCTCATGTAAATAACCTTGCAGCTGCCAAGGAGAAGTTTTCCCCTGGAGTGTTTGAGCAGCTTTCAGGAGTGGCTTTCTGAGCATTGCCAGTTTCTGAAGAGCAAAGAGAAGGCAATGTGACATAGCTTACCCTGCCTCCACTTGCAGCCCGACATCTGCAGGATATTAATTTTGAAGGGGATGTAGCTGTGTTCACCCCAACCTTACAGGGGTTTCCAGGGGGAAGAAGGAATACCTCTTCCCTCTGCCAGCCCCAGCAAAAAGGGTAGTTTCCACGGGTATAAAAAACCTGCAAATGCTACACATTCTTATGAGATTTCCCCATATTTCAAGAAAGTCCCAAGATTTCTGGGGTTTCCCAGCTCTTCCCTTGTCTACAACTTCAATAGGAAGGTGACTACTTATGTCATTTTTTTGCTTAATGTTTTTTTAGGAGATTTTGAAAACTGACATTCATGATGTTTCCACAGAGCATCTGACCAAGATCAAGATTGTGTTGACACATGTCTTGTTTTGGAGAGTGGACATTTTATGATTTCAGTGGCATGTCTGACTTACTAAGAGTTGAAATTGTTGCAGAATCATTAGCCTGTCAGTATCAGCTCTGGGAAGGGAGGGTTATCGGTGTAGTCAATGTCACAAATGTTTGCAGAAAATGTTCCTGTTTTAGTGAAACCACTACACAGGAAAAAATGCCTGTGTGAAGCACTGGTGCATCATAAGTGTCAGTGTACGTATCTTTTTTTCACTTTTACTTTGAGTTTCCTTGTAAATGGTTGCTGTAAGGTTTCCTACTGAAGGTAACAGCTGCACTACTACAAGTTTGCTTCCTGCTGAACTTGAACTGAGTGAACTTTGTTCAGGCTTCGGCATCATTACCAAAATCAGTGGTACAGCAGAGATGGTACACTCAGCGGGTACCGGTGTTTTCTCTTCGTGGTTTTAACTCCTTGAAATGTATGTTTATAGAGGACTATTTAATAAATAGATGCAATGACGGATTTAAAGACATAAAGTCTGAAACTCCTGTCAAGATGATACTGCAGTGACTTAACGCAGTTTGGAAGGGTATGAGAGCGAGCTGTGTGTGGTGACATGGCCAAGTGACCCCATTAAGTTCCTGTGGGGAACTGCTGTCAGCAAACGACTGAAACCTCACTAAGGGACATGGCTGAGACTCAGCCCGAGAGCTTCTCGGGCAGGACTGGATCATTGTGTGTCAACTGGGGCAGGTCAGGGCCAAGTACCAGCTTGGGGCAGCTTAAGGTGCTGTGGCTGGGTTAATATGAAGTCCTGTGTCCCAGTAGGGCTCCTTGTCTTAACTGCACATCATAAAACCAGAATCCAGTCCTGTCACAGAATTTAAATCAAACATTAAAGTGATTTTCTTTGATTTGTTACTGTTATGTGTTGATCTTGCCTGTCTTTTACAATTCTTTAATGTCTCAGCATCAGTAGATAGTGCTTGTGGCCGTGAATGCTAAACACTAATGATTTTTAGACATTTATTAACTCTTAAGTGTGCAAAAGGGACTGTGAGAATTACTAGACCGAGAAGAGAGGTAATAGATTGATCTGCTGAAGAAGCAGTTCTAATTTTTTTAATTGCCTCTCCGTCCTTTGGTGGAGCTTTGATGCTTTAAGCAGGGAGTTGGAGTAGGTGACCTGCAGAGGTCCTGAGTTGTTCTGTGACTCTTGCATCAGCTGTTCAGCAATTGAATAACTTTCTAGGAACATGTGTGTTCCTGTGTTTTAATCAAATTTGTGTGGCTGTGTTACTGATACTTAATTAAACTTTTCATAGATGCATTTGATGCCAAGGGGAGTCTTGGACTCAATATAGAAGGGAAACAATGTTCACAAGAAATCTTGAGATAACTGTGATTACTAAAAAAACAAGAACTTTCTAAGTCAAAGTCAAAAGGGAGAGGGACTACTACATTTGAGTCATTACATGTATAATGGACCATCCATGAATGAGATAAATAAAATCATATATGATGGACAATCTCATTGGAGTAATTTGTTTTATGGAGATGTCAAAGCTTTCTTTTTCAATACACCTTCATTTTGATTTAGGGAAGATGGAGGGAAACTTTGTATAATTCTGGATAGCGCAATGAGAGAACAGTGGGTAAAATACAAACTTGTCTAATGTCCACTTTTGCATCAGACTGAGAGAGTAAATGTTTCTGCATTTGCTTTCCACTAGTGTCCTTTTTCTCTCATCACTTTCTTTTCCGTCCCTTCTGGCATTTCTTGCCCTTTCTCGTTCACTCTTCCTGATGCTTACATCTTTGAATTGAGCAAATGTTCTCACTCTAGTACATAACTCTTCATTTGTTTAATGTATTGTAGCATGTCAGGCAGGCTTCTCTTTTTCTATTTTTGGGTTGTATTTCAAGACAATGTGACTTTACTTTTTCCTGTGGTGGTTTCTTACTTCACTGCTGTTTCAGGCAATAGTAGTACTGCTATGATGATACTAGTCCTGCTTTCTGACAAGAGAAACCATGGAGATGGATGCCACTTTATCCCAGGAGAATAATCTTGGGTGATTGCCAAGTAAAACTATATGGTGGCTTTCACAAGCTGCCAGCAGTTCAAAAGGTGGGACTGTGTAAGACAGTGAAGAAATAAGTAGGTTTCTTATTCTGAATCATATTGGCTCAAAGTCCTATCTATGTTCAGTTCAAACTGTATCCATCAATTTCCTTGAAGTATTTATGGAGCAAGAGAGACATAATTCCTGAGAATTCCAGGTAAATTAAGGTGATGGTTTTGGTCTCCATAATGAGCTGACAGATTGCTCTGGGGCTGTGAGATGGAGAGTGGCTGCTACAAGTGGCCCAACTTCCTCACTTCACTCTGGTGCGTGAGCTCAGATGCAACAAGCTGAGCAGAATGGAGTGAGGGGAGAAGTTATTCATGCTTTGGTGTATAAAAGCAAAAAAGCAGCAGATGTTAGTTTATGAATGGGAAGGAAAGCAAAGTTGTGTGTAGAGAGATCACCTGATCTTTTCTTTTCTTTCCACAGCAGGAAAAACCCAAACTCTTGGAGCCTTTGGATTATGAGGCTGTTATCACAGAGATCGAAAAAAATATTGGGGACAGCCAGTTTAAAGATCTGATATTATTCCCTGATGATGACTTTTCAGTAAGTACAAGGCAAATATGTTGTTCCTTTTCTTAGGTTTGTTCTGTTCATTGATTTAATCTCCATTTCTAGAGGGAGAGCCAGAAGTTGTCCAAGGGCTCTCTAAGATGTTCTTAACTCATGCATAATGCCATACTTCCACCAAATGTACTTGGCTTTTGAGTTGTTTTTTTTTTCCTCTGACATTTATATATGCATGACTTTACTGCTCAGGATTAGGTAAAGCTTGAAGCCCTGGTTGTTCCCAGATACATTTCAGGAACCCACTAAACATGTTATTCTATAATGTATACTTGTCTGTTGCTCAGCACAGTGGTAGTTTGGCCAGTCCTAGGATCACTCCCTACTATTATAGTCTGATATAGTCTAATTCAATCTGTAACTTCTGATCCTACTCTGATCTGTTTGGCTACTAGATAGAGTCTCTGATGCTGAGGAAAGCTCTCATGATGGGACGCTGAGGGGCAGTGGATCCCTGACCCCACAGCCTTGGAGCTGCCTGACCTCATCCTGGTCTCCCTATTGCTTGTCCTGGCAAACTGCAAAGACACGGAGAGCCTGGGGGCCCAGGGCAGCTCTCCAGTGGCAGTGCTGGGGTGGTCAGAAGGGTGGCTGGGGAGCTGTGCTCCAGGCAAGTGCACAGGCAGATTGCCTGCACTGAACAGCAACTTCTGCAAAATCACCCCATCTTTGTAAAACATTTAGGTTTTGATGAATAGGCATTCTCTAATGGAAAGACATTTCAATTTGTGACCAATTGTAACTGCTCTGCGAGGGCCCTTCCCATCAGCTCATGGCACTGCTCCTGTCCTAGGAGGGCAGCTTAATCTAATCGACTGCTTTGTTTTACTAAATGGCTCTATTTCCTTGGTGGCATTAACTGAGTTAATGTGCTCATGGGATTGAGAGAAGCTAAACAGAATAGATTTCCTCATTATTGTTAATTCCTGTATCCCTTTTGCACATTTGTCAATTTATGAAATTGAAACTTAGCATTACAAAGCGGACTAGACATACTGTGTGCTGTCACAAGGCCCTTGAGCCCTTTGATTTAGAGTAACTGAGCTCAAGTCCATGGAGCAAACCTTCTCAGTGAAAGAAGAATCATGTCCTACTGCTAAAGACCTCTGTTTGTCAAGCATATTTTCATATCTTTATTTTCATTTTATTTCGAGCGGTTGTTGCCTGGATTTTAGTAGTTACTTCTATTTTGTTTCCTCTGTGTTATGCTTTGCAACTATTCGGCATAATCTATATAAATTCAAAAAATAATAAGAAAGAAGAGATTAAGACAGGTGAGAGAGGTACGTGCATGGTGGAGGTGCTCTGTACTCACTGAAGAGCAAAGGCAGTGGTAGGTAGGGTCCATATCCTTGCAATAAACCTTTCTCACCTTTGTTATCTCCTGTTGAAGTCAGTGTCAGTGGCAAGAGCCTGTGTCACCAGACAGGACTGCAGAGCTTCCGTACCAGGCAGGTTTTCCAGTTGCAGAGTATCTGTTTATAGCCCTGCTCCCTCCTGCTGAAATATCACCTGTGCACAAAAATCTGGGTCAGCCATTGAGTAGAAAGAGGTCCATGTCTGAGTGAATTAGGAGGTGCCCAGGCTGGCTCTGAGTGGAGTTTAATGTGATAATGCCCGAGGAAATGGTGGCCGGCCCTGTTTGGCTCCTAATGATTACACTTGCTGCAGACTTCGTGTCTCAGTGTTAACACAGCCCCAGCTTGGGCCTGTGGATGAGCACATCCTATGGGCAAAAGTCTCTTCAGAGTGAAACCCCAACCAAAAGAGTTAGCTGAGGCAATGAACACAGGAGAAAATTCTGGTTTTAATAATGATTTCTGATTTTTGGATCTGTCGTGTTCACCACATGTGTCAGATATGGGCGAATTATTGTAGCTGTTGTTTCATCTCAGAATTGTTTCTCTTTTTGACTTGCATTCAAAGAGAATGCTGTTATTCTCACAAGACTTCTGTTGGTCATTTCCAGCATCTTATGTGAAGTCTGTGGAACAGCAGAGAATTCTTTATATCAAACTGAGTCTGATAGACTGTATTCCTCCATTCTCCTGCATCTCCACAGAAGAGTACAAGATGTGTACGTCACAGATGCCTTCTCTGGTTTTATTCCAGCTAGGGAAAAGATACTTCATTTCTTTTGTAACCATGCTTAATAATCCCTTAAAAAAATAAAAAATAATTGATTCACATCAGTTCCACTTCTTGTTTTCCTAGCAATTCCTTCCTTATAACTTGTTTGCCTGCCCAAAGTCCATTTTCCATCTCAGAAAAAGCACGTCAGCTCAGCTTCATTTTTCACCTGTTCCTGGATCCCATGGACAAATTTCCCTTCTGTTGCTGTGCTGTGAAATAATGGCCAGTGGAAATTTCTGCAGCAATGCATCAGTACAGAGCTTACACTGTACTTCTTGGTGATAGTAAGAGGGGGTTCATTGCCTTCCAGTTGTACTTATAAAAAGGCAAGCTTGGTGATGATCCTGGTAGTTTTGCATCCTCACCACTGGTTGCTGTACTTCCTTCACCTTCTGTTCCCCAAACCTGGCCACACTCTCCTTGACAACTGGAACTGCTGCTGTCTGAGATTCGTATTTCTCACTTTTCTGCGATGTGTTTGCCAGAAAGGAGGCCATGAAGGAAGTGTTAAACCTTCCTTCAAGTTGGTCTCACTCTCACCTTTAACCTTTGACGTCTTATTGCTGCCTGGATTTGTTGTCACACCTCTGTACTTCTGCTCCTAGGCACTGTTATATATCCAAACAAAATACTTGCTGTATCCTTTCCTAAGTAATTTTTTGTCTTTTTTTTCATCCTTTGGAAATTCACTGAACGCCCAGCAGCCTCTTTTCAAATCTCTCCAGGATCTGAAGTCTTGCTTAAAATCACTGCTGCTCTTCCTTAGTAGCAACAGGCTCAGCACTCCTTTGCTAATAGCTTTGCTTTTGTGCAGGTTTAGTAACTAAATATGTGTTAATGGTATGCTGGTAAATATAAGTTAGTTGTTTTAAAAAGGTAGATGAAAGTATTTAACAGTCATTTAAATTTGTATACTATAAAAGCATGTTAAACTCTCTGGGTTGTGAAAATTTGTTCCTCCTGCTCATGTATGACTTTCCTAAATCTGTTGGAAAAATGGAACTCAGATTTTTTAAAACTGTTTGTGTAAATGTGGCTGAATGCTTGGTTTTCAACGTGCAATAGAAGCAATAATTCATTGCCTAAATTCAGGACAGGTGTAAGATGGCAAAACTTGCCTGTATAATGCAAAACCTGCTGAAGTTCAGTCAGATGTGCTCCTGACTCTTTGGGCTCCTGAAAGCTCACCTGGGAGCCCTGCTCCCTCCAAGCATCACAGAGGCCTTAGAAGAAGAGGGGCTGGGTTGTGCAATTGCTGTACTTGCCATCACTGCAGGCATGATTGTTTCCAGGCTTCCTTTTTTTAGCTCTGAACAAAAGCCAAAATCTCCCTATTTTTCAGGTTGTGAAACCTCTGCTTTCTAGATGCTGTGCAGGGACAAAAGTTGTTCATTTGGATACAGAAGTTCATAACACAACCAGATGCATCTGTAAGGGGAGGGAGCAAGAATCATCAAGGACACTTCTTCACATGAAACATGTGTGCCATAGGGGCAACTGGAAGTACAGGCCATGGAGCCTCCTTGGAAAAACCCCTGGAAACCTGATTGTTGTTTCTAAGATTGGGAGAGTTACAGTGGTGAGATCACGAGTTATTTCAAATAGCACATGACATAGCTCCCACTTTCCCATGTGACAAGGAGTATCTGCTCATTCTTAGAGGAGCAGAAATTGAGTCCGTTACTCTCATGACTAATGGGGTTATGGGTATCCTTGATGTGCAAGTTTGCATGGACTGACAGGAGCAGGACAGTGAGAGGTATCTGGGCCCCTAGGGATGCATTCCAGCTGTTTAACACAGTCAGCAAAGCAAGCTGTGGGCAAAGCATAGCCTCTCACACTGAATGTGATTCAGGGAGTGATGGGGCAAAATCCATCCTTTAAATGTGCTTTCCTTTCTCTTTGCCCCCACACAGGTGGTGAGGTCTGTGCTGGGACTGCAGCCTGTCAGGGAGCCCTGTACCACAACAGCCTCTGCACCGTGGTATTTGTACAGCATAGTTGCATCTTAGCCTGCTTTTTAATTTGATGGACTCATCAAACCTCATCGCAGGTTTTGGTAACGTTAAGTAAATCTGTTTACTTGGATGCAAGTGGGGCTGAGCAGCTTTTCTTTAGAGAGCCTTAACTTAAGTATTACTGGGGAGGAACATGTCAGCCCCTGTGTGGTTAGGTCTCTCCGAAGGGCGGCCTTTGCAGGAAGTAAATATCATCATTGTTGATGCATCCCTCTAAAGATTTAACCACTGCTAACATGCTTTCAGACTAAAAGCTATTTAGAATAGATTCAGACTGAAAATGTTTGAAATGGCTAATGGAGTTTGAACTCCATTTTCAAATGCTAAATTCACCATGTCACTGGGAAGTAGTCACTGCCTGAAAACACTATTCCTAATCAGTGTTTGAGAAGGAGCAGTATTAGCTTCCGTGTTTCACTGTAGAAGGTGAATGTGGCAAGAGAAGGTGCTTAATGAAATTGCACCTTAAAACTCATCCAACACCTGGGTCCAACAGCTTATGCAAATAAGACAGCCTGGCAGTGCCAGAAATC
This sequence comes from Edolisoma coerulescens, assembly GCA_013397115.1. Classification (NCBI taxonomy): domain Eukaryota; kingdom Metazoa; phylum Chordata; class Aves; order Passeriformes; family Campephagidae; genus Edolisoma; species Edolisoma coerulescens. The sequence goes on along the minus strand of VWZW01002525.1, from coordinate 199,703 downwards.
ATGGTTAGATATAGGATATTTATATAAAATAAATTAAAAACAATTCAGAAGAATTATAGACTTGAATGCTTTAGGCTGATACCTGCATTATTTGATTATCACAGTTTGCATGCACAAATGAGAGGGTAATTTGCCTCTGGCTTGAACAGACAATTGCCATGATTGCCTAAACATTAGAAAATTAGGCTGAATTCACAGCACATTTATAAATACTGAATTCTCTAAATAAAATCTCTGATTTTTTTGGATGACTGTTTCAGAAGCACATATTCTGTTGTTGAAATTTAGTTCTTTTCTGAATAAAGCGGTTTTAATGAATAATGCCGCGCCTGATCAGCCTTTAAGAGCTTTTAACTTTGGAAGTAATCAACTATGAACAGGAAGTGCCTTTGTGGCCAAGCTTTTGCAGCTAAGTGGTTAAACATAACTAGTTCTCAGAAGGGAAGTGCTTTGTAGTTTTTAACGCAAGTTTAAATATAACGATATATAACATTTTCCACATCCCAATTCTTTGTAAATAAACCTGTGATATTCTTTGTCAAAGTCTAGGAAGGCAGCAAGCCCAGTGTTACCTGATTTCTCAGGTTTGCAGGGCTGTGTTTCTTTCTTTCAAGGGCAGTCTTGTTGGGAAGGACAGTGGGGGAACGTACCACAGGCAGAACAGTGGGCTTGGGTTACCTGTCTTGTTTAGCTACAGTATTTTTATCAGGCTGTGTAAAGAGAGGGAGGCACAATAGCCCCACTAAGGCAGATGTTGCCTGTCTCAGTCAATGTGTTCATATCTGTTGATAAGTGTTGTGTTAGGTAAAAAGAAGTTGCTTGCTATATGTCCTGCCTATAAAAAAATACTGGAAACTGCTGTCTGTGCAATACACGGAGCAGGTGAGTTTTGCTGTGGGCAAGCAGAACAGGCTGTTGGTCTCTCTGAAGCTTATTCACCATTGTGACAGGGTCAGTGTGAGGTACAGGGTGCATTGCATCTCCTCTCCTGTGGCCTCCCACTCTGCCTCAGCCTGAGAAGAGCAGCGGATCTTGAGCAGTGCTGTGTGTGCTGGGAGGATGGTGCTTCGTGGCTGCAGGGCACAGCCCTGGGAAGAGCTCCGTATCATGGGCCACAGGGGCACCCCAGGCCTTTCAGCTGTGCTCAGGGATTGTGTCATGTCGTGACTGCTGAAAAAAGAGTGCTGCTTAAAATGTCACGTATGTGTGAAGTAAAAGCAACGAGGTGCATTCCAGAAACTGTGGCTACTGATGGGAAGTCCCTAAGCAACCAAGAATTCAAACATCTATTACTAAACATGGCCTGAGAACTCATACTTCTCCATCTTCTGTCTCTTTTTCTCATAGACTCAATAATTGTCTAAAGCACTTCATGCAGGCATTAGTAACACAGCTGGGTAGAGCCCAGGCACCCACATTTAGGAAACTGTGCTCAGTTTGTCAGAACAATGGGGTTTTTTTCACTTTCTGGTGTCTATGATGCCACCGTCGTTTTTTGTGAGAGCCAGGGTTTGATCATACTGTATTCTGAGCTCTCCAGATGAAACAGAAAAAGTTTGGGGAATCCCATGATGTTTCTGCCTGAGTGATACATGCCTTTCTTTCATAGCTACTCACGTGGAAAGTGATGGGGGAAATCAGAGTGGTTCGTGTAAACTCTAAGGAAAAATGCAGTCCATTATATCCAGATTATATCATTGTGTAGAGTTTGGGTGCTTCAATTCATAGAGAAAAAACATCACCTTTTAGTCTGAGGGTGAGGATATGGAGGAGAGCCTCCAGGGATGCAGTAAGTACTGCAAGCTGCTTCATGGTATTGGTACGTAGTGATTCTTCATACTAAAGCAGTTGTGTGCCATAGGCCTTCCTCTGGAAATCATGGGTCTTTCTGTAATGGAAGAGAAGATGGGTTTGGGAGGCCAGATTTGTCTGTTCGGAGTGACAGAGTTACTCCATTGTAACTGAGAGCATAATCTGGGCTTCTGGGTATTGATTTTGGTTGTTTTCTCATCTTATGGCAGAGAAGATGAGTGGGACAGATCTGTAGGTTAACTGAAAATACCCCAAAGCTTCCTCTTGTGAGCCTTTTGTGAAGTGGCTGCCTTGGCCGACCCCAGCACGGGGGCTCTGGGTCACACAGACACTGCTGGTGGCCCTAGCTTCTTGTTGGCCTGCTGGGAACTAAGGGAAGCTTGGCTCCTTGTGGAGAACTTCAGGAGATCCACTTCTCTCTGTGGTTTCCTGCTCTGGGGGCCTGACAAGGCAGCTCAGCCAGCAGCTGCTTTCAGAAAAAGGGCTTAATTTGTGCAGGCTGGAAGAGGCTGCAGGCAGCGCCAGGAGTCCCTTGTTGGCCCTGTCCTGCTGCCTGGGCCCACAGGTGGGAATGTCCCTCCGACAACCTGCTGCCTGGTTCTCCTTGCTTTCCGGCCATCGAGCTGTCCTGTGGCACTCCTTTCTTGGGGGAACTCTGCTCCTCTCTTCTCCTTTCAAAAGAGTCAAAGCTTTTAGTTCTGTCTCCACGATCCTTGCCAAAAAGGCATGAGGTGGAGAAGGGAAGTGAGGGAAGCAAGTATCACTGTTGGATTTGGCGTATGCTTCTGGGAGAGGATGTAAGGAATAGTTGACTTTTTTTTATCAGAAACCTCAGAGACTGAAGGAACTTTGCTTGGAACAGTCTTATTCCCAGAAATCTACTCAAACACTATTCTTGCTTGTAATTAATGCCTTAGCTGATAGTATTGAATAGTGTGTGTGGGCAGGAGCTGGGTTGCAGTTGTTGGTATGTATGTGTGTTGGCTGCACGACAAACTGAAAAATGCGAGCCATGATAACAAGGTTCTTAACCTCTTCCTGAGACAAAACTGCTGTTCTGTTTGGCTTTGACTAAATTGCATATTTTTTGTTTATTGTCAGATAGACACAATTTCGCTGGAAATCAGGACACTGTATCCTTCTGTACCTGAAGATGCAGAACAAAAAGCAGAAAATTTATTTGTTAGAGAGGTGAGTATCTAATTTTAAATGAAACCAAGAATTTGGGGGAGGCTTGCTATGTTTATAATTAACATCTTTTTTCTTTTAATATGCTTTAGGTGATTTGAATCAGGTTTGAATTTTGAAGGCCAGTAGGAGGGGGGAGGGTTAACAGCATGTCTGCAGTTGCCTATTGTGAGATGTCTGTATCTAGAAAAATTGTAAGTGCATTGAATCAGCCTGTCATTGTACTGTTTTCCAGCTGCATTCCCTGTCACCACTAGTCCACTGATATTGATGTTGGTATTTTTACATCGCTGCTAATGATTGGTGATCTGCATGTGCTTTGCACTTTGAAAATATTGATATCTTTCCAAAAATAGATAACCAGTTGGCACTGGTTTAGACTCTTAGGTGTTATTACAAGGTATGTATCTCATTTGGAGGTGTATATATGAGGAGTAGGTGCACTGTGAAGGGTGCGTAGGGGTTTGTATTTATCTTAAGTATTTAGAGTCTGTTTTACCTTCACAATAGAAAGTTCAACAAAGTTCTTCCATGACGGTTAGAGGCCCACCAGAAGTTTGCTCTATCTTTAAAAATCCCGTATGGTTGTATTGTTTCCATACCTGATCTCAGATTGTAGGAGATTTCTTATCCTGCTGCCTCAGGAATATTTTGTGTTATCACTGGTTTTATCACTTTGAAGGACTTTAGAGGAGCTGGTTGCACTGTTCAAAGGAATTTACTTTAGATGGCTCCCTGAACTTTCCCATCTTTCATTATAGATGTGAAATATAGCTCACCATTTGCATTAACAAAACAGGTTTATGAAACCAAATTTTTGGTCAGCTTCTAGAAGGAGTTTAATTCTGAGCACTTATAATTAGCTCACGATGTGATGGTTCTTGGCCTTTTTTTTCACACATTGGGATTTTTCACACCTCATTTCCTGGTCTGAAAGAGTATTTCATATGAACTATAAGTGCAAGAGGAAACTGTGGAGGAAAATTCAGTTGCAGACAAACACAGGAATTAGAAATCATGAAGTCCAAAATTAGGCAGAAATGTAGAAATGTGAATTGTATGCAATGTGACATTTTACAGGCTGGCCCTGTTTCTTTTCAGCAGGTCTAAAAAGAGCAATAATAATTTACTGTCAGCTCAGATTATCTGAACTTTGCCATTTTTTTTAATCTGGCAGCAGTGTTACAAGATAACATAGCTTGTGGAGTTATTTACCTTCCCAGAAGCCTCATTGCCCTTTCAGCACTTTGGGGTCTGCTTTTTATTTTAAGGTTCTACAAGTTGCAAGGCCAGCACTGCACTCATGGCTTTACAGAGAAAGTGGTGGGTCTAAAAATGGAACACGGTGCACAGTTCCTGGGAATCGTTACAGCTGAGCTCGCCAAGGGGATGCTAATGGCAACCTGGTAAAACACATATTGAGTACATCTATTAGCTTTCTCTGCAGTACCAGTGAGCCAAGGGGAGGGGGAGAGAGGAGCCAAGCAGTGGAAAAAAACAATATTACAGGACTAAGCCTGTGCATGGAATAGTAGCAGGGTAAAGACCCTGTTTTAAAGTAGTAATGCATATGTTCCAACTTGCCACAAAGCCAAAAACTGTGTGTGTATATATATATGTACACACACAATAAATTAAACTCTATGGAGAGAGGATGGTTTCCAGTCCAAAATTAGGCAAAACTGAGCATGGAGTTCTATGAAGATCTGTGATTGTAGTCCCCTGCAGCAGTTGGAGAGATGTGTCCTGCCCTAGCAGCACACATCTCTGCTGTGTTCCAGAGGTGTCGGTCACTTCTGGATAGATGTGCAGGAGTGGGGTTGGTGGCCTTCACTTCTCTCTTGGAACTGTGGAAAAGCCAACACTTCACTCTCTGAAGGAGTCTTTCTTCAAATATAGCATGATACCATGAACAGTGAAGGTGTCCACCTTGTGCACACTTGACTGACTGTTGGTCACCTGGACTTAGGGCAACCCAGGATCAAGTGCCTAATTCCTGATGAGACTCTGGGGAATGTACAGCTGCATCCTGCTGAAGCCATTTTGGTATCAGCTGTCTCTGGCTGTTCACTGTCTCAGTACTTTAGCAAGGTGAGACAAAGACATGGAGCAAGTTGGTGAACTTCAAAAGAAGGGTCTGATCTTGGAGGTGAAACTAATTTCCTCCATATGGTGCAGTGTGAGGGCATGGTACTGAAACCGTTTCAAGACCTGAGATCCATGATCTCTTGTCTCATTCTTCTGGCTGCTTGGTGGTGTTCAGATGGTCTTGGCTACAAGACAAGGTCATTTGTAAAGGGTTGTCAGAATTCTGTGATAATGCCTTAAAATCCTGGCTGTTTCTTCCTGGCTGTGTGTTTTCCACTGGTGACAGTAGGAAAGCTTTTCTTCCACCTCTAGCTCTTTCATTGCTATAGCCCTTCAAGAATGAGGGGATTTTTTCCCCAGCCCTTACCAAAATCCGTACAAACGCAGCTTGGGGACTTGATCAGATTTCCCTTCCTCAAGCAACTGTGAACAGTACTTAGAGGCACACCAGGAGGACTCAGTTGCCTGGGCAGTATCAGTTTATGGATCCAAAACAGCTGACAAGCCAGATGAAGAAAGATGAGGCTGATGTTGCTGAGGAAAGCTTTCCGTATCGATAGCATTTGATGCTGTCCAGCTGTAGTGGAAGGTTTGTGCCTCTAGTTATCTGTTCAGTTCTCTTAATACTGCTTTTGGCTTCCTCAGAAACTCAGAACTTTCCCTGTTGGTGATATTGAAATGTTATGGTAATGGGTGAGGCAGAAGAATTGACTTTAAATAAGATGTCTGACCATCTGTGTTTTTCTGAAACTGTAAAATGAAAATCTAAAACAAAATAAAACTAAGGTGACAAATAAATAAATAGTCCCTTAATAAGTATTTTCTGCCTGCAAAGAGAATAGCTATTTTACGTTTTATGATTAATACCTGAATCCCTTTATTAATTTATACCTAAGTATTAGCTATATTTTAAAGTTAACACTTTGTGAATTGGTTATTCCTATACCTGTAGTTATATGAGGATGTTTTCCTTGTGAATTTTTCCACTTTAACTTTTCTTAGGCAGGACCAGCCTGAGGAACTAAATTGGTTAGAAAGGAGAAGTTTCCAGGAACTTTTAAAGCCAGAATAAAATTGTCTTCAGTGGTTTGTTGTTTTAGTATTCCTGACATCATTTATCATGCTGTTTCCTTCCAAATTCTGAATTTTCTCTCTCTTCACAGAGTCTGCTGCATGTCTGCTGCATTTATGCCAGTCAGCGTTGTCCTCATGGTCCATAATTTTGGCAAATAGAAACATTCACTTTATAAGAAATGAAATAAAATTCTTCCTTTTAGACAGTAAAAACATTCCTAATATCACCTTTCGTAAGTCTGTATCCTGAATATGCAGATCAAATGGGAATTCTTGGCATTTTCCCCACATTTTATTTGGAAATATAAGGGGGATAGTGCAGTTGCTTTTCAAAGTTACATTTAGTTTGAGGAACTTAAACTACCTAATTGCAACATATTTAATCAACATATTTATATTGCTTTGCATCTAGTCAATATTTTCAGGAGGAATGCAGGTATGTGCACGCAAATAAATGCTGCTTGTGTGTGTGTATCTATAGGAATTAAATTCTAGGTATATGTGAAAAAAAATGCAGAAGGTAAATAAATATAAGCTGTCAACTCTCCTTTAAGAAATGAGTTTAAGTCGGGTGATCCTTCCAAAAAAAAAAGTGCTACTTGGATAAGGTTTTTGGAAACGTGTTTGCAGAGGGGCTGGCCACATGAATGAGGAGGTGTAGGAGCTGTGCAGGGGCAGCAGGAGTGAGCTTCCTGGATGAAAAACACATCAAAATGAAATAACAGCCTAGGAATACTGAAATTTCATTTGATGAATGATGTAGTTAATTTGTAGTTAATTTTGTCTATGATAATACAGTGTTCATGTGGGTGTCTCTGAACTTCCCTGTGGAGGTTTTCTGGATACACAACAGGGAGTTGTCACTTGTAGTAAGCTTGCAAAGCCCTTGCTGCTCATCTAGGGGAGTTTTTATTTGAGGTTTTGCAGGTTGGGTTTACAGGATCTGTAAGTAATTATGAAACATGAGTTTTATTAATCACAATGTAAAAAAGCAACAGCCTCCTGTATAACTTCTCAAAGTGGTTATGTGTCTATAGACACATTGGTTTCTGAGGCTTTTTGATTTGCAGGCTAATCTGCATTGTTCTTACCTCTTTCAAAATCAGACTAAAATGGGAACTCCTGTTGACAATGACACCCAGAAAGTTTTGTTATTGCGCATCACAATGTAAATTTCCCCATCTTCAAAATCTAAGTTTTTTCAGTGCTTGAAAGAGCTGTAGTGTCAGGGCTAGACACAGATTATTAAAGGATGGTGTGTTTTTTGAGGACACTATTTACCAAAGGTAAATACCTGTTAAAAATGTTTGATACTTTAAAATAACAGTGTGTTTCAGTGTTTTGACTTGTTACTTGGCTATGTCACTGGACTTTGCTATACATGTGAACTGTTATTTTGGGAACAGTTTTGAGAGCCCCAAAATGAAGGTGCAGGTTGGCAGCGGCCGCTCGTGCTGCTGCCGTGCTCATGGTGGGTATGAGGCGTCTGGGGCAGGATTTCCACCCAGGGTGATCGCAGCACCTTCCACCTGCCCGGATCCCCGCACATTCCCTTCCTTGGGTGGTTGCAGCCGAGGTCAGAGGCAGGAGGGAAGGCTCTGTGAGCAGGGCCGTGCACGTCATGGGGCAGAGCATGGAGCTACCTCTGCAGCTTCCTCTCCAGCACTGTGGCCACATCCAGCTCTGAACATCTTTGCTTTCTGTTTCCAAGCTCTTGCACGGGCTTGCCCTGCCCTGTTCCACCTCTGGAGCAGCCACTCTGCCGGGGTGAGTGAGAGGCCAGAGTTTCTCTGTGCATGCAGTTCCTTTGCAAGGAGCCCAGTTGTTCCGCAAATGACTTTTATCATATGTGCATCTCTGTTTCTGAAGACTACATACCAGTGCTGTCTTAGAGAGGATATAAGCAGGGAAGTTGTTTGTTTTGTGTTTTCCTCACTTCCACCTTTTTTTTTGGTTTGGTGTTTTTTTTCTTTTTTTCCTCCAAAAGATTACTTTCCGTTGCTGGGTAAATCTTTTTAAGTGTCTTTCTCACAGTGGTAGCCATCATGCTGTCATCACCAGAACCAGAGATAAGAAGTTACAGGTGGAAAAAGACTGCAGGATTGTCTGTCCCTGTAAGGAAAAATTAGGCCATCTGGACAAAAACAAAAAAGAAAAAGAAAAACAAAACAAAACAAAAAAAACCCCCAAAACCAAACCAAAACAAACCAAAAAAACAAAC
>VWZW01002525.1:79992-191306 GCA_013397115.1 Edolisoma coerulescens | reverse complement strand
AAAAAAAAAAAAAAGAAAAAAGGAAAGACCTGAGTTTGATAGGGCCCCTGGGAATGGGCTGTGCTTTCCTGCCTGGTTAACAGAGCAGTAGAAAGTTCATGCAAACATGTGCCAACCCTCCCACACCCCAAAACTTCCATTTCTCCATCTATATTTTTCCTCCCCCACAGTTCACTTGAGCTCAACAGCCCCTGCATTGGTGCCTCTGTTCTTTGGCAGGAACAGTAGTATCCAGCTCTGGCCTCTTCATGAAATCTCTGCCTCTAGAAAGGCTTTTCTTGCTCCTCAGATCAGGTTTGCAGGTATTCTTCCTCACTGCTAAAACTTAATTTCCAATAATAATTTTCAATTAAAAAAAAAAAAGTTCTAAGTCAGTACGGTTAGCGGAAGTATTTAATTTTTAGTTGGGATATTCTGAAGAGAAAATCTGTACCCTGTTTTTGGTGTTACTTTTTCAGCTAGATCTAGTTTCCCCACAGCAAGCTAGTTCAAGAACAGTGGTAGCTGTTGCGTTGAGTTGGCTTGTCTTTTGTGAATTTACTGAGTGATACTTGAATGTGCTGCTTTGTCCCCTTTGATTTTTATTTTGATTAGCTATTTCTTGGAGGAGCACAATAAACCTTTATAGTTACAGGCTAAAATACTGTGGCCCGCTCTATATGTTATTCACAACTGCTTTTTTGAACACACCAGCCTATAGTGTTTACAGTAAAAGTCCGCACTAAGAGTTCTCTGTGAGCTTTAATTGCATCTGTCAAGTAAAATACTTAGTAATGAAAGTACCACAGGGGAAAAGCGGTCCTTTCTGTCGAAGGTTCACTTGGTTTACATTTGCCAAGGAGAAGGGGAGTGATGTGTGAATTGGAGATTCTGTGCTCACCCTCACAATGCTCTGAACTGTCATTGGCTTATGTAGAACAGAGTACATGTTACTCTTGTAAGAGTACTCTCATAGCCCAGGCTGCTATCACATAGTTTTAACACAAACACAAGAGTAACCAAGTTGTTTTATGAATGTGCTGCTTTGTCCCCTTTGATTTTTATTTTGATTAGCTATGTCAGGTGGGCTGGCGCAAATTTTCAGGTGGAGTGTAAGGAGAAAATAATACAATACTGGGTAAAATCTTCAGCATATTGTACAAATATCAGTTTGCAATTTATACTCTGTATGAAGAATCACTGGGAATTCTGACATTGTGTCATTTTTCTTGTAGATGTGCACCTTAGCAATAACTGTACATATTTAATGCATCTTGTTGCCTTTCAAAATGTCATGTTGGGTTTAACTGCATTGATAAAAGTTCTGCATCAAATAAATTGCACAGATATTCTGGTCTATTTGACAGCACAGCCAAGTCCTTCTGTATAGTTCAGGTCTGGCTTCCTTATTTAAGGGAGATTGATGTATTAAGAACAATTTCCAAAGGCAAGTGCAAAACCAGAAAGAAAATTTTTAGATAGCAAAACCTACATGACGGCATGACTGAGAAAATTCAGTGTGGGAGGGAAAATGAGACTGGTGAAAAATTATAGTCCTATTAATATGTTCCTGGATGTTATTAAGAGGTTAAAGATCAATCCTTAAGGGCAGAATAAGAAGCAGAGGGCTTGTGCTGCAATAAGGGGGAGTAAAATGTAAGGCAAATGTATTTACAGTGGAAGGCTTAGGTAATGAAACAGAATGCAAACAAAAAATGTATAATCAATGTCCATGAAGGAAGTCAGGCCTAAACTAGATCATGTCTTTTGAGGCAGTAACTATATAATTTAATGATGCTTCCTAGAAAGCAGATGAGAATCAGTAAAGCATGTTAAATTGCTATCATCTCCTTCCTCCATCTTGTGTGATTCAGTGCATTTGATTTTAAAGGGAAATTGTGCTTCAAAATATGGAAATGTATGACTCTGGCTTTCCTTAAAGAACTGTGCACCCAGCTCTAAAAGAGAAGAATATGTTCTCTAGCACATGGGCTGCCTCAGAACTTCATCAGTTCTCTAGCCTTCTTGAGTCTAAACACTTGTAGTAATTCTATTGTTGTTGTTTGTGTTTCTTCTGATTAGGCTTGTAAATACTACAGTTCCCACTGGCATGTTGTGAACTACAAATATGAATCCTATTCAGAAGACTTCCGACACTTACCACAGTAAGAACTCGCATAAGTTCTCCTTTTTATTATTTTTTCCCTTTAGGCTTGTGTCATTTGCTGAGCTTTGTCCATATTTGCGCTTTCCTTTGTCTTCTACGCTGTGCTTGTTTTACCATATTTTTAGTGCCTTGCATTTTTAAAAAGGGGAAGCAAAGGTCCTTCAGAAAAGTTCAAGACTCTGCAGAATTCACTGGTATCAACAAACTCCATTAGTGCTGATTCAAATCCTTACAAGCGTATTTGTGTATTCAAAGCGCAGTTGATACAGGAGAGGTGGCTTTTCGTTTTCCTTAATAATGCATAAATGTCACTCACCTTTCACTGGGATTAATTCTCCTTTTAGTTACCCTGTGTAACAGAGAGAAGGATTTCAGTGCTTTGTAGCTGCATTGTACAGGAGAACTGGGTGCACTGATGGTACAAGGCTGTGGGGATGTGCTGGTGTCAGGGTAAGGGGCATCCCTCCTGTGCTTGGAGGCAGAACATGAAAATCGCTGTAAAAGTGCTGGGAGGAGCAGGAACAAGTTCCTTGACTTGAGTGGAAAGAAATTAAGAATCTGGTGCTCATTCCTACATGCGTGAGTTTCTACCCGTACTCTTGTTTCTGGAAGGTTTGTATCCTGCCCCTGAGGAAGGTTTTAGAGAGTAGTTAACAAAATCACTAAGTGCCAAAATGAGCTGTGTTACTGCCTCCTTTCCTGGAATTTGAGTCATTAAAATTACAATACTGGATGAAAAAGGTTTTTACCTGCACATAACGCAGAAATTAATGGGTGCTCCAGGCTTGGGTTGGATGGAAACTAGTACCAACTTCATTGCTTCAGAAACTGATAAACTGAGTCTTATGACCCAGTTAGATGCTGTGTTCAGAGGGTTTTGCACTGCAAACCTTCCCTTAGACCTGCATTTGCTCTTGTATGTTGGTATTTTTATGAACAGAGTACATGGTAGTACAAAAAGCCATTAAGAGCAGTTTTGCTAATCAGAGATTATAAACATACCCTTTCTTAAGTACCCAGCCTGCTGGTTGGTTTAGAAAATTAATGCATTTAGTGCTCAAGAAAAATATTTGTAGCACAGCAGTTTTCCATTTCACCTTAAATGTCTTCACTCTTATGAAATATGCATTGGACAGATGCGGGTGCATTACTATGCACAAAAGTACATTTTAGCTGATTACATACATCCTCTTCTGCGAAGGATATTTTAGTGTGGTGCTTAATGGGATTTGCTTTCATGGGTTCATGCTCCAGGGTTACCAGGGTGTCTTGCATCTTACTTTTTCCCCCCTTCTAACACATGCATCATACTGAAGATTATACTGACACGAGATCTTGTGTCTTGTATCTCTTAGGAATGGTTTGAGTGCCACACTGGTTGATATTTCAGACGCAAAATTATAGCAGGAGTTGTCTGTATTTTGTTTGATGGAAGCTGCCATGGCTTTTGATCTTAACATACCTTTAACAGATCTGGCTTGAGGTCCACCTCATTTCATATTGTTTCCAGCCTCTTCAACCTTGATATGCACATGCATGTTACGAACTTTGGTGTTTGAGACTAAATCTTTTCAAGAAAAATAAAGTGGCCTGATATGTCCTTGTCATTATACTGTGTCTCACTGTTGATAGCTCTGGATGGCCAGTTTTTACAGGTTTTTGTTTGATTTGAAGAGATCTGCTGTCATGCTTTCAGAAATCTGAGCATGTTCTTGTATCAATCCCTTTATAGAAAGTCACTGTACTGGGGAGCACTAGATGAGTGTTTAGTGTTTAACTTTACATTGTAGGAAAGGAATATGACTTACAATACCAGATCTAACTGTGGCTAAAGTAATTCCATTCACTGAGGGTGTGCTGACATTCCCTGTGGGCTTTTCCATGTAGAAACATGCTGCATATTGGGACTCAGCAGCTTTCAGCAGTGCTGAAGGACTTCATGCTTGGTTGTGCTTGAGGCCATGCTGTGCTGGGTCACACAGCCGTACAGCATGGCTGCATAGTGTAGAAGATTTTTCTTAGAGTTACTCTTTTTGAATCCTGGCCCTTCCTGGTTGGAAAGCAGTTGCTGTGTGATGCTGAGCACCTGGGGCAGTCAGTGAGAACTCAACATGCCCACTGCAGCAGTGCTGTGGCACCAGGGCAGGGCTCAGCGCCACGTGCATGACAGGACCAAAATACTTAGCTCTTGCTTTAGTTTTTGTCTGAGTGTGTTCCTCCTTGGAGGTTTTTCTCAGCTCTTTCTTACCCCTTAAATTCCTCTCTGTGGGCTCTCACTACCTCTTTTACACCATGTTTTATGCTTTGTGCTGGTGTGTTCTTGCTTCGTGAGCAAGTGGAAGGGTGGGGAGAAGATCAGGGGTTGCTTACTGTGTGCTGTGCTGACTGTCTCTCTGGGAACAGAAAGAGTCATTAGCAAAATTTTGTGGTGGAAGAGCAGTGAAGAGAGCAAGAACTGGTATTTCATCATTTGTATAGAACTGTTACAGCTTCATAGTCTTGGGGAAAAAAAAGATACATGTGGCTTAAGAAAGAAGTATTTTAAAAGCGTAGTGATTTTAAAGGAGACAATAGGATCACAGCAAAAGGCATACTGACATTGCCATGATGGCTCAGCATGGTTACCTCCCTGAAATAGCAGGTACATGACGTGTTTTTAATAAAGAAACAAATAGATTAAGAAATAAATAAATTCTTCCCTCCCTCCCAGAAGTGAATGTAGACCAGAGAAACTGCCATCACATTCCTTTGAAATCGATCATGAAGATGTGGACAAGGATGAAGTATGTATTCTGGTTTTGGTGTGGGTTGGGGTTTTTTTCCGCTGGGGAAGTTATTTATTGCTTTAATATCAAATAAAGAATGATAATGGAGGGTCATTATCTCCTATAAAGTATTTCATATTTTAAATAGCTCTGAAATTAGTGGAACAGCTTTGTCTCATGCCATCCTATGTATGGGAGGGCTATTAATAATGTCTTATTTTAAAAGGAATGAAAGGGTGATTATTTGTTATCAAGCAGATATTCACACATTGCAGTTTTCTTTCGTCTTGGAATTCAAAAAACAAGTCCATGCAATATTAACCATGTCTTCCATATAGGACACAACATCCCACTCATCTTCAAAAGGTGGTGGTGGTGGAGGAGGAGCAGGATTAGCAGCAGGAGTTTACAAGTCTGGATGGCTTTATAAAGGGAATTTCAACAGCACTGTAAACAATAGCATTACTGTTCGGGTAAGGAAACAACATTTTTCTTTCTTTATTCCATTTGGATTTATATTCCCCACAGAGGCACACTTTTTGCCATTGTCATTTAGCTGTTTATATCTCAGGTTTGATTACATTGCTTTAAATGATAATAAAGTAATATTTCAGTTGTCTGCAAAATAGTGTGATTGAAGTGCACTCAGGAGTTACCTGTTATTTAAACCCTGTGAATAAATTATCAATGAAAATAATTTGCAGTACAACAATTTTCATGCTTCTTCTTTCCCCCCACTTCAGTCATTCAAAAAGCGCTACTTCCAGCTGACACAGTTGTCAGATAACTCGTATATTATGAATTTTTATAAAGATGAAAAAATATCAAAGGAGCCAAAGGGATGTATTTTTTTGGATTCGTGTACGGGAGTTGTACAGGTAAGTTCCAGTTTATTTCATTGTAGTGTTTTGGGTGTAGGATGCATTTAAAAAGGCAAGTGGAAGAACACGTTCATTAACAGAATAATGGTCTCATTAGCAGTTTCAGGAAATGAAAGCATCAATGGTTTTGCTCTTTAAATTGGTGCAAATGCTCAGACTGGCAAGTTACAAAAAACCACAGCAGAATTATGGTAGCAGACCATGCACACCCTCTTTGTCTATTGCAAACATGTTAAAAAAATATTGTGAAATGTTTGGAGGGGGTGGGGGTCACTGAAATTATTTTCTGAGATGTCAGATTTTACCTCTTGCTTACTGAGAGCATGCTTGTTGTGGGGTTAAGAGATCCAGGTTACAAAGCATTACCTGTTGGACAAGTGTTAAATTAATCTTGTATCCTGAGCCTTCTTGAAGGTCATCACTTTTGGAGATGATAGAGAGTCTTAATGGCATCAGGTGGGACAGAACCTTATTGTTTGTTTGCCAGAAATGTCTAAACCAACCTTTTTTTTCCTATTGTTCCCCTAAGACTGTGTTATTTGCTTTTTCCCTCCATCATCTTCTTCCTGTCCTCTCATTCCATTGATACATTTCTCTTTTTGCTTTTGTTTCATTCTAAACAAAAGATGTTACCTTGAATGATATGTGACTATTGACTGATCTAGCCCACTGTGTCACTAAATAAGGAAGTGCCTTTTATTTAATCCATACTTTACTACTTAACCAGTAAAGGTTGGTAACAGTGCCAGGCAGGCTGATTTGAGGGTTGCTTTGAAAGAAACCTTTCAGGTAACACAAGGGAACACCCCTGATAAACAAAAGGTTTTCTTGGTTGTGATGTCTCTCCTTAACCTCTTTGGAGCAAGAAAAACAATCAGTTCCCAGTGATTCACTCTGTGAAGTATTTGCTGACAGTCCCTGGCTCTGTGGGCAGTGGCCATTTCCCCAGTGCTGTTCAGAAGGGTGTTTCTTTTTCCAAACAAGTGTAGAATAGGGTGGACACAAGCTTGTAGGACAGTGATGTTTGCCAGTGTCAATCCATTGGCTTGAAAGACCCTCACAGGTAGCTTGGAAGTGTAGCAGAAGCTGTGGAGGAGATTCTTACAGAGAAATCCTGTTTAGAAATTGCTGCTTTCTCCTGCCTGATGGCAGCAAGAGTTTCTTGTAAGGTGGGTTTCAGCCAGAGCTCCAGCCCAGCCCCATAGGATGTTGCTATGCACACATTTAATGCTATCCCAGAGGGTGCCCATTCTGCTGTGTTGTTTCTCATGACACTCCAGGATAGCAGAAATGTCTTAGCTGGAAGTTTTCTGCCCTTTTTGACTAACTTCTGACAAAAAAATACCTCAAGAAAGCTTTGAAATCCTCCTCCCCCTGAACTTCGGAAAGCTGCTTTCTAAATCTACAGTGCTCCTCCAAATTGTCCTACACTGTTTGAATGGTGGATTCTCCTCTTGCCTGTCGCCAGATACAAGTTTCTGTGATTGTTCTTTGATTGACATTTGGTTTGGGATTCACAAATTTGAGCTATCTTCACTTGCAAGAAGTTAGAATCTTAGCTGAGGGGGTCCTAGGGTGAATATCATCAGCTGCCAAAGTCTGTGATGGACTTGGAATCATAGGGCTCAAAAAAAAAACCTGGCTTAGAGTTGCCATAAACAGGGAGACCAGAGAATGTGGAGGAAGAGTTGAGTAGAACTGAATTTTTAGTGAAAAAATGTGATATGTACATTGCGATTTAATGAGTTTTAATACCACTATAAAATCATTTAAGTCTCTATGAGTGACTTTGAGCTCCTGTTTGATAGAGGTAGAATATCAAAATTGTAGTAAACATCCCAGAGAAATCATCTCCAGATAAAATACAAAATGCTTCCGAAACGATTCTGTTATTTTGGAAGAATGACCCTGCAGGCATTAGACTTAGCCTGATGTTTCATTTATAGCTCATTCATAGTCTCTTTTTTGAATCGTGTACTATTTCCTTCTGGAAGAAATTTTTGAACTTGAAATTAAGTGTTGAAGATTAGAAGTCAAGGTCCATATACCATATGGAAGGAGTTTTATAGAGGAGCAAACTGAGAAATGGTACCTTGTTTTTTTTTTCCTGTTAACTGATCAGGAAGGTAAAATAGTTGGCCTTAGATTCAAAACAAAGACTTTGCTGTAGATCTCATCTGCCTGCCAGAAGTCTGAAGTGCAGATGGAAAAGTGGATATTGAAGTTTTCCTGCCCTGCCTGATGTACTTAAGATTCAACATGCCAGATGTATTGCTGTATTAGATAATGTCTGATACCCTTTCAGTACCTGACTTAAAGATCTTAGCCAAGTCTATAAGGGGAAGTACATAATATAGGCACCTAAATGCATTCATTTTGTGTTTCAGTACCTGATTTAAAGATCTTGGCCATGTCATAAGGGGAAGTATATAAAATAGAAAATAAATGCATTAATTTTAAATGCTTCTGTCTTATCTAAAGTAAAATTGAAACATAGCATTCTTCTTTATAGATTGTGCATAAACTGGTGTGCATAATCCACTTTACAAATAATCTATCTTCAAAAGTTTTGACTGGCCACTACCTAAGATTCTTGGTATAGTTTTGTTCAACTTCTATCTCTTGGTCAAGCCGTTATGGTATATGATTTTATATGTATGTAACAGATTTTAATGAAGTTTTAGTCCTTGTTTTGCGTCAGTTTGAATGTATGATTGGAGAATTAGAGTGATTTCAGGATCAGGTTAAATATTGAACACCCAAGAACCAATTGCTGCAAAACTCAAGCCTATTCTTACCCTGTGTTTGATGAACTAAATTTATAGCCCTGAAAGAATATTCACGTCCATAAAGCACTTGAGAGGAAAATTATTTCCTATCAAGAGCATTTCCAGTAGCAGAAATAAAAAATAGCACACATGCACACATATACACACACACAATCCCAAGTCAGTTTGAAAAGCCAAGATTTGTCTGATCCTGTTGACCCGAGTAGCTCCAGAAGAAGTAGTTCCGTCTTAAGTGATTCCTGATCTGGGTCATGACATGTAATATAAGAACTGGAGCAAGTGATTAGCAACAGATTGGGTAGGAATCTTCTAAATAATCTCTGCTGCTGGAAAAAAATGTTCATGGAACTTGCTTCTCAGTGTCCTGGGTTCTCATCCTCCTCTGCTAATCACTATCAGATTTTGCCTCTGTTCCTCTTAAATAAAAGTATCACTATCATCTTGCCATCTGGCTTAGAAACTTCTTAATGATTTGTTCATATAGGACTGTGCAGACAAATAGTTACAGTATGCAGAGCTACAGGAGACCACTGTCATATTATTTGAGACTGTTAAGGAAGAAAAAATGGAGTGAAATGGCCAGTTATGGGGTGGTTTTGTTGGGTTTTTTTTCATTTGTCAGCATCACTCCAAGGTTAAATCTGTCAACAAAGTGACGGCAATCTTCTGGAATATTGAAATCAAAATGGTGGCACTGATATCTGTCGTCAGTCAGCTTTAAAAGTTCAATGAAACAATAGGGGATAGAAGGCATTGCTGTTCTCTCAGATATAAGCAAGGAGGAAGAGAAATTGATGCAACTGCTTCCTTAAGACTAAGAGATATGTGCCTCACTAACTGGGTAGATTTGAGAAATGAAGCACATTATGTTAGATCCCATCACTTTGTTTAATTTTATTGAGCTGTTTCAGTAACTAAGTACCTGTTAATTCTTATGACACAAATTGATAGACTCATCATCTCCTGCCCATAAAATCTGGTGATACAGAACAGATCTCAGAACTCATTCTATTCCCAGGATAGTGGCCATTTGTTCTTATTTTGTGCTTGAAAAGGATAGCATTGCAATGACTGACCAGCGCTATACCTCACCTTTGCCTTTTGTGAAAAATTTTTGAAATTCTCTTCATTGTTTTTTAAAATCTTTCTAAGACAAAAGTAGACGTGGGAAGTACCCATTGTAATAGTTACTGTGCAGGAATTAGTCCTGTTGCAATCTTCTGGAAAGTCCCGTTCCCACTCTCCCCCAAATATTTATATGACTTAGCAGTACTTTGGTTTATCTTTTTGTGTGTCTGGTGTGCTGGTAAAGTGTAAGAGACTTGATTTTTAGAGCTGTTCTCTCCAGACCGCTCCAACTCGTGTAACAGTGCTGCACTTTGTGACCAGAGGTCTTTTATTGTTCCACTTCCCTTCTGAAGTATTGTCCATCTTAGATTTCTGTGGCTAAATATAGGACATATGTTTGGCCATAGAAGCTCTTAAATGCATAAATTGACATAAATTTATGTTAATTTCACACACAAAATTTGGATTTTCTTTAAAGCCGATGAAGTTTGCTTAAAAGTCATTTTTAAGGAGTGGCCATGTACAAGTCCATTTTATGGATGCCTTTTTCAGTACCTTTTTGTATTAGTTCTAGTGTTTATTTTTATTTTCCTTTTGTTCCAACAGAATAACAGGCTTAGGAAACATGCCTTTGAGTTGAAAATGAATGACCTCACATACTTTGTGCTGGCAGCTGAAAATGAGCAGGATATGGATGACTGGATTTTCACTCTCAACAAAATCCTGCAAATAAATCCAGAGGGAACCATTCAGGAGCGGAAGAGTGCAGATCTCACTGATCTGAGACTTGGTAAGAGTGAAAAATCTGTTGTATTGTTGGGGGTTTCTTTAAACAAGTTAAAAAAGTGGAACCTTCATAGCAGTATTTAATCATTTTAACTGCCTGAGTCTGTAATGGATTCTGTACCCGTTGATTTCTGACGAAGCAGCACCAGTCTTGGCAATCCCTGAACAATGTCAGCTAACTCCTCTCAGATCATTTTCAAAAGGCTGGAGGGGAGGTAAAGCTGTTCCCACAAAGTCAGCAGGAGCAACGTGGCTCCACTTTGCATATGCAGCTCTTTTTCAAATTTAGTACTTTCTGTCAATGATCTTGCTGGTACTTTGTGTTTTACTATCCTGGAACTCTGAAGGTTTAAAAGAGTTTTGTGCTGGAGAGTGGTTGGATTAGTTCTTTTTCCAGCATTTTGCTTTCTTTAAAAATCTGGAGCTAATAATTAAAAAAAAAAATCCCAGCTGTGGTATATGGCTCTTTCTCTGAAAGCTTATTGACTTTTATTTCTTGCTTTTTTGAGCTTGCATATTATGCTTTCACCATGGAAGAAAGAATTGGATGCTCTGTTATACTACAGTCTTCGTGTGGCAGTAACTCATTCCTCCACATAATAAATCCACATTCAGTTTGGATGAACTCCAGCTGAAATTCTAAGGCTGAAAACACTTGAAACCTTAATATAGATGTAAAATGCGTGTGCTCTGAGCTGAGTCAAAGCTTTGACTCCCCATGCATCTGAACCTTAGGGATGTTCAGAGCTCATTGAACTCTTTAGCCTGATGTTTATAATAAGTTCTAATTTTGGAAGGACAGGATACTCTTCATATAGCCAAAGATGTTTTTATAACTTGGAGGCACAAGAGACTTGCACTTCAGAATCAGAGGAGTGCTTTTGAAAATCCCACCCGTAAGGGATATTAATGAAACAGGAAGAAATATGTGCATAAAAGGTCAAAACCACAGGCTAACAGAAAACAGAA
Organism: Edolisoma coerulescens; assembly: GCA_013397115.1. Taxonomy (NCBI): domain Eukaryota; kingdom Metazoa; phylum Chordata; class Aves; order Passeriformes; family Campephagidae; genus Edolisoma; species Edolisoma coerulescens. The sequence continues at coordinate 179,902 of VWZW01002525.1, read as the reverse complement.
GTCTCTACTGGTAAAAAAGCTGATAACAAGCAACAGGAATGTGCTATGGAGTTAACTTATCAAAAGACATGAGGCTTTCTTGGCAAGAAGAGCCGTAAGGGACTGTAATGACTTCTTTCAAATGGGGCTGAGTTACCTAGTGAAATCAGAGCACTCCTGGTGAGCTGAGTAAAGCCCAGGGCTCGTGTTCAGTGCTCTTCTCTGGATCCGTAGGTTTGCAGCTCGTGGAGTCCAGACTGCATCCCTACCTTTCCCAAAGAGCAGGTAAGGTCCTGCCTGCCTCACTGAATGCTCCCTTTGCTGGGAATCCAAAATCTTTTGGTTGACATAAACCCTTGGTGTTGCATCAGAAGGGACTGAGATGAAAAGGTGTCTTTGTCATGGGCATGAATATTTGTCATGGGTGAATGTGTTGGATGTTTCACTGAGCAGTCAGGCCTGTTGTTTGGAAGCTTAAATACAGACTATGATACAGTGGGCAGCAGTGAGAGATGAGGTTGAAGAGGACAGAGGTTTACATGAGCATCGCTTCCATTTAGTAGCCTGATGAGACTGAAGGAGATAAAAAGAAATAACATGAAATATGGGGTTTTATCTTTTAAACCCAATGGTAATAGCAAGAATAATGAAACCATTTTGTGGGTTTTTTTTTTCTTCTCTTCAAGACCCTGCAGAAGTTTCAGTGAATTATGATTGCTCTCAAGAAGAGGCAGATTCTTCAGAGAACACCTTGCACCCAGACTTCGCAAAAGTAATGGATGTTATCTTTTTCTTTACAAGCTAGTGGAAAGAACTTCCTAGGTGAAAAATGCCTGCCAATAGGTGATAATTAATATTGTGAAAGGTTGAAAGATATAGCACAGTCTGTTGCAATTGTTAGAGACGCAAGACATGACAGGAATAATCTTCTTTCTGATCAACTCATCCTTTTGTTTAAGTGAGAAAATCTCCACCAGATGCAAAGAGAGCAGATGCTCCGCAGAGTATATTGATTTAGACCTGTGAAGTCAGTAAGGGTCTGGCCCCCACAGTTACGTGTGAAATACTTGCTCATCTGAACTGCATTTCAGTAAAGTTTGGCCCTTGGAGAGCCAAGACTTCCTGTGTAACTGGCAAGGAAGTGAGCTCTGAACTGCTCATTGCCTTCTGTAACTTCATTGAAAGGTACATGTGCTACCAGGGGAGGCATTTTGTCCTCTGGAGCTGATAAACTTCTTCATGTGGATGAGATAATTGTAGATGGTGCTAAGAAGCTTTTTAATGAAAAGCTAGATTGGAAATGCTTCACTGCTTTCTCTTAAATGAATGCACAATCTGTTTGTAGCCTTCTGCCAGTGAGCTGCTGTAGATACTGTCTGTCCACAGAGCCAAATGCTGTTTGAGGATGTTACACAGATTTGAACTGAAAACTGCCTGTCCAATTGAGGACAGAATTTTACTGTAGGTCATATTCATATATGTTAAGTGGACGCCTAGAATGCGAAAAAGAAAACAAAAATCAGACCACCAATCAAAATAAAACAAAACAACCAACCAGATAAAATGTGCTTTATGTATTAAGAGCAGCAGGAGTGTGTGATCGTCCTGTTTGTGGATAGATTCTTTCTAATGATTTAGTTGATGCAGATATGTCAGAAGTCTCTTACTAATGTCTCAAAGACCACTGGTGCCTGCAAGGCTATAGGAGATGGTCAGCTTGTTTTGTGGTACTTGTTTTGCCCTTTATATGGATAATTCCTCTTCCCCACCCTTGGCTCTACAGTCCTGGCTGCAGCAGTGTTCTGTGGCCCTTCCTTAGTCTATGGCAGATAAATATCCTGATCCCATCTCTATCTAAAGCATTCAGGATCTGCTTCTGCCGGTCAGGCCACAGGCAGTGCACGTTAGGAAGTGAACACAGCGCTCTTGCTCTTGCTGGGCTGCTGCTGCTGCTTGTTACTTAATGTGTGCTGGCAAGGTCATGATGTTGTGGAAGACATGAGACACTGAATGGGACCTGAACAAGAGAATATCCTGTGCCATGTTAGCTAAGGTTGTACTCAGTCCTAGGCAACCAGAAAAGATGGACACTCTGTTAACAGGTGAGAGATTAAAAATTTAAAAATTAGGGAAAATCGAAGTGCAAAGAAAGACTGAAGGAATTGAGCATGTTTAGACTGAGAAAAAAAATTCAGAGCTATCCCAAGAGATTTTTAAGGGGAAGGGAAATGTATAGGGCTTGCTTTTCATATTGGATAAATGAATTTCAATAGTGAGGAAAAAAGTTACCACAGTTAGACATAAGGATAAACTTCTAGAAGGTAGGGTAGGAAAGCACCCGGTAGCTGCAGGAGGTGAAGTTGATTTTGTCAGAGAGCTTGCTATTAACTTAAGCATGTGTCTGTCAGGAAGGAAATAGGTGTGTGTGATCCTCCCTGTGCAGAGGGTGGAGTGGAGAGGACTCCCAGCCTTCCCTTTGGGTGTCCCTGCAGTCTGTGGGTCTGCCCAGCCTGTGAGGCTGAGTGGCATTTGCTGCTCCCCTTTCTGCCTTCCCTGGCACGGGTGTTTTTCTGTGGGGCTGGTTTGATGGGGGTTTATTTCCCTCAGCTTGGGAATCTCTAAACTGATTTTGGTGCATCTTACTCAATGGATAGCATACCTGAACATACAAAAACTTGAATTACTTAATTGATCTGTTTGGGGATTCCTTAGAAGTATGTCATGGCCTGAAAATCCCTGCTTCACAAGCAAAGAGTGCATGGAGGTTCTTTGGGAAAACTCTGCAGAAATGGGAAATGTTGTTGTGAGTGAAACATTGATCACTCATTTAGAAGTCTAACAACTCTATGGATTTCTGTTCTTGTGCAGAAAACTAATTTATTATCTGTCACCACAGTACATCACAGAAACAGAAGAAACAGTGAAAGCTTCTCGAAATACAGAGCGGCTAAACCTGTTCTCTTTGGATCCTGATATAGCCGTAAGAGATTTTTAATTTTCTTTTTAAATTCTTAGAAGTTTAAAAATACAGGTGGCATGAGCTAACTGGGTTAGCTGAGCCAGGAAAGTGGGTTGCACTTCAGCAAGCAGCTGGATATACCCGAGGCTTCAGCTGTGAAGAGAGAGGGGAGCTGTCTGTGGTCCACAGAGATTTCTGTACAGACTCTACACTTTGACTGCAGAATGGCTGAGGATGGCAGTGACCTCTGGAGGTCATCCAAGCCAGTCGAGCTAAGCCCTGAATTAGCTTAAAACAAACATTAAAGCAAAGTTTAACATTTAATGTAAGGATTCAAAGAACGTTATTTCTTGCACTGAATGGGATTTAAATGGAAATTTTATTGTGCTTAAAAAGAAGGCTCAAGTAACAGTGGGATCAGTGTGTATTTAAACTTGAGCCTGCTGTCAATCAACTATGAGACCTTTATTCAAAGTGTTAAGCGAATTGAAATGGTGATGTGGCATATAAGAAATGGGAAAAGAGGGAAATGCCTGGAATCTCATTCTAAAATGTGATGTTAATAATCTGAAAATGTGAGGTTTTTAATCTATATGAGGAGATTGAAAGCTAAAGTTTCAGAAACAGTAAGTAAACAAGAAAAAAGTCTGTCCTAAAATTATGGGAAACCTAATTTGAATCCCTAATTCTGCCTCTGACATTATATATGTCCTCAGGCAATCTTTTTGATTTGTTTCCTTATCTATAAATTAGGAATAACACTCATTTATTATAGTAATATGAAGATACCAAGAGTGACTTTTGAGGTTTTCAGGTGTTTCAGTCATTGCAAAGACCTTTAAAAAGCTTACTTAGTTTTGGAATATGATGCTTTTTCCTATGTATAACAAATTGCCCAACTTATTTCAGGCATTGAATCCTCAGAAAAAGGAGTTTCCAGGGACAGACTCAGTGATAAAGCCATTTGAAGAAAAGCCTGCAAAGAGGATCCTGATAACCTGCAAATCCCTCAGTTTGAATCTCCAGGCCTGTGTTACTGAAAATGAAAATGATCCCTCAACCAATGTAAGCTTTTCNTTTTTTTTTGGTTGGTTTGTTGGCTGAGTTTTTTTTTTCTCTTTCTGTACAAGTTTTAGTTTGGAAAGAGAAGTGAAAGGAAAGCTGTATCGCACACACATACTGCATTCACTCCTGCTCCCCTGACCATCCCTTTGGACTGAATGACGAAACTGATTAACTTTTCAATATATATTTTGAAAATGATTTAGATTGCAGGCTTTTAGTTACAGTTCAGTGGAGAATTAAAAATGTTTGAATCCTTGGGGATTCTAAGTAATTGCTATAAGAAGAACAAGTTTAAACTGCCAAGACCTATGTAGCGAGGCAATTGAATATCAGTTGCTGGTGAACTGGGGATTTTTTGTTGTTTTTCAGAGAGAGACCAGGAACCAAGCAGATAAAGTTACAGGAGAGAAGGCAAAATAGAAAGAACAGGATGTTTCATCTAGTGGAAAAATCCAGCTAAAAACAGGACAAACCAGAAAATTTTGCTTATTCTTACTGTAAAAAAATAAAGGCAGGGAAAATTAAGATGTAGACATCAGTCTATAGCTTTTAGTTAGTTCTCCTCTGAAGCAGGAAAGTTATGAGACATCAGTGTCCCAGCAACTCCACTTTCATATATTACATATGAGGCATTGATTTTGTTTGTTGATTTGCTTGTTTTTCATTTGAAGATGACCTCTACAGTAAGTGCAAATTCAGCATGATGTAATCAATATCTTTTTTTGGCAGACTGGAATAACTGTTTAAATAAAGTCGTGATAACTGCACCAAGGGCATGCAATATTCACTGCAGAGGCTGAAAAAGCAAAGGACATTGTACCTGCTATGCACTGCCCTTTATCTCCACAGTTTTAAGGTTCTGATGTCTGGACAGCTCAGGTGGTGTTATTCTGAGGCTGATTTATCCCGTCAGAACTGTGGATGCTCTTTGGAGGTTCCTTTCAGTCACAGGACTGAATTCCCTGGTACTCTGCCATAGGATAAGTGGGCACTGTCAGAGTGGTTTGAATGCTGGTTTCCCAGCAAAATGGAACACGTGTTTCCCACAGAATAATACACCCACGCTTTTGTGTTTGTACCAGTAAACATTTTCCATCCCCTTACATTTGTCATCTCTGTGTTGCATTTCTGACGATCCCTGGAACGCCCACACTCGCTCTTCCCTCTTTTCTAATGACTCTGAATCTAAATTTTAAAAATCCTGCAGTGTGTTTTCTGGGACTCTGTTCATTTACTCCAATAGTTAGGTATCTATTTGGTTTTGATTCTGTGAGTTTCTAAGCCCTCAATTCCTCTTCTGGCACCTCGTTAACAAGCTATCTTTAAAAGCCCCTAAAATCATGTGCTTGGGAACTAATTTGGGCACGGGGGGTGTGTGAGTGTTTTTTAAGTGTCTCATAATGTGTAAATAATATTTGTTTACTTTCTTTTTTTCTAGTTGCAGAAACCCATTAAAAGATAGACCTTACTCCCATCTTCTCACTTACCACTGTATTATGTTTCTGGTATTTTCTCTAGGTAGAGCCTTTCTTTGTGAGCGTGGCACTGTATGATGTCAGGGATGGTAGGAAGATCTCTGCTGATTTTCATGTGGATTTGAACCACACTCTGGTTAGACAGATGATTTCAGGCTCCTCATGTCCATTAGAAAATGGTGCGGTTGAAAATATTGACTCAAGTGAAATGGAAGAACCACAGGTCAAAGGGTTCCCAGAAGAGTGGCTGAAATATCCCAAACAGGTATTCCACATGTGATTTGCATGGCTTAGTGACTCGTGTGACTTATTTTAGTTCAGTAGTATTCTTTTTCATTGGAGAATTTATGTATACTGCTAGTGGCTCTTGTTTTCAAGAAAATTCTTTTTTTGTGTGTCAGTCGTACTTGTGTACAGCTTTCTGAGCACCCTGTATAGACCATTTACAATCAAAGCTGTGATAAAAGTTAGTGTCTCTTATTTAGAGAAACCACCCAGATTTCCTGTGCTCTTTGGGTCCATTTTCTGACCTCTCCCAACCAGCCAAACAAAATCACAACTCAAATCAACACTTAGATGCTGCAATAATCTCGAAGTGCTTCCACATTGTTGCTGTTGCCATAAGCTGTGTGCTGAAACAGCAGCGTGTTTCCTCCTCCTCTCATTCCCCTGAGGAATGGCTGATTCAGGCCAGCTTTTAGGTGCTGCCCTAGAGGAACAGTTAGGTTGGGCCATGCTAATGTGGTCACACTGCTTTTTGACTTGAGTTGGTCTGTTCGCAAGGTGCTGCATGTGCAGAAGCTGACTTCAGCACTAACACAAAGATTTTCTTTTCCATCTGGCTGTGTTGAATAAATCTAGATAATAATCCTTAATAATCCTTTCTGGATTTGGTTTGTTACTGTTTCCATGAACAGAGAGCACTGGCAGTATTTCCTTTCTCCAGTACTGCTGTATACTTTTGGACTGTTCTCTCTTTTATCCACAGGCTCTTTTCTCCATAAGTAACCCTCACTCTGAGATTGTACTAGTGGCAAAAATAGAGAAAGTGCTTACGGGAAACATTGCCAGCAGTGCTGAACCTTACATTAAGAATCCTGATTCTTTTAAGGTAATGCAACAGGAACATCGGTTCCTTCTCTGTAGCTTCAGGCTGCTGGAAGCTGAAGGCATTGCAAACCGTGCTGACAAATCCCAGCAGTGTGTGGCTGCTGAACAGGAGCCCCACGCTTCAGAAAGCAAATGCCCAAGTTCCACTGCCTGAATGAATGAAGCTCCATTTTGTCTGCAACATGCAAATCCATCCGTGGTGCATTCCTGTGCTGGTTATGCCTTAGTACAGGGATATTCTCTTTCAGCAATGTTTTAGAAATTATGAGCTACGGAACTTTGTACATGAGCAAAGTTGGGGTAGGCAGCTGTCTGTCTCTGAGAGTGGGCACTGCACCTGCACTGGGTAATTACAGAGAACTGGAACAACAACTTTAATGCAGTTCTGAATAAAGGAGTGGTGACAGGGTTTAATTTGTCAGCAGCAACATATTCATCTCGTGATGTCTCTTCTGTCCACCCTGGAACCTTTTGTTATGAACAGTATCAGTCCAAATTATTGTAGGAACACTGTAGCCTCTTCAGCTTGCATGTACTTTGTGCAGCATTTAAGATGTTAGGGTGATATTGATGAAAAAATTCGCATTTACTTTTTTGCAGTGTGCACAGAAAGTGTTAAAATCCAATAAACAGTTCTGCAGCAAGCTGGGGAAATACCGAATGCCGTTTGCTTGGTCAGTGAGGTATGTATTCATTCTTTTCATGATTTTATAAGCATCTTATAGCTTATTCCCTTGGACTTCTATCCTTTTATTCTTTCCCACTTTTTCTGCCTGAAGCTAAGCAAAGCTTTCTCTCTGGTCCAGGACCCCAGAATACCCTGCAGGTTTTTTGTTTCGTTGCCCTATTTTTCTCACAGCTAAACGTCTGTTACTTGCTCATTAAATGTTACTGTGGTGGAATCTTTTCTTCAGGTATGTAGTGAAGTTGCCAGGGAGCAGCAAAGGTAGCTGACAGAACATCAGTTTATCGTGAGCTCCACCATTCATTGGGTGCTAAAAATTACCAAAGAGAAGTCAAAGTCACAGTTCTCACAAGAATTTCCTGCGAAGAGAATTGTGTTCTGAAGTAGAGTTGCAGTGGCCACCTAGAAAGTAGGTGCATAGGTGTGAAGTTCTGTTCTTGTTATGGTGCCTGTCAAGTTTTAAGAGAAATCTAACCAAGGACTTGAAGTGCTTTGGGGGTAATATTGAGGGATTATGGTTCAGGCACTCTTGCATTTTTTGTGATTAGTAGGTGATGGAGAACTTCTGTTTTCTCATTTGGCAGGTCAGTTGGGTTTTATTGCAGGTCAGGGCAGCGGCAGTAATGGATTTTTGTTCTTTCTCTCTCTTCTCCTGTATAATTTTTTGCTGGTCTCACCTCAAGATTGAGGCACTCCTGTGCCTTTTGATCCCCTTTTACCAAATATGGCTTTTTTTCCATTTTTTCTCCCTTCAAGTTTTGATGCAATTCCTTTCTGATGCAATTCCTTTCTCTGTCCTCTCCATTTTTTCTTTCTCAGTCTTGTGTAATTTCTTCAATTTACTGCTGCACTGCGATGAGAGAGCCCCCTGATAGAGACCCTCCTGTGTGTGCCTGTGGCAGCTCTCCTTTCTTTCTGCCATGCATAGAGCAGGGAATATAAATTTTTATATTCCCTATAAAAAGGAAAGCTATCGATTGCCAAGTGAAAACATTCCTCCTTCTCTGTGGCTTCTGTTCTCACAGTAGCAGGCCAGGTGGAGAGCTGCCTGAAGCTCTCAGTAGGGAGAGAGGAAGTGCTGGGTGGAAAATGCGTGTTGTGGCATTGCCCATGGTTATGAGAGAGAGCTCTGTGGTGTGTGCTTCTGGTGGGGAGCACAGAGCTCCACAAGGGCACAGTTTCCCGTGACACGTGCAGGGGAAAGCTTCTGATTTTAGAATATGGTGCTTAGATGCTGAAGAAGAAAACATGCAGTGAGGTATGGCTATTTGAAGGGTTCATTTATTTTTTATTTACATACTTTTTTTTGTCAATATCCAGTAAGAACAGGAGAGGTGAGTGAGTGCTCAAGAGAAAGGCAGATAATGTGTTCTGATCTGTCATTCCAAGCTCAAGGATGCTCATAAATATTTGCTATGTCTGTGTAGCCAGAGGACCTTTCATCAAAATCATATTGATGGGTTGGTAGAGACGCTTTTACCATGTAACAGGCTGTGCAATGGCAGGAGGTGTGGGCTTGGCACCAGACTGACCTCAAGCTTCCTGTTACCTCTGCCTGCCTGCCTGTGCTCTCTGGCAATACCACCAGTGATATGTTCTGCAACTCAGCCCTTGCTGTAGCTATCTTTAGGTGTCATGATGATTTTAACTAGGTCAGGGTCTGGCTAGGGACTTGTGGGTATAAAGAAGGCTAGAACATTCTTCCACAGCTTCAGCAAATCCTGCCAAAACCAAAATACAGAAAGGTTTTCTTCTCATTTTGAAAGAAGTGTGTTTTCCTTTTACAGGATTCTCCAGGCATCAATCCCCTTGTTGCCTCGTGGTGAGAGGGAGTGGGCAGGAGCAGGATTTGGGCTGTGCCCCACTCCCCTGGTTCTCGGCTGCTAGGCTGCGTGTGGCAGAGCTGTACTGCCCAAGTGCATCAGTGTGTGCCTCGGCCCAGAACTGTGGCTGCAGCTCTGCACTTGCTCTGCCTAAGGGAAGTCTTAACAGACGTGAGTGAAGTTTGCTGCTGTCCCTGTGAGGCAGAGAGCACCCTAAATGCCTGTCAGGCTGAGGTGCACTGAGAAAATGCAAATTCCACACTCATTTACATCTGCTGGTGTATTAGCATTGCTCAGATCTGACTTGGGTAAAAGCAAAGTATAAAATCTATTTCTGTTTTCACAGCTTGAAAACAGAAGTTTCCACATGAGGCTATCACACTACAGGGGGAAAAAAGTGGTTTGGCTATGATGAATAGCAAAACCCTGAGTTTGGAAATGTGTTTTCCAGTTAGTTCATTCTGGCATTAACCACGCTCCTGGTTTTGTGTGGAAATTTTCCCTTCTTAAAGCAGTTACAGATGGCCACAGTGTGATTTTTACGTATGCACTCAGCAAGCCAAACTCTTGACAGCTGAGTATTGCACATGTGACTGAAACTCTTAATTAGCTCCTGTGGCACCAGTTTGTTAGCATTGCTCAAAAGCATGACTCAGGGTTCTTCCCTGACTTCCTGCTGGGAAATCTGGTGTCTGTGTGCTCTCGCAGGTATAATTACGGTATGTGTTAGAATTACAGTGTGTCAGAGTCTCGTACTCCTGCCAGAACTGCCAAAGTTTGCAAATATCTGCCTCAGCTACATATTGTAGATGTGGGGGGAAACTTCACTCGCAGAGATTAGTTTTTACACTCTTACTCCCTCAAACTTTCTCCACCCTCGTAAACATCATGTTTTAGAGCCTAATATTTGAATCCTTCAGCAGCTTGTGCAGCTGCTGGTTTGGTTCAGCTGCCGTAGGTTGAGGTAGCTGAAGGCAGTGAGACTGCCTTGATTTCCAGTAGCTGCAGATCTTCCACTGAATGTCTAATTCTGGAGGTGAGCAATTTTCCCACAAATCATAAACCACTACTTCAAAAATACTTTTTTCAAAGTTAAATGATGAACAATGTGTAAGGTTTTCTGTGCTCAGAGAATTTTTAGGGTTGTGGACAATTGGCTAGCAATGTCAGAAGAGCAGAATCATATAAATACTTTAAGTACTGAGATGATGCTTCAGTTTCTTTAGTGTAATCTATTAACTTGCTTTCCCCTAAATTACCACTTTTAGAATCTCTTCAGGAGTTTAGTTCTGTGAAATTTTTCTTATTAAAATATCTCAGTAAATAAGTACCCAGCAATAAGGCTTTGTTAATGTATTAGATGAATATTGGACTTCTGGACTGTAGAAGTTTTTAAAGCATTTCCTTGTTTTGACGTGACAGTTGTCATTCTCAAGTGCCTTCAGTATGTTCCCTGTGGCAAGGAGCACTTTTGTTCCACCTGCAAGGATCTAGCAAAACATGGGGTTGCAGTTACTTGACTGCAGCTGTAACACATTTGATACTTGCTGCTCTGGCAATTCTTCAGCTTTAATAATTGTGGGGAATGGAGACACCAGTACAGTTTGACCAGTGCATAAAACATACTTTTTTAAGAAGGATTATCTTGTTTTCAATGGACATCTAAACTACTAATGTGGTTGTAAGAACTTTATACGAATGGAGTACTGTGTGTAAGCTGGAGAGATAAAAATACTTCCCCATTTTGTAGTGGTTTCATGCCTTTAATTTTGTCCTGGGTGCATTATTTAGGCAGGGATATGCTGCTGAACCAACAAGGAGCAGTCCTAGAGGTGTAGAGCGTGTGGCAGCCAGCGAGCACTGATGTTCTGGAGCAGTGGCTGTAGGCAGGAGGACTCTGTAAAGCCCTTCTGACTCCAAACCAGAGGGGAGGAGTGGACAATCATGGAATCCTTAGGGTTTGAAGAGACCTTGAGGATCATGATGCTGTGTCCCTGAGCCTCCTGAAAGGCAGTGCTCAATACCACTGACCCAGAGTGAGCTATTTCCAGCTTCATTTCCTCTTTCACTCGTATTCCCAGCCCTTCCTTGGTGAGTGCCCCTACACCCTGCTGCACTGAGCAGGGGTTTGCTCGGTGCCAGAGCCTGCACTGGAATCAGTTAAAAGTTTCCAGCAGAGCCTGGGTTTGCTCAGCATCACATTGCAGAGCCCAGTGGCACAGCGGAAATCACTCACCCAGTGTTTTGGTCCTCTCCGTTAGTCTGGAGGAGGAAGCAGTGCTGAGTCCAAGAAATATCATAGTGCTACCAATACTGTAGTAATTATTAAATCTTTTTTCTTTCCTTTTTCTTTTTTCTGACAGCACTTTAATAGGATTTGTAGAGTAAGTGGTGGCTGCCAGAAATTAGGTCTGGTTTCTCCCTGGTAAGCTTTTTGACATGGTGTGTTAGTGTGGCTCTTATTCCCTCCAACAGCTGGAGGCAAAAATCTGATAGAAGAGAGTTGATCGTTCTCTACAGTTGCAAAGAACTGAAATAGGGATGCTTCTCTCAGTTAATTAAGTTAAGATATGGTGCATTTATACTTATTCTTGGGATCCTCTTCCAAAGGTTTGCTCTGTTATTTTGCATCTGGCAACAATTTGTCCTGGCATCAATTCTTCTTCTCACTGGCAGTGGAACAGAGAAGTAAATTAAGGAAGCAAGATTGGCCAAATGATTCACAGAACAGCACTTAGTGTCAAGAACATTTTACTTTTGTTAAGCAATGTTTTTTCATACTACAGTTGAATCCAAGGTTCATTAATTCGGATAGCTGTTACATTATCCGGTCCAGCCAGCATATGTGACCCTTGAGGATATACAAAGGGCACTGGAATGTCTTAATTAAATCCTGCAAGTGTCAATGAGCAGGAATGGAAATGTCTGGAAATGTTTTCCTGTGCACACAACAGCTGATATTTATTGTTCTCGGTTATAGATGGTTATCCTTCTTTTCCATTTCATTGGGCACTTTGTAGCTGGTTCATCAGAACTTTAGTTGGTGCTCCCCAGACTTGTTTTGTGAAGGAATGCTAAGCCACAGTGAGTTGGTGGTGTGCTCCTGGAGGGCACAGGACAGATCTAATGCACAAGAACATTCATTGAGGTCTCTAACCTGGTTCTGCAAAAGCATGTGTTTCTTTATGTGGTAAGAGGTGGTGGTTGAGATTTGACAGCTTGCTGTGATTTCTGTTATTTGAAATTATAATGATTTTCCTTGGATTGGCTGAAATTACCTATGGATGAAACCACCTATGGATGCACGGAATTCTTCAAACCGATTCCTTGAAATAAGGAATCAGGCTCTTTGTTGAAGTGAGGAGTCATGTCCCTGATGGGTGAGAGACTCTTGCTCAAACAAGGCCTGAGGTCTTTGCAGGCCTGGGCTGCCCATGGAATAAACTGAAATTGCCTTTGTTCCTGCAAACATAGTTTGGCAATGCTTTCTGGGGTGAAAATCTGCAGAGAGGCCATGAATTTGTATAAGAATTCAAATCACAGCCTTGTGATTACACGACAATTTCAAATGCTCAAATATATACATACATACATACATATATATATATGGATGAGTGTTTATTAATACATCATTTTTCTTTCTTTATAGGCCAGTGTTTAAAGATAATCAGGGAAACATTGACAGAGACTCCCGATTCTCACCTTTATTCAGGCAAGAAAGCAATAAAATTTCCATGGAGGATTTGATTAAACTAATAGCAGAATACAGAAGGTAAGGAAAAGTTTCTAATTTGCTTTGAAGCTTTATAAAGCTGTGCAGAATAATTGTTGCTGGGGTTTTTTTGTCTTAATTTAACACAATGTGCCAAATGGCCATGTTAAATTATATTACATTAGTGTTTTTCACATTAAGTTATTACCTGCCAAAGAGTGCTTGAGGTTGGACTTTCCAGGAAAATTGAAACGTCATTTGGCACATTAACATAAATGTTATTATAACCTAAAAATAGTAATTGCTTAAATCAGCTTTTATCAGGGGAGCTGCAGGGGAAGTACCCAAAAAGAGAACGTTATCTCGGGGGGAAAAAACAAGAAAAAAGAAAAAAAGAGTGACAGAGATGCAAAAGCATTCTTTGTGGGTTTCCCAGCTCCTTGCTTTTGTTTGTCTGAGTCTCTGTGGCAAACTGAAGAGTGGACTTTGAAAGTAAAAGCCTTCTTCAAGTGTTTTACAGTCTGTAAATTACTGAGCAGAGGTTTGGCTGGAAAAGTCTGCCATCCAGGTATAAATCAGGTTAATGCTAGAGCAGGGTCTGTGTTTATACTGGATAAGTGACATGAGAATTGAACCATGTATTTCTTCTTGTCCCTTCTACTCTAAATGTGCCTAAAAATGAATTAATCTAAATAACTTCTGTTCCATTTAATATTAAAAAAAAAAATCATAGAAAGATTGAATGTCAGCTACGGGGCTTGGATCAGGCCCTTAACTTCTTGTGCCATCTTGCTGTTACTGGTCAGGACACTCTGCTGACTATTCATTAGTGTCACCACTGCTGTGCTTGTGTCTCTAAAGCATCTCCTAGACAAAAGACATTTAGCATCGTGGTTTTGGCACTGCTCAAATTGCTTGGGCACAAGGAATATGTCTTGGTCCCTTTTCAGCATGGCACTTGCAGAAGCCACAATGCTGTGAACTCCTCTCATCCCAGTGCTCATTGAATTCCTTTTAGGGAATATTTTAGAAAGTAAAAGTAGGTAAATTAATTCTCATAAATTTTGCTTCATCGCTTTCTGCCTCTTCTACAAAATAATATTGCTTGCAAAGAGAAGGCAGGAATGAGATTAAGGGGAAAAAAAAGAGACCACAAACCAAATCATATTGTATTTCTGCTGTTATATTAGATTAGAGTTTAATAGCCAATAGGTGTATCTTAAATATGTTTAATGTATATTTATATCTTAAATCAGGGCCTCTTTTCATTTTAGATTAATTCCTGTGATGGTATCATCTCTGTTGTTCTAATTTTCTAAAATGTTTTCATTTGTCTCGTTGCAGAGCAGAGAAGATTAGCAAAATACAGACTATACCTGGCTGTTTGGACATTGCAGTTGATTGTGTTCCTTTGGAACATCCAAGTATGATTCCACTTTAAAATTAATTATTCTAATTAAATAGGACACTGTCATAGGCTTTCCATCTATAATCGTGCCTCGAGACAGTTCTGACAGAAGCATTGTGTAGGAAAATGGATGCAGGGGAGTGGTTTTGATTTGTTGTCAGTTAATTACACCACTCTTTGTTTCATCCTATACCTGGCCAGATACACCCCAGTTTTCAGTGTCTGTGAAAGAGAAGAAAGAAACCACACTGCTGTAGCTGGCCTAGAGCCACTTCTCCCCATCCTGCGTGGGTTGCAGAGCACCTGCATTACTCTGAAACTGGCAATTTCCCCTTGTACTAGGTTAGAAGGAAGTAAAATTTGGCATGGTGTGTGTGAGGGATCACAAGCTTCTTTCAGCTTCCTCAGAATGTATTGGTAGACTTTTCCTGGGGGTTATTCTATGATTTGAGGAAGGAGTTTATAGGCAGGGTCTTTTGGCTTTTCCCAGAAATAGTTCTGGTAGCTCTGGACATCCCTAAGTTGGTGGCCCCTCTCAGCTTGAGTTCCCCATGAAGTTAAATGCCTCACTGATTTAATGGCATAGGAAGATAAGGTATTCTCTGTCCAGTTTTAATCTCTCCCAGTCTCAGTGACAGAGTGCTTATTTTCACCTTCTGTTTCTTGCTCTGATTTCAGTTATCCCAATTGCATCATATATTTGATCTAGTTCTGCACTGCTCATTTCTTCATTTTATTTATTATGTTATTAGATAATAGAAAAACTTAAATGAGCTGTAAAATTGATTAGAAGCAGCATCACTCAGTACGTTCAGAAATTGTCCATATACCAATGGGGCTCTTACAGCATTAAATGTCACCGAACACTGTGGGTGTCAAAAGAGGTTACCAGTGCTGTCCAGTTTAACTCAAGCGAGAGAAACCATTTAAGGATGACATTGCCACTGTTCTGAGGTAGTGTGTAAATTTAAGGCATCTCAGCATTACTCATTCTTGGTAAGTAAAGGCAGGATTTTGCATGTTCCATCTCAATATTACTTATTCTTAGTAGTAAGACTGTAAAAACCAACACAATATGTGATGGCTTTCTTTTCTTTTCTTTTGCAGACTGTGTAACTTCATCCTTTATTCCAATCAAGCCATTCCATAATGTGAAGGAGCATCAACCTACGGTGGAAGTTGAGGAATTTGTGCAGGAATCGACAAAATATTCTCGACCTTACAGAGTGTACAAGAACCAAATATACATCTATCCAAAACACCTCAAGTATGACAGCCAAAAACACTTCAACAAGGTACAGTATGTGACTGATTCAGGCCAACATGGGGTCGTCGTCCATTGCATGAGATCTTTTAGGAATGAAGGAGTGCTTATAAAGGAGAGGAAAATGGTGATGTCACTGAGTTGGCTTTTCATCTTTTTCAGGATTTGCAATGATAAAACATTGGTACAATTTTAATGAGTTGAATCTATGGGTTAATTTTAAGTTGTATCAGTGATTCAAAGAGAGAGAATGTGGTAATACCTTCTTCACAAGTTTCAGAAGGGCTTTATGTTAATGGCATAGTGAGTGCAGATAAAATTAATCTAGATAATGTTTGTAGTTCTTAATGAAACCCGAGTACCACTTATGTTTTCATGATGGTTGAAAACTAATTAAGGACAAGATATAGGTAAGTCCTGGTCACTTAATAATCTGCTTCTACACAGTCACTTTGAGGCCTAGCTTGCATTTTGCCAGTTTTTCTTGGAAATTTTATTTCTAGTGATATCACTGTGACTTACAGGCATTATAAATATTGATACACTATCTTCACATTTCTCCTGGATTCTGAAAAAACCTTATTTCATCTCTGTAGTTTGCCTGAGTTTTTATAGGTATCCCATTTCTGATCAAAGCTTTAATATGCTCCTGTCTCTCCAGGCACGGAATATAACAGTGTGCATTGAGTTTAAAAGCTCTGATGAAGAAGGAGCAAAGCCACTGAAGGTGAGCTGCAAGAGGAGTATATTCAGAGGGTGCTGTTTCTGAGAACATTACTTATGGAATCCAGGAATAAGGGCAATAGTAAACCAGAACAGTTAAAGAGTGGGTGTTGTCATACATCCCTCTACATTTGCCCTGTGGTTCTGTTAGAAGCCAGCTGGTCGTAGTGGTTCCATTTTGTAGTGCCAGCTTTCTGACTGGTGGAGGGGAAAGAAGGTCATATTAGAAAACTGAATCATTTTTTACAGTGCATGTTGCTTATTCTAGAATGTATTACTTGTCCTACATTTCTCATTGAGCTCAGCACACTTGATTGAAAAGAGTGAGGCACAAAATTATAAGGACCTGAGACCTAATTCTTAAGTGTGCTGTTGCCCAAGGTCTGTTGCATAGTCCAGTTGTGGTCTGGTTTTCCCAGCAATAAATAAAATTGCCGTTACTCAGTAATCAAGAGTGCCCAGACAGGACCTTGCCAGAAAAGAGATTGTTAATAGGGATAGCTTTTGTAACATTGGAAAGTCAGCAAAAGCACTGTATTGTGTATTGAACTGCGTAAAAGTGAAATAGATTTTGTAAAGCTTTTTGCAGAAAACTCTGAAATTGATAACAGCAAGGAGCAAGTCTAAGGAGTCTGCATTGCTTAATTGAGCATAGGGTAATTTTCACAGAATCAATGGACTTTTACTGGAAGTGTGTTTAAAAAAATCCAGGTTTGAGCACTTAATACATTTCTTTTAATATTTGATAACGTGATGATCAATCTTCCATGATATTGTTTTAAATGTACATACATATTAGATATACCAATACTAGTATCTTCAGCAGAATTTCACAATGTAATGAAAACATGTTACTTTTATCAGTGTATTTATGGGAAGCCAGGTGGACCATTGTTTACAACGTCAGCCTACACTGCTGTGCTACATCATTCCCAGAATCCTGATTTCTATGATGAGGTCAGTCTGCTTTTTCTTTCATTAAGTGTCTGCCAATCCCACATGTTTGCCAATGAGACAGGAAAATATCTGTACAGAACACTTGTGTTGCAATGGCTGGTGTATCTGGATGGGCTGTGCTGAGTAGATTGACACGCAGTCTCACGTTTTGTTTTCTCTTCTTAAGTCAACTCAGTGAATCGTTCCTTTTGTAAGATGTTCTGAGTACAGTTAAGATGCTGTAGAATTAATTAGGAACAGTCCAGCTCTCTAAAATGCACGTCTGGGTTACATTAAGTGTCCAGCTGCATCTCTGAATTTAATGGAAACAGTAAACATTATGATGAAGTGTGGAGCCAAGTGTCAGAACAAATCCCTCTCTGAGATATAAGATCTGCATCGGGGCATTTTTGTTGATCCAGTGGTCTGAACAGAATGTACAGTGACGTGTGGTGGCTGCAGCAAGTCATTTAGCTGGTGCTTTTGAGGATGCAGCTATAGAATAGTTCGTGTGGTGGCCTTTGCCAAATATTAGTTGCATGTGCATCTTTATGTTTCACCAACACCAGGTATAGATGCCCCAGGCTTCCTGCAGGTGACCTGAATTTCATTCTCTCAGTGACTGGTGTGTTTGAATGTCGAGTGTCTGTTCTGGATTTTCCACTACTGCTTTTTGTGTAGTGGTAAGACTGGCAAACAGCATAGAGTGTTTAGCCAGCATTTTCCGAACTGTTCTCTTAGTTAGTGAAATTTCCTTTTTTCAGTAAAAATTTACTTTGATAAAATTGTGGAGACAAGATCAGCAGATAATCTACAACTACATGTGAAGTATCAATTTTAAGATTCCTGTTTAGGAACTGAGGTGGAACTTAAAGCATTACATTTTCAGAGATAGGGACCTCCTTGCTAATCCTTTACAAGATGTGTTTTGGGGTTTTAACACGTCGGAAAGTGTCCTTCATGTGATGCTAGTGAGCCACTTGGTTTGGGGAGATTACTTTCAACTTGAATGAGGAGCTGAACTCAGATGTTAATAGCCAATTTCACTGGAAGAGGTGTGCACCTTGTCCTAAATGTCCCTAGGAAAGCAAGTGCAGCATTTAAAAGAAATATAGGATGCTAAGAAGAAAGTTGTCTTAATCTCCATCTCTGAGTGCCCATTTTATATCTATGTTTATGGTATTAGGGTCTTACCCATAAGCTGATTTAACAGTGGAAGCTTTTATCAACGATTTCTAACCCTTACTTTAGCGTAGGATTAGCTTGGATAAACTTCATCACAGCTCACAAGACCAAAGGGTCATTTTTGTTAGTTCTTATGGTAACATGTTCTGATTAGTTTGTAGTTTTATTCCAATAGGTTAATAATACCTGAAAACCAGTATGTAGGTTTCATGGGTAGCATGATACGGGGTTTAAGACTGAGCAGAAATCATAAATAAAAGTTTATTTTCATGTCAGCCTTAATTACTTGGTCTTTGCCATGAAATGATGATGAAGCAGTAGCAGAAATGTCATTTTAGTTTTTAGTTTGGTCTCCTGAAAATATGAGCATGGGGCTGGCTGTTTATGGCTGCTAAAGTGAAGGTGATCACTTCTAAGCAGAGTCCACCACTCTTTAGTTCTGTCCTCTTTCATCTTATGCTCTTTCATCATTAATGAAAATATTCCTCCACACAACAAAGTGGAAAAAAGCTCTTTTAAGTAAAAGTGATAGACGATCATCATAAACAATTTCCTTAAGTGTGCATTTATTACCATGGGGCAAACATTACCCAGTAAAGGCAGGCTGTGATTAGACCTCTGTGTAGAGAGATGTTGCTCATTTAGCCCATCTCTGATGCCTGGTTTAATTGACTTTTAAACTAAAGTGAGGTGTAACATTTTACATTTCAGGTGAAAATTGAACTTCCCACTCAACTCCATAAGAAACACCACATTCTGTTTTCATTTTATCATGTCACCTGTGACATAAATGCAAAAGCTAATGCCAAAAAGAAAGAGGCTCTGGAAACACCAGGTACCTGTAGTAGAATTACTTTCAATTATAAATATAAATTATGTACATTCAAATAAGGATTTCAAAGTTTTTGGCTGGATGTTATTGTCTTCCTTTGAACTTTAGAAGCTCGTTTTTCCAAAGAGTCACACTTATTTGTTCTTGTGCACAGTGGGGTTTGCCTGGCTTCCTTTGCTGAAAGATGCCCAGTTGGCTTCCCAGGAACACCACGTGCCAGTGGCCAGCAGCCTGCCCCCCAACTACCTGAGCCTGCAGGAGCCATCGAGTACAAAGGTATTCGTTCACACTTCCATGTTCCTCAGATGGCACAGAGCATCCACTTGCAGGTGTTGTTCATGAGATCAGACATTTGCATTTGCTGGTAAATGTAAATGGTAAATAGGGTTCCTGGTTTAGAATATTAATTTGCACATCACCGAATATAGGAATTGATATATGCAGAACTGGGCTGAGCGTCCTATGTTGCTGATTCACAGGTGTATATGGAAAAAGTGTATTTTATTTATTCTACAGTGTTATAACTCCTCATAATGTGAATCAAGAGTGGTCAAAAAGAACTCTTTTCACAAACTCAAGCCATATGACATTCATTCTCCAGCTGACGTGCTCCACAGTCATGATTCATTCTCCAGTTTTGTGGTGTGATATCATATTTTCCCGCTGATCCAGTCCAGCTTGGATTATTTCTGCCTCCTTGTGTTTGTTTTGCTATTGTCATGAGGACAGGGTGGGGCAGGATGCAGTCCCTTGAATGGCAGCATTGGTCTTGTGCTGAGAAGTGGGTTTGTATTGCAGTGATGGTGTTTGTGAAAGCATAGCAGCCAGTGCAGTTTGTGCCCACTCATGTGCAAAGCTGTGCACTGAAAATTGATGCAAGCTTGAATGAGTAGGAAATAGGTGGGGAAATATTTTTTTGTTGTTTTTGTTTTAACAGCAGATTGGCAGTGATATAAAATGGGTAGACAATGGGAAACCACTATTCAAAGTCTCTACATTTGTTGTATCAACAGTAAATACTCAGGTAAGCCAACACTCCTCATAGCTCTGTGACCTGCTTACACACAAAGAGTGTCAGGGAATGTCTGAAAGGGGCTTTAAAATCTTGTATGAAGTTGTTTATATAACATTTAAAGATTATTTCAGTGCAGAAGGGCAAGATGCCAAAGATGGAATACACACTTTAAGGACGGAATACACAATTCAAGGGAAAATAAAAATTTTTTAAGATTATATCAACAGAAAAATTGTGGAATTTCAGTTTAAACAGCAAGAAAATAAATTGTAAGCACCAGGAAGAAACAAAATCTGGCCTTTGAAATCCCTTAGATTGTGAGGAAAAAAATAATCACTCACAACACTGGAAAAAGATTAGTCAAAGCACCTGGAATTTAGCAAGCTGTGCTGGCCAATGGGTTGGACTAAATAAATTGATTTTCTTTCTGTGACTCCAGTATAAGATGGTGGGGACCAAGTGTGTTCATGGGTGTCACGGGTGATTGCTGTAGCCAATTTCTGGCACTAAATTCTAATCATCTATAATAGCCATTAATGTGAACGTTTCCTGTTTTAGGATCCATACCTGAATAACTTTTTCCATCAGTGCCAGGAAAGGGAACAGGATCTGTCTCAGCCTCCTACCTCAAAATTTATCAATTCTTGTAAGGTAAGATAACCTGCAGCAGGGATTGCACTACACAATTGTGTTTAGAGCTTTCTCTCAACTCATCCCCCACTGCAGGGTTCTAACCATGGCACTGGTTTACCAGGAGGCAGAGGGTCTGTGACAGCTCCAGTCGGATAGACTTGATGTGACAGATGCTCTGCTGGTCACGCAGCTGCCTCCCATCCCTTCTCATTTAGGGCAGGGTTGCATCTGCCCCAGCATCCCTGCTAATCCAGCCTGTGCCAAAGCTCAGATCCCGTTAGGGGATAATGTAATGTTGCTCCAGTAATGGCTGGGGAAGGCAGTTGTAGCCTGTGGAGCTGCAGTATTCCTGCTAATCCTCTCTTACCTTAAATAACTTCTATCCTTACCTCCTCTAAAAATCTGCATGCTATTCAAAGGGCTGCTCAGGGTATTTGGTGTGTACAAATCAAGGGTGCTTGTTGCCTGTCAAGTTCTGAAACTGGAAAGAACATCTTCTGCAAAGATGAAATGAATAAGCAAGAGCTGTATCAAATGTGCCTGTACTCAATAGAGGTCAAAAACTGTGAGAAGGGAGTGTGGCAAGCAAATTAGAACAACAGCGGGTAAATGTAAGGCCCTAATTCTTTACCTACCTGAAATTCAGAGTTCTTGCTATGTACTACTCTTGTGGAACATTAACAGACAGATAAGCAAGAAAACTGACGGTAGATGTGACTCTCTTCCATCTCTGAACTGTGACTGAAACATCATACATATGACATTTATTGTATTTCCTTTTAGCAGTCTGTAAAGTCCAACAGGTGTTTGGGGGTTTAGATGCTACCATCATGTAAGTGCTTTCCCCCTTTCCTTCACTGTAGACGTTCTCCTGTATGTGTACCTTAATCACATACAAGCTGCTTGGGAAGAGGTTTTTGCTTTGATAAGCAAAGAATAAGTTCCAATAACTCATGGTAGTTCTCTGGACAAATCCATAAGGATGGCCACGACTTTTGTTGGTAGATGCAGGTTTACCTGCAGACCTGAAAGGAGTGGCTTTGTTTTCAAATACTGTCTTGATTTGAAGATATTATTAAGGAGTGTGTTCACAAATCAAAGCATCGGTGTTATTTAGAGGTTATACCTCTAAGGAATGAAGTCCTTAAATAATTTTTTGAAAGCCATTGAGCATAATGGGCAAAGTTTAGGAATCCATAAAAGCTTTACAACTTTCTAGACAGTAAGCTGATGATCTAAACCACCAAAATTGCACTGTCCTTTATCTGCTGTTTGTAGTTTGCCTTTTAAAAATATTTCAGTAAGTTTATTAGAAAACAGAGACAGTGTTGTACACAACAAGGAATCAACTATGCAATATAACAGAGAATAAGTAATCCTCCCCAGGATATTTTGCTTTTATTTATAAATTGCTAGTACCTTTGTTAGAAGTTCTGGAATGATTTGGAAATAACTGAAATAAAAACCTAGAAGAAATGTGAAGAAGTTTGTTTGGTTTTTATTAAAAGCTCAATATCTTTCTTGATTAGAGAAGATAATAAAATGTCAGTCCACTCAGGTTAATTTGCTAATGCTTCTTTTTAGCACTGTGTGTTTACCAAAAGTATTTTAGCCCAACAAGTTGAGTTTATCAGATCTCTGCATAAAAAGAATGAGTTTTCCTAAAAATACCAGAAATGCATGTTTTGAAAATAGTAGTTGACTTCTTTTTTTATTGCCCCTAGATAGTATCCTTAGGGAAAAATGAAAATTGGTTTGAGGTTCTCTCTCTTGGTTTGTTTTTGTTTTTTTGCCCTTAAGTCAGTGTAGAACAAAATACTGGAATTGTGACATTTGGACAATATCTACAGTTGTGTTGATGGCCATATTTAAAGCAAGCTTCATGGGGGACCAGTTCTCTACTTAGTTGACTTGTTTTCCTCCTGCTGTTACACCAGTGGCTGTACTGCATTTTACCTGCTGAAGCAAGAAAGCTGCATGGCAGCTGTCAGCTTTCATTGCTTGTATTGAAAGTCTCTCATTTTCTTTCTTACCTCCCTTACAGAATTTGTTGAGGATCGAGAAGATCCATGTAATTATGAATTTTCTTCCTGTAGTCCTGAATCAACTCTTCTGGGTTTTGGTGCAAAACAGTGATGATGAAGTTACAACAGCTGTGACCAGGTATCTGGATAATTCCTGTGTGATGTACAGAATTCACTCAGGAGTGCAAATGCAGGTGTTAGTCCAGCTATAGCTGCTCTATGACATTTACACTTCAATAGGTGAGAATGCTGCTTCCCCCTTAGCACTGGGCTCTGCAAATAACACATGGAAGAGCATTGGTATCATGCGGCTGGAAACCATTGACCATGGTGGACATGTCTGTCTGCCCTGAGGCAATCCTAGGGAAAGGTCTCATTCCTGAGCAGCTAAGAGCTTCCTGACAAAGCTGGGTTTCAACTTTGGTTTATATTTGGGTCTGAGGATGTGGAGTTCAGCACAGGAAGAGCTCAGCATCCTGCTGCATCCAGCGCAGAGTCAAACAACCAGGTCACACCATTCGGGGGCATTTTTTAAATAGAATCTATCAGCAATAACTGAAAAGCAATAGAAGCATTTTGCAGAGAGCAGGCAAACAACTGCAATGATTTGCTGAGTCTCTCACCCCTCACATAATGAAATTGTCTTTATTGATGCTGTTAATCAGGGCAGCAGGAAAAAAATACTGGCGAGATTAGTATTATTGGTCCCTGCAGGAGGGCAGAAAGTTGTGTTGCATTTACTTTTGGCCATAGTGGTGTTTTTGTTGTTCTTCCTCCAGCAGCTAAACATGGGGATTACAATACTACTAGTAGGAAAAAATTACAACTGTCCTTTGCAACCCTGTTAGACTAATCTGCTGTCAGTATTCTTTCTTTCCTTCCACAGATTGTGCTTCAGAATTAGTTCCTGAAGAATGATTAATTAGGGAAACTTAAAGGAACAAGGAAGCAGAGTTCCCCATCTTAGCCTTGGAAAGCTAGCGTTTCAATATGCTTTATCAAAGGATCATGGCATTTTTCAGGGCAAAGTCCAGTTTTACCACAGCTAGGTACTAGGATTAAAAGAACCTTTCCTCATAACTGTGTGATTTCGTCACTGTATAGTGTTTTCAAAGGGGGAGAGGCCAGCAGACCTTTGCTGGGGACACCTTTGTGGCCAGGAAATCAACTGATGTTAAGTCTAGAGAGAATGAAGAATTGTGTCCCAGCATCAGAATTTCAGCATCAGTTAACTGACTGGAAAAATGCTGGGGAAGAATCAGCTGTTTAAAATACAGTTTTTTAGGATGTTATTTTTTTTTCTGCTTTGGATTTTGACTGTGCGCACACTGGGCCAAGAAAAAAAATAAAGAAAGAAAAAAGGAGGGATTCTCAGTGTTTTTCTTGCATATGTAGTGTCTTTTGTGCTGTTAGAGCTGATGCCAATGGGAATATGCATGTCTGCTGCGTGTCAGTCATTGACGTGTCCTATATATACACACTGTGTTTTGTTCTGAATAGCTTGAAGCAGCTTGTGTTGAACTGACTAAAAGCAACAACAACAGAATGAGAGCATGGATTGGCTTGTGTTGTGGAGAAAACATTATTCCTTTTATACTCATGGTTATTTACTTGTCTTGGGGCCCGGTCATGTCATCATGTCTCTGTCACGTATTTGCCAGAACTCATTTCAGTTTCAGATCAGAATGAAGGTAAAAAGGTCGGAATAGGCACAACTATTTCTGTCATAGCCTTTGTGTTTTGCTACAAGTTTTACTTCTCCTACTAACAGCAAGAAATGAGATTATTAAAAACACTTAAGGGCATTACAAAGCTTTTGGATCTAATAGTAAGAATTTCCAGAAGTCACTCAAATCACCAACCTAGTCAAAAGAAGTACTTGTATGTGGACCATAGTCAGGCATATTATTAATCTATTTTAGTCATACTGTTACTATGCCTGTCCCTGAATTCTTTAACATAAAAATAAGATTATAAAATTGGAGAGTCTTTTCTATATTAAGTATTCTGAAAAAATGAGCTCCCAATAATCAAAAGGAAAGAATATATCCAAGTTGAAGAAGACTTCTTGCCCAGACTTGTGTTTTCTAGAACAGGATGATCTCAAAGAAAGATGGCCCAGGTACAAACTGAAGAGAAAACTTCACTGAAATTCTCAGCTTCACATAGTGCCATCCCTGTTGTTAGTAGGAGCTCAGGTTTTGAGAGTGAATGCTGGTGTGATCCAGGTGATTTTCTTCCCTGTTGCTGGTCCCCAAGCTCATTTGCAGATGCTCAGAGCATCTGTGGTCTGTCCAAGTGTCCAGCCTCTCCCTGCTGTGCAGTACCGAGGGTGCTGTGCTCGGCCTGAGTGCTGGGGCTGAGTCCAAGGATTTGAGCAGAGAGTGCTGCAGAGGGACCTGCTCGGGCTTCAGCCCAGGCTTGTGCTTGGCTTTGATGAACAGTGCCAGCAAAGGCAAAGTGTCAGGGGATTTACACAATTACAAAGACCTGAGAGAACTTAGCAGGTAGATTCCTAGAGAAAGGTGCTCTTGCCTCTCTGTTTCATTAAAGTATTCTAATTTTTGTTATCCCTAAGTATCCAAGGTCTGTACAAAGTTCAGTTAATTACTACTTTCTCTTGTGGTGACAGTACAGTTATTATCCTTAGCACTGGGTGCATTTTGTTAAGCAAATGCGTATATAACAGCACAATGCAAGCAAGTGGAACATCCAAGGAATGACTGTTTTTTCCCACTGGACAGTTTTTGCCCATATTATTCATCATTTGGATCACATCCCTCATTCACTGTTTTACATGAGCTTGCAAGAACAGGACAATGTGAGTATCGAGTAGACTTTCTCTGCATTATGACACAAAATAGCTCAATTTTTGTTCTTTTATCTTGCAGAGTTCTTACCAACATTGTTGCCAAGTGCCATGAAGAACAACTAGACAACTGCATCAATTCTTACGTGACGGTATGGCTGCTGCTGGAATGTTAATATTTTGTGGAGAGATGGGTTGGGTTTGGTGGTTTTGTGGGGTTTTTTCCTGTTTACTCTCAGTTGTACTTGTTTGTAGCTTTTTCTGCATTTCCATCATAACTTTCTGCCACTGGTGACTGGGAGACTCTGGTTAAGAAACTTTAAAACTCTTCTGCTGAGGACAAGCAGCTGCTCAGGTCTCTGCTGCTACTGCAGCTTTTTTTCCATAGAACACCAAGTTGAGCAAGCACAGGAGGGAGAAGCTGCAGTGCATTCAGCTGATAACTAGAACTTATATTATAGGACCAAAACCTGGTGCAAATGCACTACCACTGAGCTTTTTAGGAGTGTAGGGTTAGGGTCAGTCTTTGTGAAATAGTGCTAAACCAAGAACTTCCCGCTGTGCAGGGTTTGAGAGAAGGGAAGGGGGAGATGACTACATGAAAGATCATGGAACTTCAACTAGATAGATGCCAGTGAGAGACGTTTGATGCTGCTTGCAGTCTGCAGCACTCCTTTTGACTGTGATGAGATTTATCACTCTAAAATATCTGGCCATCTATGTTATGTAGGTACAGGGTTGTCCTTGTGAGGCAATCCCTCTGAATCCCTTTCAATCCCTTGAAAAGGATCCACAAGTAGTCATTTTTATGAACAAGGTACTTCTGGGTGCTCCTCATGTTTGCAAGATGGCTTCATGTCTCTTAGTAAGCTATAGCTTTTTAACTAAGCTTTTGATTATGAAGTTGATTTTAGTCTCAAGGTCCCTTGTTTTTGCATGTGCTACTGTACATAAGTTCTTTTCTCATCTGTGGAATTCAGTTTTTTTGTGTCTTTTCCCTATTTCCTCAGCCTTTTTTTAATCCTTTATGGTTTCGAAGAATAGGGTATATTTAGAATATATATGGGTATGTACCGTGTACAGAGTTTGCTTCTGGACAAGCTGTGGTATTACTTAAAAAAACAAAGGAGTGGCCTCCTTAAAGATGATCTCCTTGTCATCTGTATCAGTTGGACATCCATTAAATGAGGATGAATAATGCTGTTGGCCAGCAACTATCTCATCATCAGTACACTTGGGTAACAGCTTTATAAGCTGAGAGTTTTACGAAGCAGTGTTTTTAAGCAGGAGCACACATTAGCTGCTGCTTCTGGCAGGGGCAGAAAAATTCATAGACAAGGGAACCCCATTAAAGGTGTTACACTTATTATTCCCTTCACTTGCCTTTGTTGTCTTCTCTCTCTTTTAATTGCAGTGGAGAGGGATGGTAAATTTTGTTCTAGTCATGCTTGATGAATCAGTAACAAGAAAGTTATAGTATCTTCAAGTGTTATGTTTGCTGACTTATCTGTGTATTTCAAGTAGCAGAATAGAGGAGAACTGAAGGTTATTCAAAGAGTTAAAGGAGATATTGCCATCACTTTGTCTCTTGTCTTGCTCTGGTCAGTGGTGACAGAACTAATGGAGATCATGATAGCAGTGAGAGATGCCCCACAATCATGGAAAGAAGCTACGAGAGACAAACAGTTGTGTGGAGTGCTGGCTGTAATGATATCCTGCTTCACTGTGCAACAAGTAGTTCTCATAAAGTACATTTCATTTGTGGATGATGAGTAGTGTATGTGACAGAAGTTTGGAGGGAGGTGTTTCCCTTTAGGAATAAAGGGAAAGCAAATACGTTCCTGATAAACTGGGGACTTTAGCATGTTCATGGGTAGAATAATGAAAATATGTTAGGAGTTAGACTTCTAAATGGGAAAACATTTTAATTTCAGTATTGACAACTGTTGATTGATATTTTCATGGCATGCATTTACTTTCCTGCTTTATGAATGTATGTGTTTGCAGGTCATGCACCTCAGCCTCTGAATCGTTCAGTTTTAGTCTCAAGTACTCCGATTTAAACACAGAATTCTGCTGAGGTCCAGCAGAGCTCTTCAGGCTCCAAAATAAATAACCTATGTAACATATAAACGTTGTTAATGAAATGGGTATTAAAACCTCTTCTACCCAACTACTTTTCAAAATTGCAGTAGATATCTACTACGTGCTAATAATCTTTGAAACTACAGGTGATCATAAAGTCACACCATAAGTCTCTTCGGCCTGTTCTCTCATTTCCAGCAGTCAAAACCCAATAACTGGTAATCTCTTTGTTTTCCATCTGTTAGGAAACAAATACCTACTTTACAAATGCTGGTTTGGGAATAAGTAGGTTGAGAATTGTGACTCACAATGCAGCAAAAATGCGAAATTACACTGACTTAAATAGCTGGACCCAGAAGTGCTAAACTGCGCAGGGAGAAGCTTATGGCATCTGCTGTGGAAACTAAGCTGAATATTAATAACATGTTTTCAAGAGATATTAATTTCTTTTGCCAACCTGGTTATATTGAAAAGAATTTTTTATCCCAACCGATGCCCTGTCAGAGCTCTTGCTTTAGGGGAAGGTGCAGTGATACCAAAATGTTAGCTTAAAATGTTGACTAAAACTCATAGTAGATTTATGAGTTCCAAGCAACTTGGTAGATAAATTCCTCCCTTGAGGGCCCAGTTTCCAAAAAGGGTTTAGTTTTCCCCTTCAGTCAGCTGCAGTGGGTGCTCTATGCCTTTCAGGATAAAGAGTTGTTTCCAGCTCTGAGTAGCTGTTGGCCCTGGAAGGAAGGAGCAGGTTAAAGGTGGCCTGGATTAGGTGGGTGAAGAATCCTCCACACTTCCTCTGCTTGCTTATTCTTTTCTTTACTGGTGAAATGGCTTGAAAAGCAGTTTGGAGGTGTCAGGATCCTATCCTCTATTGAAAAGTGAATCATAGCGCTGATTTTAAGCAGAATTTCCTCTTGATTCACTTCCTCTTGATTTCTGTTGATTCTTGAAATCAACAGAAACCTGTGTTTAAAACTGAGGTTTTGTAGGGGAGCAGCGTTGTGCCATTGCTGCCAGGGAAATTAAACTTCATGTGAATGGATTGTTCAGCCAAGATATTTTGGCAGCAAAGATTGTCAGCTATCAGTGTTATACAAATAATTTATCATCTCCAACTGAGGCTTTTTTGTATTTGTTTTAATGCACATTTTGAAAATTTTCATTTTTTCTTTCTTCCTCAGTATGTGTTCAGGACCAAATCATTTGATGAAAGAACTGTCCATGAGGAGCTGTCCAAGAATGTGACTGGTCTTCTGAAGTCAAATGAACAAGTAACTGTGAAACAGGTTTTGAAGGTGAATGATGGCTTGAATTAGCACATTTGTAGTTTAATTATTGGTTTTCTGCCTGAAACTCACTTATCTCTTTCTCCTCTTCCTTTTCCCTGTATGACCTTTGTGCAAATCACATCCTGCAGTGATTCAACAGTCAGATTTATCAGACCTGCTGCAGGTTCTCAGCATAACACCTTACTCAGGATGCTGTGGTTTGCATAATAAAATTCCTCCTGTCTTTTACGGCTCAGTCAGAGTCTGAGACCTAATTCTTACACAGTATGATGTGGGCAATTACTTTTAGGATAGTCTGTTTTAATTTTTAGCTTGGAAGATGCAAGGAAAATTTAGATCTGTATGAAATTCATACATGTGTAAGGCCTGTCCCTGAGCCTCTGGGTTATGGTACAAGAACTACCCAGTCCAGCCCAGGACTTCTGAGAGGCAAAAATACGTTCACCTGTTTAAAGTGAACCAGTTCTGATTTCCTGTACTGAACCTTTAGCAAAAAGTAGTCTGAAAAAAGCAGAAAACCTGCAGAAGACCTGGGCCATGCAAAAGTACTTGTGGTTGGGTTTGTTGTGGGGTGGTTTGAGTTTTTTTTCAAAACCTTTTGGAGTGTATTTGTTTCATATATATCCTGAGATATTAATCTGGATCCTACCTATTCACTATTTCAAATGGTATTTGCAGAACCCCTCTGTTCAAGTACCATCTTATTCTGTGCTAAATTACCAGTCTGATAGAACTAACAAGGCAGGTCTGTTGTCTGAGGTTCTCTGCATCACACCTTTCTGCCAGTTACCTGCAAACAAACCACGAAGATGGTGCTCAGTAGGAATGGGAAGATTGTAGGAGGGGTGCTTGGAGGCTCCTTATTGCAAAAGGCCACAATAACAAAGTGCCTGAGAGGGCTTCACTTCTCTCAAGGACATGATCCAATGTTACTTAAATTTTTAAATTTATTTGTCACATAGTGTTTAACACTGCATTACTGAGACATGCAATCCATCTGTAAGGGATGGTCATGCATCGTAAGGTGTTTTATCAGGTGATCACTATTCATTCACTCTTTTCCTTCTTTTGAACAGCATTCCTGGTTCTTCTTTGCAGTCATCTTAAAATCAATGGCACAGCACTTGGTTGATACAAACAAAATAAAGGTAAGTGTAAATAAATAATCTCATCTAGTAGGCAATCCATCTCTTAAGGAAAATATTAAATGTAGAGGCCCAGGAAATACAGTTGAATATACTTGAACTTTTCTGCTTGACTGGCCAATAAAATAAATGCTGTGATACTTCATAAAATATTTGGTTTACCCACAAAAACACGTGCTAGGCTGAAATCTGTTCTTAACTGTACAAGGATAGATTGAGGATAGGTTGAGGGCATATTTCCCACTTTGCTATGGACTACATTTTTCTGTTTGGGATTTGTGCTCAGACTGGATCCATGGAACTCAAGGAATATTTTTCGTCTGTGTTGAATGGCCTGTGGTTTATTGTCTTCATTCTTGGATTGAATGTTTAATGTGCAATGTCATGCACTCTTAAATTGATGATCTGTTCCCTGCGTAGGTTTCTCGAACTCAGAGGTTTCCAGAATCATTTCAAACTGAGCTGGATACACTTGTGATGGTCTTAGCAGACCATGTTGTTTGGAAGTACAGGGATGCTCTTGAAGAAACCAGGAATGCAAACTATAGCACTGCCAAATTTCTCAAGGTGAGGTGTTCTGTCATTACAGCAATGCACTTATTTCTCCATACTTAATACAAACTCCAGACTATTCTAGTCTAGTCAAAAGGAGTAAAAGCAGTTCTGAGTGAATGATGGCTCAATTTCCAAGTTCAGTGTTGACTGATTGTTCAGTTTTCTATGGCCTTGGGTCTTTCAGGATGCAAAAGCTTCACGTAAACCTGCTCTAAAGTAATTGCAATTCATTTCTGTCTATGCTCTTTAAGAGTCAAAGTTTTCAAGTTTTGCAGGTTCTTACATTGTATTCAAATGAGTAAAACATTTGGTAAGGAATGAGACTGTAGTTAGACTTGAGCTGATATTCTTTTTTTAGATCCTGTAATTCTGAATGACTGTGGGTGGATTAATAGTTCCTAATCACGGAATCTTGTTTGAATGTGTGTAGCACAAGGCTTTGCTAGTTTTGCAGAGTTCAGGAACTGCAGAGAAGAAGGGGATTCAAGATTGCATTCTCTATCTGGTGGGCAAGGAAAACACGTCAGTAACTGCAGAACCAAGGCCCTCAAAACCTTTACACCGACTGCCGATATTTAGCCCCATCAGTCAGGAAGAGCTGTGTTCTCGTCATAAAGCAGTGGAGTTGGCACTCTTGGTCCCAGAGAGAGAACACAGCCCAGACAGTCAGCGTTGTGGCTGGACTGGTTCCTCACCAGTCACTGCCCTGTCACTGAGGGAGATGCTCAGCTCAGCTCCCATCCCCTGCCACCTCCAGTGGTGGGTGCAGTGCTCCATACAGGACTGACTGCCATTAGAGAAGCTTTCCCAAGTGCCCTGCCCACTGTGGTGGTTACTTTAGATAGCAGACACAGTGAAAATTAAAAGTTTGATTACTTCATTATTACTGAAAATAAATATAAAACTCAAGGGAGATTCACCAGGTCCCTGATGTTCCTTGCCCTGCCCAAGACTTACCTCATCTGTGCACATGCTTCCAGGGTACGGGTAAGGCAAAGTAAACAGCCAGGTGAGTCAGGCCATGTACTGCTTTTTCAGCCATAAAATAGTAATTCTTTTTTCCCCCTTTCTTAGCGCTGTTTTACGTTTATGGATCGTGGATTTGTGTTCAGGATGGTCAATAACTATATAAGTATGTTTGGAGCTGGAGATAGCAAGGTATGGCTCTGATTTATTTGGTTGTGTCTGTTTTTTCTAAAGTGACTGACTAGCAGAATATTTTTTATATTGAAACTGTTTATGATTCCATGACTTCCCTATGCTCAGAACTCAAGTCAGTGAAAATATTTAGAGTAAATATGGATCAAAACCTCCTGGGTTTAGTCCATGTATCCCCTTCCCTGGGAGTATGTAGCCATGTTCTAACAATTACTCAGTGAGACCTGCAAGAGCACGCTCTGCACAGACTGCTCAAGCCAGAGTATTCAAAAGACTCAATTTAAGCCTTAATTCTTTGAAGGTACACTTGTCTATAAATATCATCAGGACTGGCAATAATTTTCTTTGAGGAGAGTAAAGTAAGAGCATATGAAAAAGTTATCATTATGTAAACTCATGTGAGACTGTAACATCTTTACTTTGTGTGACTGCCATGCTCTTACTTCACTGATGATGCAAGAAGGCAAATCTGCTTCCAATTGGTTTATGCTGGATATGAGGAAAATTCCCTGCAGCCTGAATTTCTTCTATAATGCCTGCAATAGTCACTGATATAGTTTGAACAATAAATTTCAAACAGCAAGAGGTCCCCAAATTATTCAGCTTGACTCCTTTGCTCTTCATCCATCAGGATGAGTCATAGGCTTTTTCTCTTCCATGCCAGGGTTTGTGAAGTATCATACTAGAGCATATATATAGTAACAGAATTTATTCAAGGTATACACTTTGAATGACTCATCTTTCCCCAAAAAGCTCACAATGCTTTTGTCCATTAACTTTTTTATAATTCTTTAGTGGTAATATGTGCATTTGTAGCTAAAGAGTGAGATTACTCCAGGTCTGCTTTGCCTTTTGCTAAAAAAAACTTCGTTCTGAACACAGGTCTTTCACTTAATCTCTGGAACAGCTGTAGAATGGAGTCTCTCAATTATTAATGGCATAGCCTGAAGTCCATAATTCTGTAAATAATATTCAATGCAATCTGAAAACTGTTTCCAAATTTCAAACTTCCCTAAATACATTCAGCCACAAAAACAGACGTTTAATTAAAAAAGCCTATTAATGGTCAGTGGAAAAGCCTGAGATTAATCAGCGTGCAGAGCAGGACTTAGCACCTTCTTGGCAGTAAGTGTGTGAACGTTGCCAGCATCCCTCCAGATCCATCTGCCAGCGTGTGTGGGAGCGGAATCACCGTGGAGTTGTGACAGATGTGCAGCTGCTTTGTGGCACTTGGAAACAATAGTCACAAAATAACATCAGGGATTTCTGACCTCGAGGAGAGAGAGGCCTTGCATCGTTTTCATTTCAGTCCAATGCCTAGGCAAGAGTCAGTGTTCCAAATGTGCTGCAAGATTTCTTTCTGTGTGTTTTTTGCCTCTTTAACTGGATTATTTATGTATCAAAGAAAAAAGATACTGCAATCTGACCTGTCTTTTCAGAAAATTTAGCAGTGTGTATTGTTGCCTGAATATTATGTGGGCATATCAGTTTTATAGCAGTGCAGTTTGAATTTATTGTAGTTCTGGATCAAGCAACCTAATTTCTGTTCCACAGAAATATCCCTTATGGTATTCCACATTTTGACATTTAAATATTGTTTTGAGAAACATTTATTCAAAAGTTGAAATACCTCATTAGAAATCAGTTCATTGCTGTTTTCCCTCAAAATGTCACAGTTCCTCTTGGGAAACACATTTCAGATGCTTCACTTCTTTATTTTCCATTAGCATGTCCAGCTGTATTCCTGAAGAGGTACTACAGTGCAATAAAACATTTCAGGGGAAAATTCCCTACCATCCCCTTCTTGGTAGACTCTGAAAAGTGAAAACTGCATGTTCTAGGTATCCCAGCCTGACAGTGGCAGCAGAAATGCTGCAATTTAATTTTAGTGCAAATTAAAAGATGTTTACAAGTGCTTTCTAGTGTTAGGGCATTCAGAGGAGCCCTGAATGACTGCTTTCTGCCACTGAGAACAATGAGATGAGACGATGGAAATAAAAATTTGTTACTGGAAATCGTGTATTGTCTTTATATCTCAATGTCACCTCATTAGAGAAGGAATGATAAATTCTTGAGATAGGTGCAAGGCTCCAAAAAGGATCTGGATGGCTTCTTTGAAGGGAGATATTAAAGAAATAATACCAGAACTAGATAGTACCCAAATCCCTTGGAGCTGGAACTCACTGGCATCAATAGAGGAAGTTTTTGCTACTGTCAGTAAGCTCTGGGTCTGACCTGTGTGGCTGAAACTTCGTAAAAAAAAGTCATAATAACTATGATGGTTCAAAATTTCTGTGGACTGGAGAAGATTCTTCATTATGATTAAATGCTGTAGTGTATGTCATCAAAAGACCCTGTGTAGCTTTAAGGATACCTTAAATATTTAGTTTGGATCAAGTTTAGGTTTATCAGTACATCTTCGATGATAAATCATAGTTTAAGAATCCAAAAAGCTCGTTTGTCTGTGACAATTCTTTCGATAACAGAGATGAAAACCACATGCTTATTGTTTGTGCAGTTTGGCAAAACAAGCTCTAAGGTTTCGTTGTTGAGTGTGAGTGTGAGGTTTGAGGTAGAGATAAGTGCTAGTGGAGCTGTCTCATCATTTTCCCTGTTTTAATGTTAACTGAGCCATTGTTGTGATTTTTCAGACTTTACACCAGTTCAAATTTGACTTTCTCCAAGAAGTCTGTCACCATGAGCATTTCATCCCTCTGTGCCTGCCCATACGGTCTTCAAACATTCCTGGTAAGGGTTCCCCCGGCAGGGTTTCTGTACAACAGTGAATTGTTGGGAGGTTCAAAGAGCAGATAATAAATAACTCTCTCAAGAGCCGTGTCTGTACGTCAGGCTCAGAAACCCCAAACAACTTTTCAGGTGTGGTACTTTAAGCAGTGCAATAAAAATAACAATTTCAGTGTGCCTGTAAATAAATGCAACCTCTGGCAGCTCAGTGAGGGGGAGGGAGGTGGAAGCTTCTCACTGGAAGTTTTAAATGGAATTTTTATGATGACTGATTTATTAAACCAATAAGGCTACTGCAGTAGCCTTGGGAGGTGGTGAACTAGGGAAGGGTTTCAACGGGTGCAGCAGGAAGGGGAAGAAGCTCAAACAATGGGCTCTTGTCTCCTTTTTACTTCAGTTTTCAGCATCAAAAAATGAGTTCAGTTCAGACACTCACATCTTTTCTCAACAGTAGAAGCTGTTTAGTTCAAATTTGAGTCAAATTTTTAAAAAAGAGCAAAGGAAATTATTTTTACAATTAATGCCATTAATTAAAAAGTGCATTATTTCTTATGTTTATGAAAAACGAAGACACTGTGACGCCTTCAGAATCAGCACAGGAATATCGAACATCAGGTATGACCAAAATGATTGCATAAGTGAGCAGAATTTTACTTTGACCACTGCCACTGCATTGTGGCAAATGTTAGACAAAAGTCATTTATCATTTTCAGAAGTGGAATTGCTCTTGACCTCTGTGTTTTAGAGCTCTTCTAGCTTAGGATATGGGAACAACAATTTGGACTCTGTGCCTCCAAGAAATCAATAGTCTAATGGGCAAACAGTTGAGATTCTCATGTGGGAAAGTGTATATAAATCATCTTTTATTATTAAATAGTAAAAACTGCATTATTTCAAGAGATGATTAGCTTAGATTAGTTCATTCTGAGAAGTAAGGGAGCAGAATGAGGCAGTCAGACCAGGAAATCAAGGTTTAACAGTGGATTGAACATTTGGAAAATGAAGGGGGAGGGCGGGGGGGGAGGATGTATGTAACCTATATATTAATTTAAACAATCTTGTCCATTCTATTCCAAGACATTCCAGAGTACACACTGACTAATGAGTTTTGCCGTAAACATTTCCTAATTGGAGTCCTGCTGCGGGAGGTTGGCTTTGCCCTGCAAGAAGACCAAGATATCAGGCACTTGGCTTTGGCTGTGCTGAAAAACTTGATGGCCAAGCACTCGTTTGATGATCGATATGCAGAGCCGGTAAAGAAACTCCTTGTTCTTTTTCATTTGCTTGTTCATACAGTAGCTAAACACACGTGAAACTTCCTTAGCCACTGGTATATGTTTGTTAGTTTATTGAGGATTATGTTGTATCTTTTATTTTTAGGCAAAACAAGCACAAATAGCAAACCTGTATATGCCACTCTATGGAATGCTTTTGGACAATATGCCAAGGATTTACATGAAAGATATGTTCCTCTTCAATATCAATACTTCCAATCAGGTACTTCAGGTGATTTTTTGGATTAGATGTGTTATAACCATACTGCTTTAAAAACTAGAAGCAGATTTCTGCAGGGATGTTGTGTCTTTCAGTCCTTCCAGCAAATGAGCCCATTTCATCTGATTGCTAATGGCAATTAATTGTTAATGGCAATTAATGGTCTTTTCCCAGTGCTGTGTTAATGTTTCAGAAACAAACACTAGTTAGATTTGACCAGTCCTTTACGGCTTCCACTGTGAAAGGGTCCCATAAGACAGGTAACTTTTCAGCATATTATGGAAAGCCTTGATCATTTAGGGCTGTCATGTCAAAACAACTGAAAGTAGGTTCTCAAACGCAGTGTCTTAGAAAAGCCTCCTGGGTGTGCTGTCATTGTCCAAGTTCTGACTGATATTACCCACTGGAACTTGTTCTGTTCCTTTCAAATACAGGGATCCAGGGATGACCTGAGCACAGCTGGAGGGTTTCAGAGCCAGACAGCAATGAAACATGCAAACTCTGTGGACACATCCTTTTCCAAAGATGTTCTGAACTCTATTGCAGGTACAAATGCCAGATTGAACAGACACGTAGGCAGATTTGTGTGTATCTCAATCCATTGTGCTTTCTGCTTAGACTTCACAGAGGATATCATTAAGTTTTTTTATACCATATCCAGGGAAACATGATATGCAATGTTTCTCTTCCCTTTGGGTGTCTTTGGATTGACTTCCTTTCTCTTGTGAAGCTGTTCTACTTCCACTGCTTCACTTACTCTCCTGCTTTGGAATGATGCCAGTATTCAGGCTCTAAGAAATCCCTTTGCCTGAGTTCATTCTTGTAGTCTCTGCCTGACTTGAAAATAGCTCCAAGGCTTCCCCTGAAAACTCCTAATGTCTCATGGAGGCAAATGTTCATAGTTTTTCCAGGCTTAATGGAAGAGTAGAAGCACAGCTTACTTTGTTCACTACCTCCAAACCCCATTTCAAAATTCAGGGAAGTGAATTCAGGCATCTTTCCACTGATTTTTGTGGCTTTAGGTCAGTTCTTACAGAATGCAACAGGCCATTTTAATGCCATGAAAAATGGCAAACTGAATCATTGTACTTCAACTTGTTGCATGTTTTCAGTACTAAACATACCCATCAATAGCTTTGCTATTGGAAGTTCAAAGCACTTGTCTCAATCCAGCATGTGACACGTTTTAAGTTCTCCATTTTTTTTGTTAGTTTTTGTATCCATAAATGTTTTAGTTTAGCATGTTTGCTATGACTTTCATTTACAGCCTTTTCATCAATAGCTATCTCTGCAGCAAACCATGCTGACTCCAGAGCTTCCTTAGCAAGTCTTGAATCTAACCCAAGTACCAATGAAAAAAACAGTGAGAGAACTGACACGTGTGAAAAGGTACATGTGAAAATGTTGGAAATGCTTGCTAGAGGTGGGGGTCCATCACTGTGCTTAATGAGGCCCTTTGCTGTCACCTCAACAGATCATGAGACCTTTGTCTTTGATTGGGTCAACGCTTCGTTTTGACAAGCTGGATCAAGCTGAAACTAGAAGTCTTCTTATGTGCTTCCTTCACATTATGAAAACCATTTCGGAAGGTAAAAAATGTGCAATCACTACTTAATTTATGTTGCTGTAAAATACTGTGAATGCTGAATCCAAATGAACATTAAATTAGAATAATTATCAGTGTATTTTACAGGCTTTGGGCTAAGTTTAATTCCCTGTAACAGATACATAATTTATTTTGATATCTCCCCTTAGATGCACTGATTTCCTACTGGTTACGAGCACCATTCTCAGAAATAACAGACTTTTTCAGCATTTTAGAGTAAGTTTACTTTGTGGTTGATTTTTGTGTTGAATATTCTAAAGTGCTGGCGGCAAACAATTACTCTTTGGGTTTGTCCGCCTATTGGAATAGTCTGAGATAGCTCTTATATCTTAAATTATTTTGCCATAATATTCCAAAGTCACAATGAGACATTATTAATAAGATCTATGTCCTGCAATATGTTGTAATTTCCATGAACAAGGGTCGCAATTCTTTGGGTCTTCCTCCTAAAAGAGATTTTCATGTTCGTTTCCCATTTGGTGTTGAGATTCTGTGCTTCCCCTGAGAAAAGTATTTAGGTCCCCAAAACTTCCCAACCATTAGAAGAGTCCCATAATGTAGGATGACCTGCTTTTCACGTCCCCAGGGTGGTTTGCTCAATCCAATCTATGCATGACTGCAGAATCCAAGCAGGTTGCTGGTTTCACAATTTCCTCACCACCTTGTAGTTGAAATGTGAGTTATTTAACTAGCAGGTGCATATGCCGTGGGTCTCATTGAGGCACTAAGATTCAGCAGTTTTTTCATAAGTACGAAGCCATTAATAGGGCTAAAATGTGTTGTTTTATCTTTCAGGGTTTGTCTGCAAAATTTCAGATATCTAGGAAAACGCAATATTGTCAGGTAATTCTGTAGTTACAGACTCTGTGTTGCAGTATTTAATTACAGCATTTATTAGACTTAAATGAGATTAAGAGTGTATCCATCAATTTTCTCTTGAAAGAATCTGTTTGTCGAACTGAAGCCAATGTATGCTTCATTTTTTCTTTTATGCCAGTGGTGTTATTGTGATGTTCTGGATATCTGAGTACATACCTGCTATAAAAGATGAATTGCATGATGTGGTAACCATTATTGCTTTTATCACCCAAAATACTGGGCCATTCTCAACCACATTTCTGTGCATGTGCCAAACAAGGGAACTCTGAACACTGTATTTCCATCCATGTCATGGAAAGAATAGTTTTAATGGGCATAGATAATTGTTTCACAGCAATAAAAAGAAAGTCTCCTGCCTCCCTGAAAAAATGTGAGATCGTGTTCAGCTGTGAAATGTGGAATGCACACTTTGTCTCAGCTGATGTTTCATTTTTAATTGTCTGTTACTGCTGTGAACTTGTCTATATGTCATGCAGTGTAAAAATTAAAGGTCACCAGATGAACCAGTCCATGCTCCATGGCAGGTTTTGTCAGGCCTGCATTTGCTCTTCAGGGGCATGGCAAAATCAATGTCATGTTTCATAACAGATCAACACTTATTTTCTCTTTCTCTTAACAGGAAAATTGCAGCTGCTTTTAAGTTTGTCCAGGCCACCCAGAATAATGGAACCCTTAAAGGTTCGAACTCCTCTGGCCAGGCATCGGGGCTGCTCTCACAATGGTAATGTCACATTGAATTACAAACTCTATAGACTCTCAACATTTGCTGTCATCTTCCAGCCCTCGTACTCTGTCACAGCATTGACTGAAAAGAGGTTGACAAAACATGTAACAAATTTCAGAGCCCCCAAAGCTTTAAATCATAAAAAGTTGAGTCTCTTCAGCTTGATTTACAAGCTGTTGGTGAAAGTGTTATGTTCAGGGAGTAATTCTGTCCTAGAATATTATTAATTATGTAAATTTGTGAAATGACATTTTTAAAAGATATAAACAGGAAGTGTATTTTAAGAAGTTACCTGAAATTTGAGATGTTAAATCTTCCTGAATTCTGTACTAGTTATAAATACAAAATCATTTCAAAAATTATAATAATCATTGATATTTTGGTTCTAAGCTTCTCATTATAAATTAATGATGTGTTTGTCAGCATCAAAGAGGATTAAAAGAACATAAGCATATGCACACATGTATTTTTACTGTCATTGTCAGTTTGTCATTTTTTTCACCTCATAGAAACTGTATTATTTCTTTCTTGAGCGGGATATATTTGTCTTATATTCTGAGCTAACAGAACTCACCTCAGTTTTTCTTCACCCAAAAACAGCTTTCTAAACATCAGCCAGCTATTTAAGCTGATGCTTTATTTTTCAGTGCTTAATGGAAGTTTTGTCCTCTGTGATTTCAAGAAATCACAGCACATGTTTGTTTTGTCCACCTCACTGACTTCCTTCATCTTTGTTTCTCTGAAGAATTTTGCATCTGTTTGTTTAATTCAGCCGTTGGGAAGCACTGCAGTAACTGACATAGAAAATTCTGAATAGGCACAGTAGTTTATTCTTTTTTTTCTGTTCTTAATGGTACCTTTCAATTCCAGGATGCATTCTACTTCAAGTCATGATGGCCACAAGCACCACAGATCTCAAACATTACCAATAATCCGTGGCAAAAATGCACTTTCTAACCCCAAACTCTTGCAGATGATAGACAGTAGCACTGCAAGTAAGTACAGAAATTATTTACTTCCCTCTAGAATTCTGTTGGGTTTAGATTAGGCTCTCTACCGACCTTTTCTTGACAGGATGTTCTTAAAATTATGAGATTGAAGTTATCTATCCCACTTTCCAAGTAGGTTTCTTTCCTCCTTTGAGGATGAACAGAAACAGTGAAAGGATGTACTCACATCACTGGTGCAGTTGGTGAGAGTTGACTCACACTTCATCCCCTTTCATCTCCTATGAGCAGTTTTCTTCAAAATATCACTTTGATTAAAAGTGCAATTTGGACCCCCATCTCTGCTGTGATGAGACTTAAGGACCAGATTGAAGAATTAAATCATCTTTAACAACACTCAGGAGATTGTTTTTCATCTTTCTTTTATTATGCTGCAGGCACCTCCAATGAAACAGACATTGTACAGTATGTAGACACAGAGGCAAACATTGCTACAGAAGTTTCCCTCACAATCCTTGACCTGTTGTGTCTTTACACTTTGAATCACCAGGTATATTTTGCTGATTTTCTTTTCTGCTTGAACTGGTGGGATGTGGGGTAAAAGGAAGGCTTGGGGGAGCAGGCACACAGAAAACTTAAAATGTTGAGACAGCAGGATAGGGAAATAAGATATGCCAGTCCTCAATGAAGGTCTTCTAGAAGGGAATTGGTTCATAGTACCCAAACTGCACAGAAGGAGGTGGAGGAAGAATCCTACATATCCAGGGCTATGTACAACCCTGCTCTGCTTGGAAGTGTCTTGCATCTGGTAATACATCACCTTTTCTGAATCGTCCTTATCCCACTGGATTTCAGAGATTTTTCAACAACAGATTTCCAAACAACTTATTATCTCTATCTCTGCAAGTCAGCAGGTGGATCCTCTGCCCCTTTAAAAATTGCTCAGATTGCTTCAGCAAGCCCAGATGACTTGCTGAAAGTCTCACTGCTGCAATACAGCAAACAGCTCCTTTTACATTTTAGTGTTCCCTCTCTGTCACCCTAACCCTTAAGTATAGTGTATACAATCCATTGGTAGTATAGGCACAGCAAAGTGCTTTTCTTGAAAAACTGCAAGAGTCTGCAGTAAGCTGGGAAGCATCATGTGCAGAAATTTTACATTGAAAAAAGCATCTCTCTAGGAGCACTCCGAGGTAATGTCCAGCAGATCCTTCTTCTGTTTATTCACTTCAATAACCACAATGTCATGTCTTGTCTGTGAACGTTTCAGAGGCAGCTCCAACAATCTGACTGCCAGAATGTGTTGATGAAGAAAGTCTTTGACACGCACATGCTCTTTTTGCAAATCAACCAGTCAGCAGCAGCTCTCAAACACGTCTTTGCTGCTCTACGGCTGTTTGTAGGCAAGGTAACTCTGGGTTTATCCTGTTAGTCATGCCTATCAATATGTACAGCAAGTACAGCTTGGGGACAATTGGACACTTGGAAAGAGTTCTGAACTTCACTATATTAATACTTATTCCTGACAAAGATGGTCTGATTTATTGCTGATTAAAAGTAAGAACTTCACAATGTCTGAAAAAAACAGTTCTGGTTTTGAAATGGAAAAATTTACTAAGAAAGAGAAAGTTTTAATATAAGTAGATAAGTGATGTCCAGCTCTGTGGTGTATCCATTGACTTCCCTGCTTTTATCATCCATGGAAGAAAGCTTGAAACCCTAGAGGGTCCATGGTCTTCGTGGCAGATACCTGGTTTGCAGAATGCAGCAGTGAATGGTTACTGCTGTCCCCAGAGGAACTAGCAGGAGAGTGTTCCATACACTTCACCAAAAGTTCATCCACACTAGTACAGTTTTACGAATACCTAGTTTTAAATGTAGAAGAGCACTGGGGAAAAAATATGGTTATGTGTCAAACTGTTTCTTTGCTTGCATTGCATTTGTGTAAATGGTCATGGGCACTTGATGCCAACTGCAAAGGCTGCAGAATTTCCAAGTCACAGGCTTAGATGAGATCCTCTGGAAACCAACCAGAATGCAGCACTCACATAACAATTGCTCTGGGGAAGTGAGAATAAGCAAGGCTGGCCTCGGTTCCTAAATGTTTCTATGAAACACAGGAATGTAGCTGAGTTTACACCATGTGGGCTCCCTCTGGTTGTTGTCTCAGGGGAAAGAGGAGGAAATCATGCTTCTCCCAGTAGTGCAGCTTCAGGACGTGGGGGAAATCTGAAGTAAACCATCCACAGATAGCTTTAAATGACATATGGCATTAAATGACACACCAGACAGTTGGGAACGGAAGAACTCTGTGCAACGGGGGAATGAATAAATATCCAGAATTGCCCTTCTCATTTATCCTGTAGCTTTTGGGATTGATTTCTCCCTTTGTGGTTCTGTGGGAGCAGGGATCCGATGTGGTTCCTGCAGTAGAACCCCTCAGGCAGTAATTAAATCTATAGCCCATGTGTGCATTTCCACCTCTCCTCCCTCAGTCTTCTATTACATTCACCCTGCTTGTAATAGTGGGTATGGTTTGGAGAGCCATCCTTCTCTGTTGTCTTGTGCTGTTCAAACTCTTGACCTCTGGAAGTTCACTGACTTTGCTACTCAAAAGTGTTTTCCTTCTGCTGAACAGCTTTTGTAAGTGCAGAACTGCCCCCCACTTTTCCTGGTCAGCTATTCTGCATTCCTTGCAGATTCCTTGCTGCTGGGCCTGCTGTGTGCCAGCTGCTGTCTGGGCTTCCTAGAGGCCAGTTTG
The DNA here is from genome assembly GCA_013397115.1 of Edolisoma coerulescens. NCBI lineage: Eukaryota > Metazoa > Chordata > Aves > Passeriformes > Campephagidae > Edolisoma > Edolisoma coerulescens. Next base: position 136,880 of record VWZW01002525.1, on the reverse strand, counting down.
ATGGCATACAGTGTTTGTATGAAAACCTGAGTGTAGTTCTTAATTAATCTTAATGTGCATGTGAGATTATGTTTAGTTTAAACCCTGGTATGAATAACTGTGGGAGAGTTACTGAAAGGTTGACAAAAAAATTGTTAACTCAGAATAACTGCACCAGGACCTGAGAATAGTACTGAACATATTCACACATTTTTTTTCAATAGTTCCCCTCAGCATTCTTCCAAGGACAAGCAGATCTCTGTGGTTCCCTCTGCTATGAAATCCTGAAGTGTTGTAACCATAGGTCACGTTCAACTCAGACAGAAGCATCTGCTCTTCTTTATTTTTTCATGAGGAAGAACTTTGAATTTAACAAGCAGAAATCAATAGTCAGATCCCATCTACAGGTAAGTGAAGTGTGAGATCATAAATATTTAACTGGTGTGCATTAGTTTTTACCATTATTATTTTTATGCATTGAAGCAAGGCTATCCTTTTGGAGTCCTCAGACAGGCAATTCTCTGTGGCAGCTTGATTTTCCTGCCAAGTCTGAAGCTGGACTGGGTTCTGTGCTGTTCTTGGGCTGCTCAGCTCTGTTCCAGGGAGAGGCAACAGCTGTGAATGTAGCTGCATTGCCAGATTAATGGCTATTCTTGACTCACGTCTTGCTTACAACAGTGGGAGCACAGCTGATGAAGGAAGTAAATAGAATCAGACAGTACAGGAACAGACATGTAAAGTCCAGTAATAACATGTGTACACTGCAAAATGTGAGCAGTTACAAAATTTGGAAAGATTATTCACAGTCCTTGCCTTTGTATATGTTACCTTCTTAAGACAGGTATAAAAGTGCACTAGCCTGGTACAGCAAGTCATACTAAAATAAGGGTTAAAAACTCTTCTGAAACTCTGATTTCTTTGCTAATTGCATCCTGTGTTTGCTCCCCCTGTGCAGCTCATCAAAGCAGTGAGCCAGCTGATAGCGGATGCGGGGATTGGCGGATCTCGATTTCAACATTCACTCGCAATTATAAATAATTTTGCTAATGGAGACAAGCAGATGAAAGTAAGAAACGTTTTTTGTCAATCACTACCTCTTACAAAAGGTCAACAATTTCACATGAGCAAGTGTTTCAGTGAATAAAATTGCTGGCTCTTATTAGCCAGTGATTTATGTGTTCATAGTGTGTCTTTCTCAGGCAAACTGAAGTTCATGAAGGTGTTTGTGACTCAGAAGTTTAATAACTGAAAATAATTTTTAAACAAATTTTTTTTTTGAAAATTGTATTATTTGTTATTTATTGCTTATTTTGTTCATTTTCCTCATGTCAGAGGTCATGCATTGTGACTAATGTAACACAATTGCAGTTAACAAACAATTTTTAGTCTACAGTTGCGCCCTTTCCTCTGCTCAGTTAACATGTAGCAAAAACAGGCACAACAGTTGGGTTTTTTAAGACCTTGCTAACTCACTGAAAATATACTTGGCTCTTAGATGAGTTACCACTGCTATTATAGTCATTGTCTATACTAAAATTGTTGAAAAAAGATTCTGGTTTTTAATTTTTACAATTCTTGTCCAAACATTTGTCAATGTGCATTTTCAGTTTTATACTTTGGAGCTTTTGTCCTTCTCTGAAGGTGACTTTAGGGTATCTCCACTGAGATTAATAATAAAGTTTAGCATAAGCAAATTGGTAGATCATTAGCAGAAGTAATTTGATGTGTTATCTAATAAGATGTAATTACAATTCTACTTGGTTTTGAAGTCCAGCTTCGATTTCACAGCACTGCAGTCGGTCACACTGCTTCTGTGACTTGCTCATCTCTGTGTGACATAGAAGAGGGAGCTTTAAATTTCATTTACTTTTTCTGAATGTTTTTCCTTTTAAACAAAGCGAAGGATGGAAATAAGACTGAAAGAAAGACTGCACAGCTGAGCTAAATATGTTGAGAACAGCTGGTGTGAGTAATATAAGGGCTCTGTTTTAATCTAGCACAGTGTGAGAAGGTCAGGAGCCAAACTTGTTCTTTATTCCCATGGTGAAACATGCTGGGAGTGTAGTTAAGCAGGGCTATCTATAGCACACGGCGCTGCTGCTCAGAGGAAGGTGTGCAAGGATCCAGTTCTGGATCCAGTAAGCAATTGAGGAACACCTGTTCCAGCTCCCTGACTTCAGCAGAGCTGTTGCACAGGGACACTGCAACAGGTGACTGACTTGGGCCACCTTGTAGTGCTGTGACACATCAGGAAAAAGCATCCAGGGTTTGTGTGCAATGTGTGCATGCTCTGGAGCTGTGACTGCTCCAGAGCCTGCCCAGTTAGGGAAGGGGATGGAGGTCTTCTGTAAGCATGTGGCTCTTTGGATGGTTTCAGTGATGCATTGCTTATCTTTCCCAAAGAACGTTAATTTCCCAGCAGAGGTGAAGGATCTGACCAAGCGCATCAGGACGGTTTTGATGGCCACAGCTCAGATGAAGGAGCATGAGAAGGACCCTGAGATGCTGGTGGATCTGCAGTACAGCCTAGCAAATTCCTATGCCAGCACACCTGAGTTACGCAGGACGTGGCTCGAAAGCATGGCCAAGATTCATGCAAGAAATGGAGATTTGTCAGAGGTAAGGTAAATAAATGAGCAGGAAATCCATTTGTCTTTAGGCTGAGCTGTTGTGATGAAAAGGGCTTCGAAAGACAAGCAACAGTAGTGAGTTAAGAGGATCATACAGTGTCTCTCATATACTGGAAATCAGAGGAGTACAGGTTTGAAAACACCCAGAGTTGGGATATGCTCATCCCAGCTTGCCTGATCATGACTACCTGATACATCCTGGAGGAAGACCTGGAACTGTCTGACAGGGAAGCTGAGGGCAGTGTCACTTTGGCATCTCTGCTGCTTACCCCTGACAGACACGGTAGCTGTGGTGTAGAGGAGGTTGTGAGCAGTGAGTAACTCACATAAAGGATTTTCTTCTCCCCCACTATGGCCTAGGAGAGGAGCTTTGCTTATAATGTGTTGTCGTTTTCATCAAACATTAAATGGGTGATGCAAAATTCCACTGCATAACCCAGGAATACCTCATTTATTAAGTAATCTTTATGGTTTTCTTGAGAAAATCTATGCATTTATGTAAGACACCTCATGAAATTTACACTTGAGGAGGATTTCTTCATTAAATCCCTTATTTTCTTAGATTAGTTTTGTCTTCCCTTTTCTGCCTTACGACTTGACAGTGCTGAAAGTCCACCCTCCTTATCACATGTGTGCTGTAATTCAGTGTACTTTAACATATCCATGTATGTTGGTCTCTCGTTACAGGCTGCTATGTGTTATATTCATATTGCTGCTCTCATTGCAGAGTACCTGAAGAGAAAAGGTAAGATCAACATATTCAAAACCAACTGCATATCTATTAATATTATTGTTCAAAATCAGTTTTGGCTATCCTGCTTTCCTTCCTTATATGTAAAGTATTCTTAAAGCAGCTTGAATTCTTCCAAATACTTTATTTTTAAAATATATCATAAATGCTAGTCTTAGACTGGAACAGTGAAATTGTGTTTTGTGTAAAGAGGTTTAGTTAAATGTTTAGCAAGCTAGTGCTAATAGAGAATGCTTCACTTGTTAGTCTGTTGTTATTAAATATGCATGTATTAACACGTACCAGTAGCAGTATACTAATACCATCTTACAATACCATAGGTTACTGGAAAATGGAAAAGATTTGTACCTCACGTATGCTCCTGGAAGATGCTCAAGTCTCTGATAGTAATGTGTTACTAACAACTCACAATGGAGGAAGTGAGTGCTCTAACCATGCCTGTTTGTGGGTCAAATAACATCATTAGGAGATCAAACTACCGTTTTCCAATTGATCTGGAAAAATATCAACCAAAGCAAAACTGTTTCTAGTGCATGTTGAAGGCTGTTATAGAAAGCAATGTTGGAAACATCATGAGTTCCTTTCCTGATGCTCTTTGGCTGGTTTGATGGATTGCTCAGAATGTCTCTGGTTATGGGCTTTTGCAGCAGGAAAATCCCTCTTGGGTCAATTGGTGTTTAGCATGCAAATCCATGTCCGATTCCTTGGCTATCCAAAGCTGGGAGGGCAGGGGGATGGAATTAATATCTGGTTATCCATATGTAACTTAGTATAGATAAAGGGGGTTTTTTAAATCTATGATACTTATTAAAAAAATTAAGTGCAGGCTTATATTTTTTAATGGTTCTATGCCGATGATTATTTAGTTTATGAAATGTGTATTTCATAATAATTCTCAGCGTGAGATATGTTAGCAATTTCCACAAAGAGCGGTTTCCAGGGTCAAGGACAAATATCTGGGGAAGAGAAAACAGTTTTGGAAAGACTATAGTCCTTCAATACATTTGGAAGTGTCTGTGAACAAGATGAAAAAATGCATCCTTTTAGAAGGAAGCTTTCTGTGAAGAGCAATATTTCTGAGACAGTTCAGTAGTGGTAAAATACTTTGCCTGGATAACAGATTATAGTAGCTGGAGTGAAGAACTTGGGTCATTTTAAACCTGTACTTAAACGATTTTCAAAACTTGAGAGAGAGAATGGAGGCCCCCATCTCAGTGTGTATGGGTTAGCTTTTTAATTGTGCCATAGTAGCATTTTCCTACTTTTACATTAAACATGGGCCATGCCAGGAGTTTGTCCCCTCCACTGGCAGCTTTACCTTCTCCACTCCAGAGCAGTAGAAAAACCTTGCAGAGCAGACTCTTCCTGATCAGTAAAGTGCAATACCTGTGCAAGTTGTTTCTGCTGCAACCATGGCACTAAGGCCTCAGCTTAGCAAATAGTCAATTTAAGCTCAGTTTTATTCCTTATGAGCCTTCCCATCAGCAGCTGCTGCCACCAGCCAGAGCTTACTGCAAGGGAGTCGCTCAGCTGGGGCTGTGGCAGCACTGCTGCCCCAGGGCAGGACAGGAAAGCCAGGGCCAGCACAGGCACAGCGTGCCCTGAGCCACCTCCCCTGGGCTGTGGCAATCCTGGGGGACTGTGCCCCTGGGACACCTGGCAGGAGGGACACGTGCAGGTTCCCCAAGTGTGAATTGTGTCACCTCAGCCTGCGAGGGTGATTCCTGTGCACAAAGGGGTGTTGCCCATGACACTTCGCAAGGGCTGCCAGCACTTACAGCTCAGGAGCCAAAATGCCAAAGAGAGGAATAACACTGCATCAGGAAAATGCCATCATTCCCCTTTGCCTGGAGAAGTGGGTTTATATCACTGAGGAAAATGTGTAATAGTCTCATAAATTCAATCAACTCCATTTGTGCTTCTCATTACTTTGGGCTGTGAAAAAAATGAACTCATCAGCTCTGTTTTAATGGCATCTAGTAACTTCTTGAAGTATCTGGTTATTCAGGCATTAATAGACTGTCTTATGACTTGCTCTTCAAGGCTTATTTTCCATGGGATGGCCTGCTTTTCTGAGCATTACCCCCAACATTAAAGAAGAAGGTGCTATGAAGGAAGACTCTGGGATGCAAGATACTCCTTATAACGAGGTCAGCAACATTAACAGCTGTATACCTGTTCTGTATTAACAGAGAGAGTTATTTCCAGTGGATGCCTGTGCATGTTACAACAAATTATAGTGAATGTACTCAGGCAGCATTAAAAGGCACACAGCTTTTGAGTGAAATGTCACAGCTGTTGCACTGGTGTTTAGCTAAGGAGAACATAAAGTACCAGAGCTGAAAGTCAGGGCAGGGGGAAGCCCATGAATCAAACCCATTCTTCTGCATGAGATGTCAACTATTCAAGTATTTTCATGTTACTGTTATTTCAGGTTTTTTGTCTGAAGAAGAGATAGGTCACCAATACCTGATTAAACATTGTGTAATTGCAATAAACCTTAATGTAGAAGTTCCAGAATAAAAATGAAGTAGTGGGTATGTGCTTTTGCTGCATTGCTATTAATTAAATGCCACCAGCTGTCAAGTTACTGAACTATTTGCATTTGTAAAATTGCAGAATATTCTCGTGGAACAGCTGGAGTTGTGTGTTGAGTACCTCTGGAAGTCTGAGAGATATGAGCTTATTGCTGAGGTTAACAAGCCTATCATTGCTGTTTTTGAAAAGCAGAGAGACTTTAAAGTAAGTGGGTGTTTGGTTTGGGCCTTTTTAATTATCCTAAGGCAACAGTAAAGATCAAAATTTTTAGGGAAAAAAATGTGCTTTCTTTAAAAGGAATGTTTTCTTTCTTCCTGACTGTAATTTCTCCTTTTAATGTTTTGTGCTATGAGAAAATAAAATACTGTGGTGTCTTCCCTGCCTCTTTCCAGCAACAGTAAATGTAAAAAGATTTCAAACAAACCTCTTGTCTTAGCCAGCGGATATAATTGTTTACATGGGTTTTAAACCAAGACCACATTTGCATTGTATTTAAGTTTAGAAAATGCTGATAAATTGTTTGATTTCTTCACAATTTCAGGGTTTCTTAATTTCTTATTTACTTGGCAATTTCAGTACTTAATGGATAGCTAGATGATAATATCATTTACTTCTTTTTCTGGGTTTAAATTTAAAGTGGTAGGTAGCAATAAGCTGTATGCTGAGGAAGCAGGTCCTCAGATTTTAACTTAGCTGAAATTTTGGTTCACTATCCTGAGAAAAGTGCTGCCTAGTGGTAATTGAGGAAGGCACATCTTTGTGTGGGGTTGGGAGCTGATTGGAGTTGTTGGCACTTTGTTCCCACCGGCACAAACAACGCTTGGGTTCTCTGACCTCTTACTGGGTCAGCACCACTGTCTGGTGGTGGGATGCTTCTCTTCCTGTCTGACCCTGCACACAAAGGCTCCACTGCCACAAAACTCCTCAGAAGATGACAGAAACCTTGAAATGAGTCTTTAGTGACTGCTAACAAGGTTAAACTGTTCCCTTGGCACATATAGCCATCTTTGCAAAGGTCTGGGAGCCCAGTTAAGGCAAGCCACAGTTGTGCAGAGCTGTGGTGGCATTTCCCAAGGTGCTGGCATGCCCTCACCTCCCCTCCCTCTGCCTGTTTGCTCATGCAGAGACTGTCTGACCTGTACTACGACATCCACCGCTCCTACCTGAAGGTTGCAGAAGTAGTGAACTCTGAGAAACGTCTCTTTGGGCGATATTACCGGGTGGCATTTTATGGGCAGGTAAGTGAACTTGGGTTCTTTTGTCTCCACAGAGTCCCATATTTCAGACCTGTTCCTGAGGTAGTTCAGGGAAGCACTTGGTAGTGAATCACAGGGTAGAAACTGCCTCGTGGGTCAGACTGCCAGCAGGATTTTAGTCAGGAGAGAGAGCACTCGGTTGCCTCTGTGTAACCCAGTGCTGTGGATTTAGTGGTGTGTTAGAGAACAGACTTGTGTGTCAGCTCTAGTTCTTGACTTCATCAAGCAAAGCTTAGACTGAGGCAGGGCAGGTTTTTTCAAACTGCAACATAAATAGAACCAGCTAAGACATCTTTGATATATGGCACTCTCCTCTAATAGAGCTTAAAGCAGAGCAGTATGCAGTAGACGCTTTGTTGTGTTTTTCACTGACTCTGCCTTCTGCTTCCAGGCCACCTCTGATTCTGTGCAGTGTACTGTAGAATAGCATTATTCCCTCTGCTGTGCTTCAGCACCCTTGAAGCATTATTTTGTGCTTTCTTCCACCACAAACCAGTGTAGCAATCCAGCATGTTCCTTTTAGTCTTGGTTTTGGCAAGCATACAATTTTCTGTGCTCTAAAATATAAAGTCTGTAAACAACAGATTGATGTGAATCATTCTGTTTGCTAATTAGATTTTAATGCAGAAATTTGCTCTTTTCTCCTTTTGATCTTATTCAAGGCTGTGGTAAGTCTAGTTCTATTGCATGTTTTGTTTAATTCTCCTCACATATCCTCCACCCTTCCCTGTACTGTTACTTAACATTAATTTTCCTGTGCTCTCAATTCTTTGGTTTGTGGCAGATGAAATAACGTTGCTGCATTCATTGTTGCATCCTGCAAACTAACTTTTGTTTGTTCAGTTACCTGAATTACTGAGCTGTATCTGTCATCATGTTGTGTGTGCACGGTGGGGCCCAATGCTGCGTCATCTCATCTCGGTGGAAGTTCCTCCCAGCTTCACTGGGAGCAGGATTGGACTCCTTCTTCCTCTGTTGAAAGTCTCGGGGTAGCATTAATGCTGTTTGAATGCAAGCCTGCTTTCCTGGCCTGCACAGCAGCTCCCACGTGGAGGGCTGTTGTGCCGGTCTGAGGGCTTTGGCAGTGGTCACTGGAGCACTCTGGGCAGGCAGTGGCCGTGGTCCTGGCAGTCCCTTGTAGGAGCAAGCGGATGGGGAGTCAGAGGGGAATGGCAGGTCCTGGCTCTCTGGACAGATTAGCAAAGCTGAACTTGCCAAATGCAAGGAGGAAGTGAGCAGAGTTTTCCTTATGCCTGATCTGCCTCAAAATGGGAGCAGCACAGGGCTCTCCTACTTGCAGCCTCTTGCCAGCCCTCTCCCAGAGCCAGAGGCTCTCCCAGTGGGTAATTTAGCTGCAGCACTTCTGCTGACCTGGGTTAGCATCCCTGGAACAGTGCAATGACTTTCCAGGTGCCAGTGCCACAAGGACAACTTCATTTAAACAGCTTTAGTGCTCTAAAGTGTATGACTGTCATAGCTGTGTCTTTCTCTGTTTGTTCCCCCCAGTCACTGGGCTCTAAAGGCAACAAGCACTGCTTTCTCCGTGCCCTTTGCAGGAGACATGTGATGTGGCTGCTGTTCCTTAACTGAAACAAAAGCTGCAGAGAAAGCAGATTAAAGAACAAAAGAATAATGTTAATAGTGGGAGGCAGAATTTTGGGGGTTCTTAGTAGAGAAAGATGATCTGCAGCTGCACCTGAAAACTGTTCTTCATGCAAAGGCAGAGGCAGTATTTGGTTACTGCATTGCTGCAGGGACCCTGTGCAAGGATGGTTTGAATTAATGTGATCCTCAGGGAGGACGCAGTCGTCTGTTTTCACCAGCAAGCTTTATTTGCCAGCTCGGGGAACCAGAGCTCATGGCAGCTGCTGTTTCAGACTGCATATTCTGCTAAGGGCCTTTGGTGACAATATCTCATTGCACCCCCAAGTGACCACACTAGCCAGTGCATCTGAGTTTACTCACAGATGAGTGTTTGAGAGGTCAGTATCTTTCTTGAATTAAAAGCCAAAAAAAGTTCTGTTGAATATATTGAACAGCTGAGAACTCGTGCTGATAAGCAAAGACATTCAAGACCTGTTTTTCAGAGCAGTGTCAGGGAAAGGTAGAGCTGAGGGTTTGTTCTCCTGTGTGTGCAAGAAGCTGTAGAAGTTGGAGGGCAGAGTTTCACAGTGATCACACTCACTCATTGGGTAGAGATAGGGAAGGATCCATTAGATGCTAATTCCTGGCAGGTCAAGCAGAAGGCTTTACCTCAGCACCTTTCAACAAAGGGCAGAGAAAGGTCTGATGTACTGTGAGTGCCAAGGCTGTGTCTGGAGGCATGTGGGGAGGAGGAAGGGCCTTATCAGAACTCCCGCAGTGATAGGCCTGGGCCACAGCTTGCATCTCAGAACATCAGAGTGCAGGGGAACCAGTAACCTACTGTCCAGGAGGTCATCTGCCTTCCATCACCATCAGCTGCTCCCTGGAATAATTTTCATCTCTGAGGCTGTGTTGTTCTTGCAGGACAAAACCAGCCAGGATGAAAATAATCCAGGGATGTGCATTGATAATGTAACCTTGGCTGCTTAATATTTTAAAATCCTGAAATTGGAGGATATTTGTCTTCTGAAAAGTATTTAATCTTACTTTTAATAGTCTTTTCCAGACATACAGCATATGGCAGACGTGATTATTTATAGCTCACAGTTAACTTCTGCTCGTCACTTGTCAGCTGAAATACTGTAGGGAATATGTACTTAAATGATGTCTCTTGCATTAGAGATGAGACTAAATCTGTTAGTTGTTTGTTTTCAGGTATTTTTTTTTAAGTAAAACGATTAACAGAGATATCATCTCAGTGTGCCATGCAGCATCAGGAGAGATTTGGCACTTACATATAAACACTGTGTTCCAGCATGCAAACATACACAGAATCAGGGTTTAAGAGCATAAACTATGTTCTAGCTTGCTATGTGATTAATTTGGAAAACATGAGGGGTTTTGTTGAAAATACTGAACAGTAACAGAAAGCAGATGTCTTTTGGCAGAAACAGTCCTGAGTAGCGTGTTTAAATATGGTTGCATCAAACTAATGAGGTTTTCCCACATAAAGCAGTTTTGCTTCAGTGGAAACAAGATCAGAAACCAGATTATAATCCTGTAGATAATTTCTCAGTGTAATCAATAGGAAGGCAGTTGCCTGTCCAGCTCAACAGATGTTTATAGGATGTCAATTTTGGAGCTGTAGATTTTTTCTCTAATTACCTGTGAAGTTCTTCATATGCCTATGGAATTTAATTGATAATGTTGTTAAAAATCATGCAATGTTAGAAGGTCACTGTGAGACTGATTAAGTTGCTGTCAGATGAGCTGCTGTTGCATCTATTAGTTACTGGTTTCCAGCAATGCCCACAGTACTCCTGGCACTTGCCAAATTAAAAGACAATTTCATTGCCCCTTGTCCTCAATGAAGGAGAACCCAGAGATGCACATATTCATTAATCCCAATTGAAATAAAGCTTAAGGGTCTTTCTCCTCAAGTAGCAATGAAATTCATAGCTTATTTTATTTTTATTGTGTTTTTGTTTGTGAAGATTTGCCTAGTCAATAATTTTAGTGGGCAAAGTTGAAATACACTTCCAGATGAAAAGGCTGGATTTTGCACGAGTACCTTCCGAAGAGATTTTGGAGGTATCTCTTGCCTTCATTAATTTCTCCTTCTCTGTTTTTGTACAGATGGCAGTTTGCTTAGGCATATTGTAGAATTAGCTGTCCAAGCCACATCATGTGAAGTTCAAGGGGCCTTGGGTCTGACATCATTAATGCTGTCTGCCTTTCCCCCCATCCCTGCAGCTTCAGGTGTTTCCCCCTGGGTCACTTTGCATTAAGGTGAAAGGAAGAGGCTTTGAGTGCAGCTGCAGTGGTGCATATCACCAAATGGCATGTGAAATTCTAGGAGGAGGGCTGGTGCTGCTCATGGCACTGGGACGGATCCAGTCCTTGTTAATGGGGCACCTGCTGCTTTCTGCTCAGCTGGGAGAGCTTCTCCTGGAGCGCTGATGTCCGTGTTCCTCATGCAGCAGTTGAGTGTCTCACCTAGAGGTGATGCAATGCTCTGTTAATTTTCAGAGGTTGGCATTTCTTCTGAAGCCTGACACATTCCTGTTCAGCCCTTCAGTGGAGCCTTTTATTAAAGCTCTGCCAAGTCCATCCAGTGTATTAAATAATGACCTTAACAAGACTGTACCTTTTTTGCAAAGGAACATGGTCTGGTTTTTGTTTTTGTTTTTCTTTTCAAATGTGAATCATTTGCTAATTGTCTCTGGAAATGCTGCAGTCCTATATGGCCTTTCAAGGTGCCACCAGACTTCCTCTTCAGCTGCCCTGAGGTGATGCAGACTGGTTCCCAGGTGCTCCCCCTGCCATGGCCATGGGCAGCAGTGCCCAGCCTCTGCCTGCACACGTGGCTCCCGGAGGATGCACTGGAGCTGATGTGCTGCACACAGCCCAGCTGGGTCAGTGTCCAGCAAACAGCTGTTAATTGAAGCAAATTATTAAGATTTAAAGAATTTTTGATGTCTAGTTTTTAATCCATGAGGGTTTTTTCATCATACACACATCAGCATTTTCAAGAAAGCCCTTTAACTCTTTAAGCAGCTCGGTCTTTTACATGAATAAACGTGTAGGGATCTTTTCCTGGATAACTGTGGAGATTGTAGACCAGTGTAAACACTGAGCTCTAGGCACATGTGTGCTAGGAGTGGACAGAGGTAAGTTTTTAAATTAGGTTTTGGAAGTGGCCTACTGGATGCTCCGGTGGGTATACAGGCAACCTCGATTCCTGCTGTAATCACCTCGTTTAGGCTTTGCCCTGCCTGGTAAGTTCACTGTATCCTTCTGTTTCTTTCCAAACAGGGCTTTTTTGAAGAAGAGGAAGGTAAAGAATATATCTATAAAGAACCCAAATTAACTGGCTTATCTGAGATCTCTCAAAGGCTGATGAAACTTTATGCAGACAAGTTTGGAATAGATAATGTGAAGATCATCCAGGATTCCAACAAGGTATGGACATGTGGTCCTGCCCGAGGGAGATGGCATCTGAGTGTATGTGTAAACTACTAGGAACCATCTAGACAACTAAAACAAGCCTGGCAGGTGCTGTATGGAGATGCCAGTGTTGTAGCAGGGCATCACAGTGGGAGAGGAGCAGATGTTTGCTGCAGTGCAGAAGTAGGTGGTTTTCTGTCTCATTTAGCTTTCATCCACTTTTGCCAATGGCTATAGTCAAAGGTCCCACTCTTCTTGGGGACCTCTTGGTTAAATATCTTTGTTTTCATCCATGATCTGAGTATTACGTTTGGAAGTGTCAGTTTTCATCGGTATTTATTTATTTATAAATAGGTGAATACATCAAAAATGTAATGGATGCCTTGGAAGCTCATCACACTAAACATAACTTTATTGTTTGGTGCTGTAACACAGGTGAACCCCAAAGACCTGGATCCCAAATATGCCTACATCCAAGTGACCTACGTCACACCTTTCTTTGAGGAGAAGGAGGCCGAGGATCGAAAGACCGACTTTGAAATGCACCACAACATCAACCGCTTTGTGTTCGAGACGCCGTTCACGCTCTCGGGGAAGAAGCACGGGGGAGTGGAGGAGCAGTGCAAGAGGCGCACGATCCTGACCAGTACGTCTGCTTGCCTCCCATCCCAGCTCTCCCAGCTGAGCCCAGCAGGGCAGGTCCAGTGCCAGGTGTCCATCAGTTGTGCAGGATGATAACTCATTTTTTCACTTTGTCTGTTGGCAATATGCTTCCTTACAGACCTGCTGACCATCTCAGGGATAGTTATTTTCATTCAGCTGCTTTATTCGTCCTTATAATTGACATCTTAACTGTTCTTGCAGTGATGCAACTTGGGAGTGGTTCTGCTGGAGGCAGCTTAGCACTCAGAACCATTTTCTTTTAATAATAAAAAAGTCAAAGAAAGAGCCAGGTAGGGTGTCTGTTCTGCTAAGAGTAAAACTTGCAGATAGGAATTTTTGTTCAAAATGGGAGTAAGATACATTGTATAGAATTTTTTTTAAGCTAGAGGTAAGATTTCAATCAGTGTTTTAAGGCAGGAATGTCAGGAGCACTGGATATGTCTTCTCTTAATGAGTCATATTAAACTGAAGTTTGTGGCTCCTTACCATGATTGAAATCTCTCTTTTAAAAAGCCTCCTTTTTGACACTACCACTGAAACTTGACATGTCTGGATTTTGATGTATGAGGAACTGTGTGAGTTTGAGGCGTTGTTCTCGTGGGCAGCCGTGGGCAGAGAGGCTGACGTTCACAGCAAAGGCTCCCAAGTGACAGAAAATCCAGTTCCCCACCAACTTCAGTGCATCTGCTTCCCCCAAAGGACAAAGTAAAAAAAACTGCTTACAGTGCAGGCAGAGTCGCGTAAAAGTTTTGTTCTGGCAAGTCAGGAGAGAGGCACTGGTGTCTGAGAGTGTCTTGTTACATGACACAGCTTTGTTTGTAAGAAGAAGAAAGGAGGAATGGCTTGTGTGCAGTTTTTTTAAGTGCTTGAGCACCAGTAGGTGCTTTGAGATCTGTGTTGAAGCAGGTAGTTTCACGGACTTGAAAGTGCAGCTGTTATGGTCTGTCTGGCAAAAACAGAGGGCTGTTCTCCTGGCAGAATATTTTCCCTGGGTTATTACAAGCTGTCATCAGCTCCCACCACTCTCAGCCTTGCTCTGTCTTTGATATTAGGTGGGAATTTGATGACCTCCTCTTCTCCCTTGCTTTTCCCTTTGGCAGGGACCTCACCTCAGTGCTTTTTGCTAAAGGAAACATTCTTTTCTTTTTTTTTTTCTTTTTGGTTTTTTCCACTCCTGTTTGATAAAGTCATGTATTTTCATTTGCTCCCTGTGTAAACGTAAGTGTTTTTAGTTTGAGAAGAAAGCAAGGCTTCTGCTATGACTGGAGGAGTGGTGAAGTCAATTGTGCTTGGGTGGCTGGAGTGGTACCTGCACTGCCTCTCTGCTCCAGAGCCTGCTGGGCAGAGGGCAAGTGCAATCTGGCTGCAGTCCTTGGTTCACTGGCTCTCTTCCATGCCTGGCTTGTGTTTCCAGGTCTGGAAGTCCTGGCTTTCCTGCTCTGCAGTGAGACAGACACCCCTTAAACTGGAGCTTATTTAGGTCTGAGCTGACTGGAAGCAGATGCTTAGTGGAGAAGGACATGGATGGAGTTTGGGAGGCCTTCCAAAGCATGGAGGGCGATCAGAAAAGAGCGTTAGTTTAGATCAGACTTGAAGCGCTGTAACAGTACCTTTGCCAAACTCCCTGAGATCCATGAAAGGCCTTGACTGGGAATTAAGAGTTTTAAAGGTGAATAATTCCTCTGTCAGTTCCCATAGCAGTATTTAGGTTGAATGTTAAAAGTACCTCTTCACTGCTTTAAGGATGATGTTTTAAAAGTAGGTTCATCTGCGGGTGGGTGTCCCGGTTTAACCTCAGCTGGCAGCTAAGCCCCAGGCAGCCACTCGCTCACTCAGTGTCCTCTGGTGGGATGGGGAAAATCAGAAGTGTAAGAGTGAAAAACTCATGGATTGAGTTACAGACAATTTAATAGGTGAAGCAAAAGCTGCACAAACAAGCAAAGCCAAACCAGGGCTTCAGTCAGTGCTTCCCATGGGAAGGCAGGTCCAGCCATCTCCAAGAAAGCAGGGCTCCATCACGTGTAATAGTGTCTTGGGAAGACAAAAACCATCACTCTGAATGTCCCTCCCCTTTCCTCCTCCTTCCCCCAGCTCTATATGCTGAGCATGACACCATATGGTCTGGAAAATCCCTTGGGTTAGTTGTGGTCAGCTGTCCTGGCTGCGTCCCCTCCCGACTCCTTGTGCAGCCCCAGCCTCCTCTCTGGTGTGTGGGGTGAGGAGCAGAAAAGGCCTTGATGCTGTGTGAGCCCTGCCCAGCAACAACCAAAACATCCCTGTGCTATCAGCACTGTTCCCAGCACATGTCCAAAGCACAGCCCTCTACCAGGGGAAAATTAACTGTATCCCAGCCAGGACCAGCACAGTGAATGATTCCCAGTTCAGCTAAGCTAGAGGCTCCTGCTTCTAACATGAGATATGTTTAATGTGATGGTTTGAGCTGTCTGAAGTTCAGTGTGGACTTATAATTTGGTGCTTTAACTCAGAAGAAGAAATTTTTGGATTCTAAAATCTGAGCACTGAGAGCTTTTTGCCACTTGCACATGACAGAGCTTGGTCTCAAACAATGATGAGTTCAAAAAGAAATGCTATTCTAGTGCCAGGTACATCAGAATTCAGTTTGGACCTGCTGTGTCACTTCTATTCATTCAGTGATCAAAACTTAATTTTTATGGATTGATAAAGAGATTGACGAATTCAAAAATTAATACTTTGACTTAATTGTTTTGCTTCCCTAAGTAGTCTCTTGCTGGGTGAGTTCTCTGATCCATTTCTCTCTCTCTTGAGTAGCCAGTCACTTGTTTCCTTACGTGAAGAAGCGGATCCAGGTCATAAGCCAAACCAGCACAGAGCTGAACCCCATCGAAGTGGCCATTGATGAGATGTCCAAAAAGGTTTCAGAGCTCAATCAGCTTTGCACAATGGAAGAAGTGGACATGATCCGACTGCAGCTCAAGCTCCAAGGAAGTGTCAGTGTCAAGGTAATGACAATTTGCCACCTTTTTTTCAATGCATGTACCTAAATTTTTATTCTGATTTTCATAATTCCAGACATCTTTTGTCTTTGGCATATCTTGCATTCCAGTGCTGTTAGATCCCACTCTAAACACACTAAGGAATAGAAAGTTTTCCACTGGCATTGATGACTGCTGGTTTAATATGCTAATATAATTATTTCATTCAAGTCTACTCTAGATAACAATTAAAACCTTTCCAACAAGACCATCACAGATCACTTGAGAATATGGCCCATCACAAGCAAGCAGGTTATTTAAAGGGAGTTTTGCTAGGATTGGTTTTGTCATTTCCTGTTTAGGAAAGCTGGTATTGTGAAAGGCATGTGCATTCCTGGTGCTCTCATGGAAACGTCTTCAAACAAACATGTATCTGTCTGAGTGGTCAGCTAGCTGGGGACTTTGAAAGGCCAGCACAGATCTGCAGCTTGCACAGGTTGAGCCGCTCCTGTTTGCTCAATAAAACTCCTCAGCTTCCATCCTGGTGACAAAAGGAGGGAGGTGATGTTCTTCTCACAGGCTAGGTTGCCTGAGGCCAGTCTCCAGGCCTTGGAACACAAGAGAAACAACAATGAGTGGCTTGTTCTCTGAACCTAAACTGTGCATTTTTCACCCAGGTAAACGCTGGACCAATGGCCTATGCCCGAGCTTTTCTTGAAGAGACAAATGCTAAGAGATATCCTGATAATCAAGTTAAGCTTCTGAAGGAAATCTTCAGGTAAACGTTAATTTTAGGCTTTTCACCCCCCGCACAGCACATAGGACACTCTGCATGGCCCAGGTAGGTGAGACACGAAATCAGGCTGATTTCAACCAGCCCAATTTACATCTGCATTTACCCTATCATTCCTAACAAACATTTACTGGAGTTTTGGGCTGCCCTAGTAGAATACATTCCTTTTCATCTGAGAATGACTTCTGAAATTCACTTCTAACAAGGTGCAATTTGCAAGGGGGAGAAGAGAGACAGCATTGTGTGTGTATATATAGATAGATAGTCTTTTTCATTACTACAAAACTGGTATCATTGGTTTTTTGTGGTTTTGTGCTTGCAGGCAGTTTGCTGAAGCCTGTGGACATGCCCTTGATGTCAACGAGCGCCTTATTAAGGAGGACCAATTTGAGTATCAGGGAGAGATGAAGTCTCATTACAAGGATATGCTCAGCGAGCTCTCTGTGGTTATGAATGAACAGGTCAGAACATCTATTTTGGTGCTGGTTGGGCTCAATGAGGGTGGCTAATTATGTCTTTAAGGGACAAATGAAGCTGAATACTAGAAGTAAAACCTTTCAAGGCAATAGTCACTGAGAAAACAGTTTACTTTTTTGTTCTGCTTTCTTCCCCTTTTTTTTTAAGTAGAGGTATATGATCTGATAGTGAATCTGATTAACAGAGATGTCTTCTGCCTGCCTTGCTACATATTGAAAAGCTGAATGTTTGTGAGGCTAAGTGCTGACTGGGGTTTGGAGGCATAGAAAGATAGTCAGTCCAAACTAGTGCTTTATGCTTTGCTTGCTTTGTCCTATAGCTGTGATGTATTTAATTAAAACAGTAAATTGCTGTTAAGATGTAGCTTATAACCACAGGAGGTATTTTTATCATTTCTATTTATATTCATCTTTCAGAGAAAGTTATTTTTAAAAAATGTTTTAATTTGAATACACTGTCAGAATAGATGCCATGTATTTTAGCAGCTTGACAAGGATGAGCATACATTATATGAACTGCACCCCAAAACTCTGCATTGGACTCCAGTGCACACTTGCAGCTATTCTACTGCTGTGTCCAGGCAGAATTTTTTTTTAATATTTTCTGTTTCAATTAAATATTGAGCACTCCTGCATACTGAAGTGCTAAGTAAACCATGTTCAATTATATCTCTGCATGCTTATGTGTAGGCTACCTTAAATTGCATCTGATAAACAGTTCCTCTCTAGCAGTTTTGCTGCATTTCCAGGTGCCTGTAGCATCCAAAAGCACTGTTGGTGTAGCATTATTTGGTTTAACCACTGGTGTCAGTGCTGGCATCTCACAGAAGTGCCTAATTGGCACTCCATTACCCCTTGCTGTCTTATTCATCTTCACATATGAGGAGAATAAGGACTGACCTGAATTTTTTGCCCATTGTTGTACTTACTGTGGAATTGAGTGAGTTTTTCACTGGGTGTAAAGCTCCTAATTGCTCGGAAGCCTGGTGCCTGCCAGGTGGGGGTCGAGCTCGGGGGTGTCTGCAGTTCTGGGACTTGTGCTCCTCTCCTGTTTAGGTGCATAAAGATTTGTGAACCTCAAGCATTCCAGTGATTTTATCATAACTAATATTTATCACTGTTATATATAGTATGTAAGTGTTAAGGGTGATATTATTTGTTAATGAATATCCCTGCATCTCCCAAGGAATTTATTTTGGCCATCTAGTCAGAGTGCATAGGCAGCACCATATGTCTTGTGTGAACCACTGTTCCCCGCAAGAATGGAAAATGGATGGTCAGCTCAAACGAGGCATGAGCAGCCCATGAGCTTCAGCATTCATAAAACATGTGGAGAGTTCTGTTAAATGCTCATTCCCATATTTATATCAGTGAGCTCTGAGTTTTCTTCATACTAAATATTACGAAAATTACTTGTACAAAGCAATGCTAATGTGTAAAGAGTTCATCCAATAAAAGTCAAAATTGTCATCGGTTTTACCAAAATCATCTGAATTTTAAAGTCCGCCCTGAAGACAGTCTCCCACTTGCAGCCCTTTGGGGAAGCCTAAAAGGGACAGCCCCATTTTCTGGGCAGTGTGGGGTCTTGAGAAAACTCTACTCCTCTTCCAGTGAACTCATGAACTCCCTGCTTCTGAGCAGAGTATTGCCTCAGAAAAATCACGTGCCGTAAACTGTGGCTGAAATATTTATCTCACAGTTGGAAAGCTTGAGGCTCTCTTGCATCTGTGCTGTGTGCTTTACACCAGTACAATTTGCCATCTTTCCCATTGTCGTATTCAAGAGAGTTTTGTTTCTCACCTACTGACAGTGACTTTTTCATCACCATATGTTTTTCTCTTTTTTGTTTTGTTTTGTTTTTCTTTTCTGACAGCTCTGTCATGGTCCTTGCTTATACAGCTTCTCTTCTTCCCTGTCTAACATTTCCCTCAATACTATAGCCAAAAGTGGTATGTTCATTTTTCTTACATCTATTTTTTTCTTTTAATGTCATATACTTCCCTTACTTGCTGGTTTTTCTGCTGGGTGTTTAATTTCATCTCTAATGACTCCCTTCTCGGGGAGTTAATAAAAATGATCCAAGGTGTATGTGTGATGTGTTGTCCATGAGCAGTCTTGAGAGGCCTGTTCTTTAGGATTCTAGTTGTGAACTTTGGGAAGGCCACTGAGGCAACTTGACAAGAGCCCCTAATGCAAATGCAAGTGCCAGCAGTAGCAAAAGTGGCTGCCAGGGAGTGCCCAAGTCCCGGTGCTCTTCCTGCAGCCCGTGGTGTGAGAGCAGCTCCTTCCCAGAGCTGCCCCAGCTGCTGGCTCAGGCACTGAAGGTGACTGTGCTCGTGTGTGCCCGAGGGACAGCTGAGGTGTGGCTGTCCTGCAGCCCTGGCCAAGGATAGCTGGGGGTTGATGGAGTAGGGTTACACCTGGAGCTTTGTCAAGGGGAGAGGTTTCTCTTCCCCTGCTGGTGCTGTGTGGTCAGTGGGGATGGTCCCAGTTTCTGCTGTGGATGCTTCAACAAAGCGCCCATGGAGGAAGCCAGGTTTTCAGTCTGCTTTTATACAAGTAGGAAAAAGGAGCTGTTACCAAGGCTAGAAGAGCTTCTTCAGAAAAAAGATCTTCCTTCTTGCTGAAGCCTATCCATAGGACAGAGAAGGGCAAGCTTTTGCCACTGCTGCTCCCCTGCAGCTCTGCCCACAGGCTCAGCCTGGCACTTGGTCCCAGCCCTGCTGCCCGGTGTGTGCAGCTCGGTGGGGCTGCTGCAAGCCCCAAGTGACAGCGTGGGCAGAGCTTGGCCTGTCTGTGCCACGGTCAGGAGGTGCTAAGGCAGGTGTCCATGAGTTTGTGAAGTGTAGGGGATTTTTCAGATGTGAGAGCGGTGCAGTTCAGGGAGCCCCATGGAGCTCGGCGAAAGCCAGCCCAGCCCCATTTTACCCCAGACTCTGAGGATGTCATCCCTGTCCCTGCAGCCTCCATTTACCAGGGAAAGGTCCTTTTCATCTGTCAGATCCTTGGCATCATTGTGTAACAATTAGAAAATAGGAAATCCCTGGTTAGGCAATGGACGCTTCAGACACCAAGCTATTCAGCTCTCCCTCACTGTTGCTTATTTTTCTCTTTTTTTCTGAAAAGATTGCATACAAGGAGGACTCAGCAAAACATCCAGGGATGGAGCGCACGTATTCACGAGTCATCCATAGAGTCAGCTCCTCTGTGCCAGCAGCAACCACTCCAGCAAATCCTGATGCTTGACTGCAGCATGGGGAACACACGGCCTCAGGAAGATCTGGTGTCTGGGGTGGGGTTTGTTCTTTGTTGTTTGGGGTATTTTTTCCTTTTAGATTAATTGTACTGAAAATCAAGTTGAACATGGACAATATCAGGAAAAGGATTTGAGGGTTAAGGTTTTAATTTATTGGAAGTCTTCGTGGTGTTATTTTTAAAAACGCAAGCTTGAGAATTTTTTTTTTGCCTGCCCCAATATTTGCACATTCCCTCTCTTTTTTTTTTTTTTCTTCTTTTTTGTTGTCAATGTTTGGTTTTGAGCAGCCTTTATTAAGCCAGGCTGATTATGAAATTCCCATTGAATGGATAGATACACAGCAAACCCTAAGTTTGCTATAAATTATAATATATCTAATACTAAGTCCTAGTATACATATATTTTAAAGGTCAGAGTGGGTGTTTTATAACATTTAAGCATATTGCAATTGTAAATAGAAGATGTGTAAAATATGTCATTTTTACAAAATTTAAAAAAATATCTTTTTAGTTAATTATGACAGTACTAAGAATATGGATAACATTTCAGTTACCATTATATTAAAATATTTGTGTATGTGTATAAAAGCGTCCATAAAATTTTCTCTTTGAAGGTCTATGCATTGGTTCATTCCTAGGACAGCACTCTCTGGAGTGGTGGAGATCAGGATGCCTCCTGCATCCCGGCTGTCTGTCGTGTTTTGGATGCTGATAAGAGACACTTACGGCCATCTGCAGAACGTGGCTTTGGATTCTCTCCATGGCCCCAGATTGAAGTCACCCTGAGAAACAGGCTTGGTGTAGTTCTCCTGCATGAGGCCAAGAAAACTTGGATTTTCCGTTGAAGTTCATAGTCCCAGATTTTGCCCCGGGGCACATTGGGAGACTTTGTGCCTTTAGTGAGATGTTTGTTTCAGTTTCTGCATCATGTGGGGATAAGGTGGAGTGATTCTGCCAGTTCTTAGGAGTTCCCTTTAACCTCAGGAGTTCCCACACCTTCATGTTCATTCATGGAAAATCCCTGTTTTCAGCAGTCCCTGCTTGTAGTGCCTGTGTGTTAGAATTCTTCTTTCCTGTGCACACAGTCCCCACAATGCTGCTAAGCTGTATTTTTCTGTTTATCTCATTTTCCCTGGAGAAGCTTTGGTGATTCCCCTGAGGCCTCCACAGATTTGTTCAGGGCAGAGGCCAGCACTATGTCTTTCTACCTGGGGGTACCAGGAGGAATTTTCCAGTGTTTTGCCTCATTCTGCCCTCCTGTCTCTTCTCATAACACCCCAAGTTCACAACTGGTGCATCTCAGCTGGAGTTGTAGCCTGGCCCTGCAGGCCAGAGCCAAGGGTGGCCTCTGAATTCACCCCATGCAAGGTAGAGGTGCCATCACCCAGCCTCTACCTGCTTGCAGGTGCTGCCAGCACCTGCTGCTGTCTCACTCAGCAGATCAGTTTTTTGGAAGAATTCTTTGCTAAGGTTTGAAGTCCCCCCAGTGTCCTTGCCTGGTGGGGGAAGGAGGGGAGTGGCTGGGGCAGGCACACCGTGGTTTGGGGTGGCCCTGCTCCAGCATCAGTGCAGGGACAGCGTGACCCTCACCTGGGGCTTGGGAAGAGCCCAAGTTCTCACCTGGGCACTGCACAGCAGCATCAACCACACAGCTGGGCAGGAGCTGAGCCCTCCTCAGCCTCACCTCAACAGGCCCAGCTCTGCTCTTCAGACATTGCTCTGCAAAACCAATAGTCTACTGAAAGGAATGATGTCTTGCCCAAATTTTAATTTGCTTTATGCTGTATATATAGTGGTAGGTGAATTTTACCTGCTGTTTATATATACATATATATGGGAGGAACCCATATATATGAGATATACATATATATGTATGTGTGTGTATATATATATGTATGTATATATATATATATATATGTATGTCATCAGTGGTGGCAGCAGGACTGTGCTGTAGAGAGAGGTAAGTGAGCACCAAGTCCTCTTGTGCCTGGGTTTGTTGGTCTCCCTGGACTCATTTTTTGTTGATGATTTATGTTTATGGATGGATATTTCAGAAGCCATCAAGGTGATTTGGAGACAGACTGTTTCTAATTAATGTTCACAAGAAATGAGCAACCACAACTGTTGTTGGCCATCTTTGGGAATAACTAGATTGCAAAAGCATGGTCTGCACTGAGGGAATGTTGCAGGCTAGTGCCAGGCTGGGCTGAAGCCAAGCTGTGGTCTGTAAAGCAGAGGTAAGGGAATTCCTGGATTGTTTTCTCAATAGCTTGCACACAAAATAAGTTTCATGAGTAAGTCCAAGGGCTGTGGGATTTGCTTTATTTTAAGCAACTAGCTCTGCAGCCTCCTCTGGGGCTTGAGAACCAGCTCGTATTCTGGGGCTGCCTCATTGCTGGTGTTGGCGATGCTCAGGCTTGAGTGTAGC
Organism: Edolisoma coerulescens; assembly: GCA_013397115.1. NCBI lineage: Eukaryota > Metazoa > Chordata > Aves > Passeriformes > Campephagidae > Edolisoma > Edolisoma coerulescens. Next base: position 114,126 of record VWZW01002525.1, on the reverse strand, counting down.
TGGGTCCTTGCTCCAGATGGCTCTGCCCCTCCTGCTGTGTTCACACACTTTAAACTTAGTTGGGTGAAAGCAATTAGCACAAACGTTAGCTTTGAACCCAGGCTGCAGCAGGGAGAGAAAAAGCATTAGACCATGGATGGTCCCAGCGTTTGAGGGGAGGGAATGAAAGAAATGCAGGACTCATGTGAGGCTGTAGGATGATTACAAGGACGGGGTTTGGCCCTTTACCATGGTAAAATTCAGCCACCCAAACTGCAGAAGTCAGATGTGTAGCACAGAATCCCACACCCACCCTGTCCGTGATGCTGTAGGAAAAGGTTCTTCATACAACTGCTGCTTTTTAAACTCACAGGATTACATGAGGTCTGCACCATTTTTTCTTTTCTACCAAAAGCTCCCCTTTGAGACTCCTTTTGTCTAGGGCAGTCACAAGATCATGATTGGCTGTTCTTGGAGCTGAGGTTTTCTCCAGTAAATTATTTCACGGTCTATTCTTACACCTTTTCCTCCAGCTGGAGGAGGCCCATCCCCCTGGTGCTGTAGGCGAAGCTGGTGAAAGATTCCTTTTCATCTGAGGAAAGAGATCTGCCCATGCCAGACCCAAATTGAGCTTCTTTAAAAACTTTACAGAGAGCAAAAGAAATTATTCATGTTTGTTACTTAGTGGAAGCTATCTCAACACCCCAAAAGGAGTTAAGTGTTATACATATTTTATGTTTAATCACATCTGTAGTGACACCCAACCACAACCAAAGGCTTAAATTTCAATTAGAGGGAGATGTATTAAATGTTTAATAGGAATCATTCCTCATAGGGTAATTATATCTTAACATTCACTGGAGGAATGTTATATTGGCAATATAATATTGATCTGAAGAGGAATATTTTTTTTTAATTTTTGGTAATATCCAAATGAGAAATGGAAGGGGATGATCTATACTATGCATACTCTAGACACGCCTCCCCTGTGCTGGCCATCCATGGGCCTGGATCTGGGAGGAAGTGAAATTGGATCCGTACATAGCTTTAAATATTTTGATCTCAGCATGAAAACTGTTGTCCCACAACAGAAGCTCCAGGCTGCAGGTATCTTTTAGATCAGTTTGAACATTTTTTTAAACTGGTAAGTGGCTACTCAATATTTCAGCTCCCAAGTAACATGGGAGGATGAATCTTCAAGACAGATATCTATCAAGGATATCTGCTATGAACTTGAATGTGTTTTCCAATTATTTAACAAATTCGGTATGCATACAAAAGATTTTTCTCATAATATTTAGATTATCACAAAAATAATCAGTAATACACATTCACAACAAATAAAACCATGAAATGAGCTCTGAACCTAGGCAGTTAAAATCAAAGGATGTTTAAATCAAATATCAAAAGAGAACAAAGAAATAGGATTTGGAGGAAAGCCTTCAAAGCTGTAGAAAAAGAAAGAAAATTTTAAAAACCAAACAAACTAGAATGCATTTCTCATTTAAGAGAATTGCTTTGAGGTAAATTAAAACTAATCCAAAGGCAAAGAACAGCCAAGCCCATGTAGAACTACGACCATGACCAGAAGGGACCTTCAGCTTCACCATCGCTGCATGCCCTCTGCTTTCACACGAGCTGCTTGGACAGGAACCACTTGGCACAAATCACCCTGGCCCCACACCGGTTTCCTGCTCCTTCTGCCATCACTTTACTGTCTGGAAGCCACAGCATGGAGTGGGAAGGGGATTTTTGTTATTTTGTTTGAGGTTCTTTTGATTTTGCAGTGGCCCCAAGTACACACATCCTGACAAGGAAGGGCAGGGTCCCACTCTGGTGAGCACACACTGCAACAGTGGAGAGAAAACCTCCTGGGGATCTTTTGAGCTGCCAAGGTGCCATGGGCCAGCTCCCTGCAGGAGAGCACCCGCTTGGCTTCAGCTCCCAGGTGAGCCTGTGAAGGGAACAGCCACTGCCTGCCCAGGTGAGCCTGTGATGGGAACAGCCACTGCCAGCTCAGCTGAGCCTGTGATGGGAACAGCCACTGCCAGCTCAGGTGAGCCTGTGAAGGGAACAGGCACTGCCTGCTCAGCTGAGCCTGTGATAGCAACAGCTGCTCTGCACGAGAGCAGAACACGGCTCATGGAACACTGAAGTGTGAACACAGAGTTTGGGGACAGTGGGTCGGGACTTCCCCAAGATCAGTCGTGCTGGAGCAGTGTGGTGTCCAAGCTGCCAGGGCTGGGACCCTGGGATCACAAGGCCTCAGGATCGTTATCCCCTGCCTCGTTACAAACCCGGTGTAGTGGCCATTCCCACAGCTCTGCTCCACTGCCTCCTTCAGGGCTGATCTCTCCTGTACTTCAAACACAATGCTTCTTACTGCAAAACACAACTGAAATTATTTGCTAATTAAAACTGAACAGAATGACTACTTTTAGCTGGGAAAAACAGGGGAAACTTTGGGAAATACCAACCTGATGCTTTTGTTTCAAAATTACTTAAATCAGGAATGTGCAGAGTTTGCTCCAAATGAGGCTGTGCCCTCCACACCAGCTCCCACTGGGGCTGAGGCAGCCCCTGACAGACCAGGGTCGGCCTGTGGCCAGTGGCAGACCATGCAGACCCCAGCCTGGGTGCCCACAACTCTCCCTGCATGGGCCCTTCCAGCCTGTTTTTGTTTGCAGTCTGCAGAGAGCAGGTCTGGGCAGCCGTCAGCTCGCTGGGCAGCTGGGGGAGGAAATGAGAACATTATTATTCTTTTCAAGAAAAGTCCAGCACAGTTCCTTGGTGAAATATTAGCTATGGAAAATATCAAGTAACTTTCCTACCTCCGAGGCATGTGTGGGAGCATTTGGAGGTGGGAAAAAGTAAAAGTACAGAGCAGCCAGCAGCATTGGGGGAAAGCTGCCACAGCATGTAGATTATCAGGCCAAAAGAGTATTGGGTGGTTTTACAGCAGAATGGTAAGGAACTCATCTGGGAGAGCCTCCAGTAAGTGGTGTGTGTATTTCACACTGTAGCCTCAAGATGCAAAAGCATTGGCACCCAGGCAGTTCTGGCTCATGGCACTGCGGGAGGAGGGGCTGCTGCCCCTCAGGGAAGCTGTACCCAACAGAGGTTTGGGGTCAACCCTGGGCATGTCCAGTGCCTTCAAGAGCATCTCTGAGGCACGGTAAGGTGGGAGTCAGGGTAATGAGTGTCCTTTAAGCTGGAAGTCATAGCCTACATGAGATATGTGCATGGTTTGTAATGTTTCATTGAGTTGATAATGTGCAGTATGGTTAGAAAATTCTCAGTAATGCAAAAGTGCGATCATAATTACTGACGTCTCTGTCCAGCTTGTTGAGGTTTTTCATTACTCACTAGAGCATCTTGAAGTTCTCACTATAAACATCTCACCGTGAACAGCAGTGTGTTTCCTTTTTTCCAATAATTACCCCCCCCTCTTACAGAAGCTGCATTTTCAGTGTGCTTTCTAAGCTGTGCTCCCCATGTGCTGCTTCAGTTAGCTATAGTCACTCATTTTTGGTTAGGAACAGCTGTGAGGGTGTTACTTTTCTGTGATACATTTTTGTGACCTGCAAATGCCACGTGGTGTTCCCTGTAGTTCTGAGTCATGGTTTGCATGTCTTTCCCCAGATGGCCTATGGTGTGATACCTTGTAGCTACAGGGATTCAAATATACTCACATTTTATATGTGGTGTTTTGCCTGAGAAAAGAAAGCTGAGTAAGAAATTACTATTATTATTATTAATATTAATAATAATTCCAGGATGGATTTTGTGCTTGGGGCTGCTCTGTAACCATGAGGCTCTCTCCCATGAGTGAGGGCTTGTTTTAATTTGAAAGCTATCACAAGCTCTGTGCAGATAACTTTGGGCCCAGTTGCGAGCTCCTCATTATGAAAATCTCCAGCTGAGCATAAAGATTCTCTTGCATGAGGCATGGGTTTGTATTCTGTAGCATATGTTGTGCTTGCAGGGGGCTGGCATAAAGGAGACTAATTCTGATTATTCCACACTAATTTGAGGATCCATTTAAAGGGACAGAGACCCAGAGCCTTGGAAATGCAACATGGAGACCTGAAGTGCCCTCTTAGAAGTTTGAAATATTTCTGTAGCTTACTTCATGCCAGCCCAGTCCAAAACCATAGCCGAGGTTTTCAGATATGACCCATGTATCTCGGTGTTTCTATTTCCCATTTTCAGGTTAAGCCTTGTTTTTCAAAAGTATTGAGCATCCCCTGCTGGAATTCAGACCCCTTTCAGAAACCATGAATGCTCAGAATCAAAGCTTCTTTTAGTATGGGTCATGTGGGATTTCTGCATACATGTGGGAGTCAAGGCACAGGCAAACGGTCCTTGCAAAAGGAAAAGGATGCTTAGCAGACATTACTAAGTTAAACAATTACCTTTTAACAGACTAATCAGATAACTTCGTGCCATCATTACCTAATGAGATGTTGAAACCCGAGAATGCTTCACGCATGTGATTGATTTTTGCCATCTTGCTTGGTTTCTGGGAGCTTGTGCGGCTCACTCCCCACAACAGCCTCGCTGCACCCGCTGGGAGCAACAGTCCCCGCTCAGCCGTGGATAAAAGGGAGCGTTTAATTAGTCATGAGAGGAAGGCAAGGTCTCATTCCAGCAGGGAGAGCAGCCAGGTTCGCACTCGCTCACGCCCGGCTCCACGTGAGGCTGGGGAGCGATGGCACNGGCTTGTCCCCCCCCGCTCCGCTTGCCCCCGAGCGCTGCCGCTCGTGTCCGTGCCCCCAGGCAGCCCCCGGCCCCGTGTCCCCGTGTCCCCATGTCCCACTCAGCCGGAGCACTTCCTCTGCCCACCACAGTGTCACGGACGGAGCGTTCCTGCAGACTTGTATTTGCCTTCCTGGGCCCGTCCTGCCGATCCGGCGGGGGACTGTCGCTCTGCCGGGCAGCCGCAGTCCCAGCGAGCTCGGGAAGGAGCCTTGCTCAGCCTCGCGGCCGGCGGGGGCGCTGGGGGCGGCGGCTCCGTGCGGGGCTGGCTCGGCCGGGCAGGGATGCGCGGCTGCGGCAGGGGCAGCGTGCCCCGCCTCGGGCAGCTCCGTGCGTGCCGCTCTGCGCTCCCGCACAGCTCCGCCTGCAAAGGCACCTTCTCAGCCCTTTCACGCGCGTGAAAAAGGAGTTTCCTTCCCAGCCTAGCTGGGCTGTGGTTCTGGGGGACACCTCCCTGCTGGCACGGTAGCACTGGCACCCTCCTGCACAGCTGCCCCAACACCAGCGTACTCCACCCTTGACCTTCAGAAAGGGCTTAGGAATAGCAGGTTTCGGCTGTGCAATAGGTAAGACCCAAAAGCCACACTTTTCAGAATAAGAATGGATATTTTTTGGCTTTTGTGGCTGTGGGAATGTACCAAAATGGGCCTCCAGGTTCCTCTGTTTGGCTACAGAGTGGTGCCAGCTCAGAGGAGGGGGCGATATTCCCACAGATAAACTGAGGGTGCTCCAAGCAGCCCTGTAATGAACCTAGTCAGTGAATAATTAGCTGATTGCCCTGGTGAAAGCCTGAAGCACTGCTGCAGAAACTAATGTGAGCTCCTGTATCTGCCTTTGCTGTGGCAGCTCAGCTCTGGCGAGGAGTCCAGACTGGCCTGAGGAAGGAGCAGTGGCCCAGCAGGGATGGACCTCTCGGGTGGGTGAACACAGGCTGGGGACTGGGGCTGAGAGCAGCACCCTCCCCGAGGAGTGCATGGCCAGGAAACTGCATTGAACACAGATATGACCAGCAAACTTGAGAGACAGGGCCATTTGTCCAATTGTTAGAACGTTTCCAATTTCTGATGCAAAATCTACTCTGTCAAATCCTTTCCTCACAAGAAGGATGCATTTCTTTAAGTGGATGAGCTTTGTAGATGACATGCATCCAAAGCAAGCTGTGACCTGGCCTGGCAGAGCAGCACTTCTGGGGACACTGATGTGGCTGCCAGCACGCTGGGCTCAGGTGAGCAAGGGCCTTGCAGACCATGCTGCATGTCCCACTGCATTCAAGCTGTTATTTGAGTGCTCGGAAGAAAATACATTCAAGTTGAGCATCAATCTTAAACCTGCTGCTGAGCCTCAGGCCATAGGATAGGCCAAGTAAAGCACAGGGATAATTTAAATGCATAAAGGTCTAAATGTCTCAACTTTGAGAATAATGAGAGAAATGAAAATTGGAAAAAAATAAAAGTTTCCTTCTTAAATTTACTGTTTACCTCTTTACCATTTAAATGGAGAAGCCACTGAGAGAAGGCCAATATGGCATCAAATTTGGACATTAAACCTATTCAGTCCTTTCAGATGTACAGAAGGAAATGATCAGAAGTGGGTCAGCAAAACAGAATCAGCACACAAAAAAATATATTTTTGTTAATTTTTAAATCCACTGGAATGTTCTTTTTTTTACCTCCTTAAGTTGTACAGCCAGATTCAGAAGAGAAGCGGGCTCTTTTGCATCACAATGAAGCATTAGACATGTCAAAGTCAGAAATCAAGCAAGGACTAAGGGCACAGCGGTGCTCTTGCACAGTGAGAATTGACCCTGACCAGAGCTGCTGTTACGCTTTTGCTTGGTAATTTTTTATAGGATGCATAAATCCAGTGCTGTTGACATTCGGGGCTGATTAACAGCAAACCTTCCCTGGAAACTTCAGCCCTGACAGAGATCTGGGCTTCAGGTTTGGTGCTGGGATGATGGACCTGCTCTATTCCCCAAGATTTCCTGCTGGGGCAGACGGGCTGCTGTGCTTCTGCCCCATCCTGTCCCAGAGAGGCTGGAGATGCCATGCCAGTGCATGAGCTCTGCTGGTCGGGCTTAGCCCCAGAGAAGGGAGGCTCGGTCTTTCTGCACAGGGACTCCCGTGCCACTGGGAGGCAGGACACACCTCCAGCTGCAGCGTGTCGTAGAAAATACCCACACACCTGCTGCTGATGGATTTTCCAGGTCAGAATGTTGTGATATGCTAGAAGGAAATCATCATACTAGAATAGCAATGAGTCCTTTTTGATTTTTTTTTATCTCTCTAACCTCAGGGGAGCAAGAAGGATTTGGGAAATGAGACAGCTACAAAAACTGTTCAGCAGCGGTGGTGGCGGTGCAGGTGCTGTTTCCTGCTGTCCCCTCACTGCTCTCAGTGCAGCCCTTCCCCAGGGAGCCCCTGCAGCAGCCGTGCACACACAGCTGCTGCACGTCACCGTGCTGGGCAGGGGCAGAATACAGAGCTGAGCTCCCCAGGGTTTTGGATGAAGATGCTCCACGAGGTTTCTGTGTTTTTTTACAGGTTTGCTGCTGCAGTACTATTTGGTATGCAGTTTGTACAGTCCGCTGAGACAGAGCACATGCACCAGCAGCCACACAGAGATACTGCTATGGGGCTCCTTGAGCCCAGCAGCTGCCAGAAACTCTGTGTTTGGTTATTCTTCTTAGCAGAGAGCTTCGGATATGACTGAGAGTGAAAACAGTTTTACCTGGGTCCGTATCCTACCAAGCACAACTTGCCAAAGCGTCTCAGGTGTGAGAAATTGCCCTTGCTGTTAAATAACTTAAAGTTGAAGTGTTTTATAGCAGAAACCACACATCTATAGGTGTCTGCAGCAGGCTGAGGAAGGCACACTGAAGATACACCCAGCCACAATCTGCAGCCTGCCAGTGTGCCTTGGCTGAGAGGCACCCAGCGTGTTTCCCACCCGTGGCACACAGAGCAGCAGCATCCAGGAGCTGGCAGGGTAAGCACACGTCTTGGACCCCATTGAATTTACAACAACCAAGGTTGGGTGCATAGAGCTCTTTCTGCTGGCAGACACTGGTCAGCCCTGTGGCAAAGGCAGCTTTGCCAGGTTTTCATTGTCCAAAATTCCTGAGTCATCTGGCCCTTGCAGCAGGAGCAGCTGTACGAGGTTACAAGACAAAAGTCATTTCCTCAGACGTTTCTGGTGCATCAAAAGGTCTATGCCTGCTCCAGTCTGGTTCCAGAGGAGCAGCAGGCATGGGATGAGAGGAGCAGATGTCTTAGCTAAGGCTGGGATAAGCTAATTGCTGAGCTGGTAAGTGTCCCCTGCCCAGCCAAACCCACCAGCTGCAGGATCAGCAGCAATATTATAATTACACATGGGTGCTGTCACTGCTCCAGTGCCTGATCTGTTTGCTGGAGAAATAAACCCATGATGCCCCCTAAATGTTATCCTCCACACAGGGGCACCTACACTGTTACTTAAGCCTGCATCCAAGCCCAAGTCAAATGCATGGGTGCTGTGGGCTTTATCTGCAGCCTCGGGAGGGGTTCCCAGGAGGTGACAGCACTGGGGCTGATACTGGGCAGCAGCACCTCGCCATGGACCTGATGGCTTCCTCACAACAGCCCTTCAGACGCTTCTGGAAAAAATAAAACTGAGTCATCTGATGTTTGAAGCATCTCACAACAGTTTTCCTTTCTTCCCCCTGCCTCCAGCAGCAGAGCAGGGAAAGGCACACAGATGAAATGTCTTTTTTTCCTCTCTCAGATATTCCTGAGTCACTGTTGAGCTATTGGGAAGTGAATGGCCTCAAAGCAAAAGGTGTGTTAAATTATTTCCCTGTTGACTTTCTGGCATTCGCGGTTCTGTATTTTGAAGTTGGTTTGGGGGAGTGAGAAGACTGCTCCACACGTTTTTGCATCTTACTGCCAGCAGAAAGATGGCTTTAGGGACTAGGTGATGAGAGAAATACGGGGGATTGTGTTTCTTTTGCTAATGCAAGAATCATGCCTGGTCTGTCTCTCGTTACACTCCTGGGATGCCCGTGCAGGCGCTCCGCTCCAACGAGCCTCCCTGGGTGCCCAGAGAGGGCCCAGGCTCTGCTGCAGCCTTCCAGGAGAGCTCTGGTGTACCTGCTCGTCCATCACAGCTGTTGGCATCTGCTGTGAATAGCGGGGTTCTTGCACTGTATCAGCTTTCATTTAGAAATTAAATTTTCCCTTGAGAAATTGCTAATTCTGGGATTGAAATTCCAGATGCACAGAGTGAAAAACTGTAATTCACCCGGTGTTAACGGGGAGATTATTTGCCGCCCAGCAAAAGGGCAACCATCTCTCCGTGCCATGGAAACGATCACTGGTCTTTTTGGGCAAACCGAAGGAAATGGGCTCTGTCCTCCTCGGCCCTGCGGAGAAAACCGAGCGGCAGGCGAGGGGCGGGCGGGTGTTGGCTGGGGCAGCGCTGCCGTGCGGGCAGTGATTTGTGCGGTGGGGACAGCCAGCTCTGCTCTGAAACGCGAGCCCCCGAATGAATAAATCATGGCCCTCTCTTAGCAAATTGACAGCTCGGTCCAGCCCTCCCGGGGCCGGGATCTGGCCCGTGCTGGGAGGGACTCCCGTTGTCGGGGGGTTTTTAAGGGCAGGGTGTGCCTGCGGGCGGCTGGGGAGCCCCTCTGCAGGGCAGGGGCTCTGGCGGGTGGCATGGAGGGGAACACGCACCTCCTGCAGGTCATCCGCAAGATGCGCTCCCAAATCAACAAGCTGGAGAGGGAAAACCGGGCCCTGAAGGGAGAGCTGCAGGGCTGCGGGCAGAGAGCTGTGCCGGCGGACAGAGGGGCGGCAGGAGGAGATGGGAACGGTGCGAGGAGCCTCGCCACTGACGGGGAGGGACCGGCTGCATCCCCAGCATCCCTGCAGGGCAGCGCCGCGGCCGCTGCAGCGCCCAGGGAGCAGACAGGTACGGAGCGGGGCTGGCCGGGGCTGGCCATGGCACCCCGGTACTGCCCGTGCGGGACGTGCCGGCCCGGCCGTGCCCTGCCCGCAGGGAAGGGCGGTGAGCTGCTGGCCGGCTGCCTGGCTGACTCCGTGGGGTTGCTCTGGCCTCGTTCGGTGCTCACACCAAGCACACCGGCACCGCCTGCCTTGCTCTGTGGGCTTTTTTGGGTGCATCCCCCCAGCTGAGCTCAGTGCAGTGTTTTGCTGCTGCTCAAACAAAGGATCCAACTCAAAGAGTTCAGTTTGCTTAAGCAGAATTTGAGTTTGTGCTTTGGGTTTTCACAGTCGTGGACTCTCCTCCACAGGCCCGTTCCAGGCAGAAAAGGGCCAACACTTGTAACTATGCCACAACCCATCCTGTCTTAGCAGAAGATGAGAAAAATGCTACAAATAATAACAAATAATGCTGGGTTGGCTGCATACATTACGCCAGATGTGCAGTTTCTTTTTTCTGATAATGCAGTTAGTTCTCGCTGAGGCAGAGAGGGGTCAGTATATAGGAATACATTCTCTTTGCAGTTTTATCAGAGGAGAAAAATGGAAATATTCCTCAGTTATGGATGTTTGGTTGGGACTTCTGGAGGAATTAATGAAGCAGGAATTAGAGCAAAATATTGCTTGGTGAAAAGTATTGGAGAAATGACTCCACAAGTTTTCATGGAGACAAATCTGTGTGAAGGAGTAAGATGAGAGGCTGACCAGCACTGGTGGATTTACATGCAGCCAGAGGGGTGCTGTGAGGGAGTAGTGCTTGTTGCCAGCCCCACTGACCCAGTGGCCAGGTTACCTGCCTGAAGGCCTCAGACAGGGGCTGCTGGTGGCTATGGATGTTGTCAGCTTGGGAACAGCTCCACGGTCTTTTGGCAAGTGCAAAAGCTGTGCAAGTGTTTTCTAACCTTGTAGCTTTTCCTCTCCAGCTGCCTTCTAGGCAAAGGGTGGGACCTAAAGGGGCTGTCTGGCCTCCTCTGCCTCTGAGCTTCACCACATACAAAATGTTTTTGAACCCCAAAAATGTGATTAAAAATAGAATGATAGATCATTTGAGGTTGGAAGGGACTTTAAACATCATCTAGTTCAAACACCCCTGCTATGGGCAGGAACACCTTCCACTAGACCAGGTTGCTCAAAGACTCATTCTTCCTGGCCTTGAACGCTTCCAGGGGTGGGGCATCCACAACTTCTCTGGGCAACGTGTTCCAGTGTCTCACCTCCTAAAATCTCATGTCCCCTCTTTTAGCTTAAAACTGCTCCCCCTTGTTCTATCACTATCTGCCCGTGTAAAAAGTCACTCTCCAAAAACACATTGAGGATACCTGAATTGTCATTATATTATTATTGTTGTTGTTGTTGTTGTTGTTATTATCATTGTTATTGTTTCTAGCTCTGCTTTTTTCTCTGCTCCTCAGATACTGCCATGACTGTGAGACGCTACCCCACCATCTCCCCAGCTCCTGCTCCTTCCAGCACGAGGTCCCACTGGGCTGGCAGGAAGCCTCCAAGCCATGGGCTCCCGGAGGTGCCAGGCAGTGCCCAGCCCCTGGCCCCTCCTGCTGCAGCACAGCTCAGCAGGGAAGAGGAGGAAGGGCTTGAAAAATCAACAGCCAGTTGTCTCTCCTACAGCCACTCCAGAAACATGAAAATGTTCCAGGAGCATGTCTATAAGTGCAGGTAGGTTTGGTTTGCCTTCACAGCATCACCTGCCTGGGCTGGTCACAGGTTTCACCTAGTAAGATATAGGGACTTTGGTCTGGGTTTTAGTATGTTATCAGCAAAATTGTTGTTTGAATGTATACGGGCCCTGAGCAGACCTCCGAGGAGACCTCTTTTGAGGAAGTTGTCCTTCTCCTCCCTGCAATGTGTAAGGTTTGGCAGTGGTAGCAGGTGAAATGTGTTACAGAAAGGAGAGGCTGAGGGAGAGAGAAAGGGGTTGAAATCTTTGCTCTGTTAAAGCCAGGCAGAGTTTTGCAGATTGATGGGATGTTCTGACAAGCTAAGCTTGAAAGGGATTTTTAAGCTTTGAACAAAAAGCATGGAAATACCGAGGAACTCTGCACTATGCCTTCAGAAGTGTGATTATTGTGGCTCATGGATTTAGTTGTACTGGATCACATTTCCCCTGTAACTGAAGCATTAGAAGTTATTGCTTTCAGCCTTGAAAAAAGTAGTCTCGGGACAGCTTCTAAATTCAGTGAAATGGCTGCTGGACCAGCCCTGAGTGTCTCTGCTCGTTGAGAAGCTTTCCAGCACAGGACAACAACCACAGGTAGAACCAGCAGCAGTGAGACTGTGATATATGATAGCCCAGCCACATCCTGTTGCTGATATATCCACCTTGGGAATTCATGCTGATTCCTGGGTTCAGCCCAATCATACTGTGCTCAAAAGGAAAATAATCCAAGCGGCCTCAAAGCATGTGTTTGAGCAGGGAGAAGTCCATGGCTCTGCCCGCCTGCCCGTGCATGTCCTGGGGCAGGACTCCAGTGGCCACCCCGGGGGCTGACACCTGCTGTGGGTTGTGTCACCTGCGTGGAGGTACCTGTGCATGGCACGTCACAACAGCTTTTATTCTGTCCCCCTAAATCCTCAGCGCACACCAGTGCCCGGCCCCTTGCACTCCCTGTGCAAAGCTGATTTGGGGCCCAGCTCCTCCCTGAGAGGCTGCAGGGGACAACGAGGCCAAGCTTTGAGAGGCATCTGGGTTTTCTTGTAAGGACATTTCAGGGTCAGATGTTTTACAGCAGTTAGACACCTAAATTTAGTCCCTGGCAGGGAGCTCGTGTCGTTTTCCAAAGCACCCTGACCCCGTAACTCTGGATTTCTGCGCACGCTCCAGGGGAGCTCAAGACTCTCGGTGCACACCAGCACTTCCAGGGCTTTGCCCTCCAGCCGGCTCACGTGGAAGGTGTGCGTGGTCGGAAACACAGGGGCAGCGTGCAGGAACGGGGTGGCAATGGCAAACACTGCTGCTTGCTCATGAGGGGAGAGAGCTTTCAAAGCAATCAGAATAGCAGCACAGATCTGTTACATCGAACGCCTGGGGACCTACCGGCTGCCCCGCGGCCAAACGACAGCGCTGATGATTTTATCGCTGTCATTAGAGCTGCCTCGCCAAGCTGAACAGTGACTCATGTGCACTCACTGCTGGCTGCTTCAGGAGGGGAAATGGCTGTGGAAAGAGCTTTTCACCGAACCCCCTCAGCAGGCTGGTTGATATCCTGAAGCACGAAGCTTTGTGTTTCTTACACCAAAAAAAAATTTAGTATCTTCTATGGTCTTAATGGTGGATGCTTCTGTTATATATCCAAATGTCTGACACAGACACCAATCTTAGCTTTTCACCAGTGAGATAATTTCTAGCAATTATTTCAGCAAGCTTATTAAGCTTAATTTTTCACAAGGATGACATTTTTGCTTCCCAGCATGCTGGTTCATGTCAGGTTTTCCTATTCCTTGTTTATTGTAGCTTCCTCACATTTTGCTCCAAAGCTATAATCCTGTATGTGATATGAATATTTTTGCTTTAGAATTAACTCTGTAGAAGTATCACCTTGAATTTGTATAGAGTGCAGTTGCATCCAAGTAATGAAAAACCAGCACTGCTAACAAATCGTCTGTAATTTGCATGTCTAAAATATTTTAACTCATACATGCTAAAGCATTATTTCTACCAAGGGATTCCCACTGTGTTTGGTAAATGGAAAAAACCATTAAATATTTAAATACAGGATAAGAGAGGCTGAGAACTCTTTCCAGGGCTATTATACTAAAATTACTGCAGGGTCTCTGTGGATGCACACGCACCCCCAGGGTTCTGTGCACACACAGCTTTGTACACACAGGTCAGGCACTGATAGAGAGATGTGAGACTCCATGGGAAAAGGCAGATGCTTCCAGCAGACAGGACTGTGCTCGGTCCTTTGGGATGACCATGTGAATGGCATGAAATCCTGCCTCCAGTAGTGTGCAAGGGTTGAAAGCATTTACTTTTTGCTTGCTGAGTTGCTGTTTTGTTTTTTTTTTACTTTCTCTGCATGTTTTATACATTTGTAATCCTAATAATGATTTCTCATTTTTTCTCCAGGGGTAAAGTAAAGGCTGTGAGTTTCCTCTTACCAGTGGATATGTCATCATTTGCTGAAAAGCAAGGTTGTCTCAAAAGCCCACAAAATCAGAGCACAAAACATCTACTGACCATCACTGAAAAGGATATGTGAGCTGGTGAATTTTTAAAGGCCCATTGATTCCTGAGATAAATTGGCCTTAAATGATAGCTGTGTGTCAGGTTCCTCTCCTGCAAAACGCTTTGGCAGGATGCCCACAGAGCATCACCCAGCCATGTTCCGGGTCACTGGCCCGATGTTCAGCACCGAAATGGAAGCCACAACAAAGCCAGCTGGAAGCCCAGACACTGAGATGAAACCACACAAAGCAAAGGTACCTCCACAAAGTGCTTCTGTGCAACATGTCTCAAGGACCCCTTACCTCAGGACTGAAGTGAACAGGGCGTTGAAGCTGGTTTGGTGTGTTTGTCACAGAAAGCAGAAGCCGTGTCACCGCTCGTGTTTGCTGATTCCCTTGACAGGAAGGTGTCTGATGCAAATGACAAAATTAGAACTATCAAAGAGCCTGTGAGGTTTTCTCTGCAGGTAAAGCTTTCAAACTTCACAGTACTAATACAGCAAAGTTAAGGAGGTGTTACAGAGTCAGGTAATGTTGCCCTGAATTCCTGCAAAGCTTGGCAATGAGTTTATTTCCATTTGGAGTTCGCCTCTAACAGGTGAGCACAGGAGAGTAAGGGTGTGTTCACCTCTAACAGAGCACAGGACAGTAAGTACTTATTGGTATGAAAATGTGACTGCAAGTCTGCCTCCAACTTGTTGTGCTCATCCAGCTGGAGACTAAAGGCTGGACACCAAGTCAAAATAGGAAGGACTGTGAACATCAGAATTTTTCAGGAATGGCTTCTCAGCACGGCTCGGACCAAAAATCATTAGCAGAAATTCAGCGAGCAGGTGCAAAATAAATGTGAGAGAGAACTACAGACAGCTTGTAAAAAATGAGCAGTGCTTGTTAGTCTAGTCATATGAGTAAAGATAGCTTTCCATGTGTTTATTTTGATTACAACTATTTATGGAATCAAAATACTGCATACTGCTATTTCTTTATGTACAGGAAGCACTGATGATTGAATATTGTATAGAGAATGCATGAATAGTAGATGTTTGTACAGATAACTTTAAGGAAGATTTTCATCTCACTGTCTACTCTTAACGTTTTGAATTTTCTAAGGTGAAAGCAGAGACGATGCAAAAAAAAAAAATCCCCTCTGGATTTTCCATGATGTTGCATACTTCTATAAAAATCTGTGTTCCTTTTTTTGTCTTGAATTTCACCATGGTATTTTATATTCAATTATACTTTTAACATATTCTCACCATTGAAGTAATAATTTCAATTTCACTGCTATTTTATTTGTGTATTTTTATGTTCTGCTGGGATCCATACAGAGTTGCATTGTAATGTCAGAAGTAATGAATTAATGACTTCCAGCAAACAAGTTCCCAGTTTGGAAAGTTTAGTAAACAGCCCATTTTAGAAGGCTTTACAGAGAAGTGCTTTATAAATGTTTTAAGGAAAGCATCATTTTTGGGAACTAAACACTGCATATGCGCTCAGTTAAGCACCTAAATCCAGTTGTTGTCACTTAGGAAAGTAACAAAAGCCTTTGAAGAATCTGGCCCCTGGACCTTCAAGGTACCCAAGCTTTTACAGTTAATGTTTTAACACCAGATTTAATGGGATTTGTGAATCCATATGCTTTAGAAAGCTTTCAAAAGTCTCAACTTTTAATTTTTCTAAGCCTCAGCTTCCATGAAGCAGTGGTGGGAATTCTCTTCTCCCACCCTTTTTGTGTCAATTCACTGTAGATACGTGACTGACACAAAGACTGCACTTTTGTAGGCCTATAGAAAAAAGAGAATAGAAAAGGTGGAAAGAAAAAGAGGGACAGGAATCAAAGCAGTCATTGACAGATGGCAGTCGGTATATTAATGAAAAGATTTATTTTTGCATTATGTTTTGCAGTCTTTAGCAGTGCCTACAGATCTAAGAACACATGATGATGCACAGGAACATCAATTTTTAGAAGCAGTTGTGCAGATTTGACCCAGCTCTGCACATCCAGGAGAACCAGATTGTAGCAGATCCCACAGAGAAAGCACTGAGCACATCATTTTTACCACAGTACAGCATGAAGTAACTTACCATGGAGCACTTACTGGCAGTTAAAACATTCCAATATTAAACATCCATAGTTTGTTCAGTGCAAGAAGGGTGGGTTTAAGCAAAGCGAGTATTAAAGGACAGAGAGATGCTGGCAGCAATTAAGCCACAGGTCTTTTCTTTCTTCTTCCCAAGGTGATCCATAGAAGTTCAGAGAGGCTCTGGGCTTCTACCTAAAACTACTCTGTAATATATCTGTACTAAACCCCAGAATGTATACCAGACCCTGTTCACTGGTGGCCAGGCTGGTTGGACCATTTCCAACTGGAAATTCTTTTTTTCAGAGAAGTGGTCAGAGCTGTTCAGCCACGCAGGTGTGGGACTGCAAGAGCAGGAGAGACAGAAAGAGCTTCCCTGCTGCATTCACACTGGCCGCTGAGAGATGGAAACTCCTGTGTCACACTTGTGCTTGGGACTAAAGTGGCTTTAGATCTCCACAGCAAATGCCAATAATGACAGAGTCCTCAGCTGCCCTTTGTTAAATGACGTGTTCTCTGTTCCACCAGCATGACTGGTCAAGAGTACTGAAACACATCTCTAGGCTGGAGACACAAAGGTCTTGTCAGAGCTCCTTCTTGACTTCAATCAGTGGGATAGTGCTGATTTAACCGGTACTTCATTTTTACATCACCGTAAGTGAGAGAGAAATGGGTATTCCCATTCTTCAGGAAATTCTTCTTAAAGCTGCGGTTGTACCACAGAAACACAAAGCCATGAGCACTGGGACGATGGAGAGGAGTTACCAGGAGTGAAGGTGATATTTAGATTGTGTATCTGAGGGTAGCACAGAGTCCAGTGTGTGAAATCTTGATACCCAGCTTAACAATTATAACCCTTAGATGAGGCATCAACATACAGTAGATCTCTCCCTTGCCAAAATAATTAACACCACCTAGTTAACAAAATCAAATAAGTAAGCAAAGCTTTCCATTCATAAAATTGAACTTCCTGAATGGTGCTGCTCAGCTTTATGGTGTAAGGTCCTCCTGTTACAATGTGTGCCTACAACAGCATTTCAGTCAGTCAGGAGTACGCTCCTGAGTGAATTTCCTGCTCAAACCCATTTAGTGTACTTTGTTTCTCACTGTAGAGTGGTCTCATAGCATGCAAATGGATCTCTTCTGGATGAAACTAAGTCAGAGGATGTGCTTATGAGGTGCTCCAAAAGCTAGCAGGTATTCATTGCAGGGGACCACACCTAGCAAACCCCTGGAACACCTCTGGTGTGGAGAACAGCACCAATTTCACTCTGTGCATCCTCCTCTGCTGCTCTAATTGCACTAATTGATGGTGTAGATGGAGTTGCCGAGCTCCTGGACTATGGAGCTCCTGTCTCAGATTTGAAAAAAAAAAAAATCTAACCAGGTGAAATTTCATCTGGCTATACTGTAAAGAGGAGGAGATGCCTTTCATCAGTCTTAGCTCTCTGTCTGGTGTTTAAAGAGCCTCACTCTTGCTGCAGACACAGAGGTGGAAATGTGATGCTCCAGACTGTTAGAGAGGAGTAACATTATCACCTTCTCCAGTGAGTTCTTGCTCAAAGTTCACATTGGTCTCATGCCTTCATCCTTAGTTGATGAATCCACACCCAGAGGTAATAAATCAGTGTGCGGGGCACATCTTCTGTCAAAGTCACCCACCTACTCCAGGCTCCATTTACAGGAGTGAGAGCACAATTTATGATGCTCCAAATTGTCTACAACCTTTATATCCATTGTATTTTTGCTCCTCTGTCTGAAATCCCTGACAGATGAACTTCGATTTTTCTCTGCCATTTCTGATCAGACACAATCTAAGAATATATCAGCATGGAAGTATTTCAGCTGAGCAGCCTCTGACACCAGGTAAGTGATGCTGATCTTGAATGCTGTTTGTTTTCAATGATATTAGTAACATAATTTCCAGCACTGAGAGTCTCCTTCTGCAGTCCTGAAACTTGTTTTTTTCTGTTTAGCCGGGGTGACAAAATGAGAAATAAACTTGAAACTCATTTGAAGGTGTCAAATAGGTTTTAGGCCTTGAACAGTCCTTCAGTGTTGTGACAAATCCAATGCTTTGTAACTCCACCATTTCCATGTCCTTCCATGCACAGCAGGTATGGCTGGTTCAGAGATCACAGACGCTCTTTTATGCTGTGGGATGCTATCAAGTACACATTATTCTCTCTTCAGGATGCAAAAATACAGGTTGTTTTAGATCTAATCTGCACTTCTACTTCATGATGCCTTTACCCAACAAAAGACCCGTTAAGAGATTAAGCTGTTATTGCAGTTAAAACGTAGATGGAGCTCTGCTAACCTTACATGGGGAACTTGTTTGCTTTGCTGGAGTCAAGACAGATGGTCACTTCAGGGAATGTTTCTTTTATGGCAAGTGCTCATTTGAGTAGGAATATTTCTAGCTGGATGAGTCACCTCCTTCTCGACTGCTGCATCAGATACCAACACAGAATTTTTACACAGGGCTATTCAAAGATGTGGCACAGGCTGAAAATGCATCTTCGAAGCATCCTGCGGGGGTTTCTTTCTCCACTGGGAGTAATATATGGCCCATGTAGATTGATTAAAAAAAATTTCCTCCACTGTTTTATTTTTACTGAAAACTGTGATGAAATGGCTTTTTTCTTTTTTTTTTTTTTTTAGAAAAATCATGTGGTACTCATATACAAAATCAGTCCCAGAACAGCAAAATGCACAAAATCATAATAAAATTTCTCTGTTTAATGTAAAAGTAAGAAACTTAGAGTAAAGTGCAAAAATTAGAGCGAACATTTCTGTTCTGTGGCTCTTCAGCAGCAGGTTTGACTCTTCCCTGGTTTGGAGGATGAGGACCACCATCTGCATGCTGGTTGCCATGGAGACTCCCATCGCTTTTGGAATCACAAGTTTTGCCTGAAAGGAAACACGCCTGCAGTGTGAGTTTTTAAGGACCAGAGAGGTTTCTGTTTGTCAGCACACCACATACTGGATTAACTACCACATCTAAGCAGGTGGGAGGGAAGGCAGTAAAATATTTTCTAGTAATTAGTGACAACATCTTTAGTCTGTATAAAATCCACAAAACACATAAATAGAACTACAAGACTTGCTGAATTAGATTAGGTTGTTATGGCATCAAATCTGTTATCTCTCAGTATGAGCTGCTTCAAAGGAGAATGAACTTTGGTCACAGAACATGAGCATGGCAATAAACCCTTCTAAGTCCTGCAGCAGTCTGGCTTGAGGGCTGAGGTCTCTCTTGAGTTGGTAAGGCTCCCCCATAACTACACCTTTTCTAGGAAAAGATGTGTACATGAACAGTTCATGGGTCTGTCCCTGTGAAGAGCTGCCTAACTTTCATCCATTCTATTTGCACTACCAGAAGGGCTCTGGGGTTTGACAGCTCTGTCAGCTTCTTTCTGCCTAGTGCACAATCAACACCTGGGATTGCTCCAAAGGTGAAATTTGCCTGGCCCTAAAGAATGTGCAGAAGGGTGATGTGTATTTGTGGCAGGAATTTCTGGCCTGAGTAAAACAATGTTATTCAGAAGATGAATATAAAGAGCTTGCAAGATTAAGCCTCAGTTACTTCCTAGTGCTGTGGTCTATGTGAGATGGTAACTAAGTAATTACCTGTTAAATCTCCAACTTTCATCTGATTTCTTCTTTTGAGGCTGTTTTGTGCATCTGTAGGGCCATCAACATACTTCATTGCAATAGCTGGGGTCTGGTCCTTTTCTGGCTGAGTCTGAGTAGCTGGAAGAAGAACACAAAAGGATATTTAATGGGATTGTATTAACGTTCATTTGTTCGAGGAGGAAAATATGTGTCGAGTTGACTCTACCTGGCTGATGAGAACTTGGTGTTGTTTCAGTCTTGCCTTCTGGAAAGGACTGAACAGATTCATGGCCAGAATCTAAATCTTTCATTGGCCTTCCCATAATCTCATTCTCCGTTGCAGATTTATTCCTAATGAGGAAGTATGTGTGCATTTTCCCTTTGCCTTTTACTTCTATTTCTCCTCTTTCAGTAATCTCAAAATTCTTGTATTTTAGGCACCTAAAGTATGAGAAGCAAAACGACACATGAAAATTCAAGACAAGTAAAAGCTTGTGAAGCTGATGTTTTAAAAGAGCTATCAAATCACAACAGTCTGGGAAAAAGAGTCTCAATTTGTGAACAACTGAGGATTTGTTTCAACTGTTTATTCAAGCCTGATGTGCTTTCACAGCTTTACACATACAGCCTGACCAAAAATTAATGGATCACATAGTCAAATAATTCAGTAGGGTGGAGGGTTTTATTGACTAGTAAATAGGAATTAAGAACTGAGGCAGCCAATATCAGCTAGACAGAATTATCCTCAGTCATTTCATCAGAGAAGGCAATCAGGTCTGTCAAGCATGACTTACTCATCTATTTTACATCCAGACTTGCTGTTCCCGATTGCCTTTTTCACATGTCCAAAAATGGCCATTTGATTTTCACTGGGACTGATATGGGGCTGATCACCCTGTCCCCCTTCCCATTTTTCCGTACAGTGGGAGCACCTGGCTTTCTTCAGCTGCTACTGGGCTGGCAGTCACGGCCTTCCAAAGCTGACAGCCAGCAGCTCTGCAGTGCCATCACCCAGCTCTCCCATTACCTCAGATCCCTGCTGCTCACATGCACTCCTGTAGACTGAGGTGTCTCAAAAGACCCCTGCTCTGATCCTCTTCCTGTACTTATAGTTCACCTGCTCCTTGAACCCTGACTCTTGGTGCAGAGACCTTGAAGATCTCATCAGTGAAGACCAAGGCAAGAGAGGCCTTGAGTACCTCAGCCTTTCTTCAGGGCACTGTCACTGAATCACCTGCCACAGCAGGTCCATGTGTCTATTTATATTCTAACATTAAAGAAGCTCCTCTGACTGCCTTTGAACTTTGTTGCCCGTTTCAATGCCAGCTGAGTTCTCATTTTCCCAACATCATTCCTATGTGCCCAGACAATGTTGTTGTACTCCTTCCTTTGTAGTTTGTCTTTGCTTCCACTCTCGCATACAGATTTTATGCATACATGAAGTTCTTGAAAATATACTATTAATTTTTTATGAACATGAGTTTCTGGAAAGTAAATTACAGCATGAAGAGGATAGCTGTTTATGCAGTTAATCCTTAGCAAGTGTAAATAAAACTCTTTCACTACGAATTACGGTGCTCAAACAGAGAGATTGTAAAGCTTCTGTTATTAAACATTCTAAATGTTCTGACTGTCTTTCCAGTATCTACATCAATTTATCAGTACTTCCAACTAAGCTATCACAATTTTTTTTTTTAATATTTTGCTCTCTAAGATGGAGACTCTTGAACCTCTGCTTCTATATATAAGTACATCTGGAATAATTAGAAAAAATCAAACTCTTTACAAGCAGTGACTTTCCTTTACAAGCCGCTTAAATGAGTGACTAAGCACCTTCTACACTGAAAGGTGCAGCTGCCAAGGCAGTGGATTTCAGCATGGATTTGAACAGGTAAAGTTTCCAGCACAGTTACTCACTGGTAGGCACTGGAGCTCAGGTGAATTTTGCTCGGGACACCGTGGCTCTCCATGCGGGAAGCGATATTCACCGTGTCTCCAAACAAGCAGTAACGAGGCATCTTTTCTCCAACAACCCCAGCCAAGACAGGACCTGTATGGATCCCAACTCGAATCTTTACAAAGACATAAAACACCCCCCAAAAATGTCACTTGTTATTTAACATCTTTCTCAATGCTATCCAGTTCATCTCAACACAACACTGGACACCAGTATGATATCAAATACCCACAGGGAGAGGTTCTTCATGAAAAATGTGCCCATGTGGGCCTTGCCCAAAGCCACAGAGGAGTCAGAAGCAGCTCTTTGAGGTGCTGCTGCAGTACATTAACCAGAAGCTCAGCACAAGAAGCAGAGGCACACATGCACCTTTGTGTTAACTTACTTGGATAGGATTTCCAGAAACTGGGTTCTGCACTCCTTTGGCTGCCATTATCATGCCCAAGGCAAAATTAGCAACTCTCTCAGCGTGCGTGGGTACAGGCACAGGGACCCCACCTACCACCATGTAGGCATCTCCAATCGTCTCCACCTTTAATTGAGAGGGACAAGCACATGAGCATGCCAGGTATATCTCACTCAGGTTAGTGTTTTGCTGTTCAGGGCTTTTCCTATCTGCACCAACTGCCCCTTTCTCTTAAAATATGCTTCCAGTCACTGAAAAGCTTTAGCACACATTAGTTTCCTTGAGATGGAGATCCTTTCCTTCACTCCACACAAAAAATTTCAATGCATTCTATCCCTGCTCACTTGACCCACTTTAGATACCAGTGTGGGAGACCCTAAGGAGAGAGGGCTGCTGTGCAAGTGCCAGACTGTTTGCCTTCCTCTTACCCAGGGCAGACCTATACGCAAAGAGCTAGCCCAAGGCACAGCCTCCTGAGCCAGGAGGTTACCTGATAGATGAGTACTATTAATTAGCTCTAATTCACAATTGGTGCTAAAAGCCTATTTCTTATTTAGGAGAGATTTATTTTTTAAAAAGCCACAATAAAGCAAGGGAGCCTATTCGCTGCTGATTATGATTAAGGGGTTCACACGAAATTAAGAAACCTCCAGTCTCCAGGATGTCACAGAACACAGTGTGAGCTGAGCAATTTGGGAGCATCCTTCCCTACAACCAGCTGTTTCCCCACAACAGCTGCAGCCTGTGAGACATATGCTGAAGGGTTTGTCCTCCTTCAGGCATCCAGTGTTTGAAATACACGCTAAAGTAGCTGAGAAATACTTTGGATTTTGTTCCTGTACCAGAAATTTTGCTGGGAATAGAACAGACCTGTTTGAAACAGAGAATTCTTAAATATTTAAAATCCACTGTAAAAGCCTGTTACACGGTAATGAAATTTTTCAAACTGCTCTTACAAGACTTCGCTGGCCCATTTATCATTAGTAAACAAGAGATCTTTTAGATTAGATTGATCGGCTTTCTTAAAAATTACCACCAATAGGAGAGTGGAAACATAATGTAATATTTGGGTTTGTTCATTAACATAATGACTTAAAACTGTTCAGCACATCAATCACAAAGAATGTGTTCCTGTCCATGCTTTCTAACAGATAGCCAAACCCACAGTGATGCCAGTAATTTTCTGTAACAAATTAAAAACAACTGTAAAAAGCACTAACGCAAATAGATACCCTAATTATTTTTCAGCCATAGTAGAAGATTTAATTTAACAAGATTTATTCATAACTTTAGATGTTTATAAGCTTGGGCCAAGTTTCTTTGATCAATGTCACTATTTCATTTATTTCCCAAATCCCTGCAGTAGTAATCTCATCCTTGCTCTCTGTACCCCAGTAACCTCCTTCAATATTAATAGGAGTTATATACAGGCATCAAAAGGAGATTATTATAGTGACAGATCATTTACTCACGATGGATGATTTAGACAGAATATGATGCTAATTTATCGTAAAATCTGTGCGCCATATCCTGGATCCTTCAATTATTGAATACAGATTCCTTGCCAAGGAAGAAATGCTTCTGATTTCCCAGTACAATTTATTGTGGGATGAACTGCAAGCCTTGCCTGAGCAAGGAATGAATGAGATCTGGATTCACCCTTTACTATTTCTGCCTTCCTCAATACTTAATGAGCTGGGGACAGACAGAAACTTAGGAACTGCTCTTCAGCACATCAAATCTGGCAACTCTGGAAGTGTTAATAACACTTTATAGGCCAGACAGGGCTCTGATCTTTCCAGCACAGTTTGGAGATCACATGTATATTACAGTCTAGGTCTAATTGATGCTCTTTGAGGGTCAGCAGGAGATCAATACCATAGCTGAAGATCTCCATGAAATAAAAAAAAAGTCTGGGTATCATCTGGATATTGTTTATGATGTTATTTTCCACCAGAGGTAACACTTAATGGTAGTGACCTATTTACAACAAGTTCAAATAAAGGAACTAGGAACATTAGTCATGTTGGACAAGCATTGAGATGGGAGGGAGAGAGAGATATATGAAAAAGCAGCCATTCTGGTATTAGCATTGTGGAAAGAGACTTTAGTCTATGATAGAAGTTGCATTCCTGTCCAAAAATTTTAAACAGATTTAATCACACTTCCCCTTGTTTTTCAGTTTGCATGGCCACTACAAATAGGTAATATTTTATGGTTTATAAAAAAATCATGCTGTGCCAAAGAGGATTTAAGTACATTTAAAAGTAAAAAAACCAAAGCAAAACAAAAAAGCCCAGCAAAATTTTCTGCAGCCTTGTTTGATCAGTACCTACCTTGTACACGTCATGCACCGTGGTCAGTCTGTCAAATCTCAGGTACATTGAATTCAACATGAGAACTATCTGAATAGGCTCGCATTGGGCACAAATGTTGGTAAAGGTCACCACGTCACTGAACAATATAGTGCACTCCTTGAACTCTCCTGTGGGCAGAAAGAGCAGTGGTAAGTACTTGCAATGGCTGGACAAGCACGGTATCTGTTTGAGACTTGCTTGCAAAGATCATTCCATGACCTGTCAGTTGTAATATTCATAAATGGGTGCTGAGATAAAGGAGAAGTGTCGATGTAAGACTGTATCAAATATAAGAATCATTGCACATCTCAAACAACCCAGACATCTGAATACATCATATACAGGATACACCTAGCTCGTTATCATTAATTTTATATATGTGCTTAAAAAAGGGAATTTAGGTGTTTTATTGCTACCCTTAATAACAATGGGAATCATCATGATTCTACCTTTACAGACAGCATAGAAGTAGTAAGAGAATTTTCTAGGAAATACCACTTTCTTTATTCCCTTCACTTCTGAGCCCTCATTTTCCTGTATACCCATGTTAAAACCAAAATTTCAGATTACCGTTGAAACACTGAATTTTGTTCTCTGACTGGGCAGCTACTACCACCTTTCACCACCTAAGGAACAATTCTAGCAAAGAGCTTCCAAAGCTTTCTTTGAAGGAACAGCCTAATTTTTATTATTAGCGAGCTTAAGGGTCTGTGGCCATCCTCCTACCCAAGAATGTCACCATGTACAGAATGGACTGCACAGCAGTGGCAAAGGGGCTGTGCCAGCACCCCAGTCTCTCTATCACCATCTCCTGATGCACAAATCCCACATCCCAAATGCATCCTCTTCATTCACCTGCCTCAACTCGCTTCCCTTCTTTCAGCTGGTTGGCCACATGCTGGGGAAGCATGGCATAGAGCAGAGCTTCAGTCTTCTTCTTCTCTTCCTCCAGGTGCTTTGACAGGATCCGCAGCTCTTCCTTCTTCCTCTCCAGCTGGTTTGAGAGCTCCATCTCTGCCAGCCGCTGCTGATTGAGGAGAATCAAATCCCTGGTCACGTCGTGAGGGGCAATGTCTGCGATGTGCATCTGCCGCTCCTCCAGCTCGTGCAACGTGCGAAGCAAAGGCGAGCAGAGGTAGAGCATGCACTGCAGGGACTCCATCCACATCATCTGGCCTGTAGGGAACAAGTGTTGGCAAGGGTTTTCAGCAGTGTGGCCTTTCACACGGTGCTCAGCGTTACTGGTGTTAATTTTAGGGGATGAGTTCTAAGGACAGTGGGTTTCTGTAGGGTCTGGATGATCACAGGCATTTGTTTTCTGTGAATTAGAGGTGAACTTGTTCAGAGGAGCTACAATAGGCAAATAACAAAATGCCAGGAGCCAGGGAGCAGTCACTCCCTCCCTGCAGGTGCCGGGCAGAGCCCGACTGTGATGCAGGTCTCTCCTCCTCATGAGGAACCCCAGTGCTCACAACAGCTCTCCTCTCCTTTCTGCTCCCCTCCCTGTTTTCCCCTCCTCTCCTCCCAGGTCTTGAGCTGTTCCTGAAGCCAGTCAGTCAGAATCATGCACAGGGGAACTGAGACTCACAGTGATTAAACAAAACATTTGAAGTTTAATTTCACAGTGCATAGTTTGTGTCCCAGTAAAGTCAATGGCACTTTCCTTCCTGCAAATTGGAGCTTTCAGTCACTATCATAATCTAAAGAAGCAGTTACAAAAATGCCTGAAAGGTAAAAGGGATTTTTGGTGGGAGATCCAGTTTTTTGGTTTTTGGTTGAGGTTTGATTATGATTGTGATTTTTAAATTATTATTATTATTATTATTGACTTGCTTCATAAGTATCATAGGTTTCTAAAGAGCAATCTAGAAATTCCTGTTTCTTTCTTTCTCCCTCACCTCATCACCAGGGCTACTGGATGAACAGCTTTAAAACTAAGAGGATTGAAACATCAGAAATACCATGTGAATTAACCCCTAGAGCGTAAGAGAAAGTACAGCTGTACCCATGACTAGTCAAAGTTCCTTGCTTTGGTAGCATTACTTTTTTCAAGGTCTCCCTAAACGCTTAATTTTTTTCTGAATCTCAGGAATACAAGATTTGACACTCACTACATCAAGGTGAAAGCAGACAAGAGAAAATTAGGTCACATTACATAGCTCAGAAAAGCAAAATTGAAGTCACAGAACACTTAAAACAAATGTCATTATAGTTAATTACAGCAAGCAAAGGATCATCCCATATTCAGTCCTCTCAGTAAAAATAAAGAAAATACAGTATCTTTTTTGCTGAGATAATTTTAACTGGTAAACTCTTACATGGCTTTGGGGGGGTGTGTGAAGACAGAAATCAGAATCTGAAAATGTGCTACAAAAAATAAAAGCACAGAGAACTAATCTATTTTTAATCACATTTGAAACCCAGCCAGTACCAAATAACTCCCCTCAGAGGCATAAATTAAGAACAAATCATGTATTCACATGTGGATTTTGCAGCATCAGAAAACCACCGTATTTCTAAGCCTTTCAAAGAGGAGCAGAGTTGTTGTTTCTGACTGAAAGACTTCAAAATCTGGTGAGGTGATAGCGGAATTTGTGTACAAGCACCTACTGTTTCTCTAAACAGAACCAACTAATCTCCTCTCCCAAAGGCTATTTATAGGACTTGAGTGAGGTCAGGAGTGCACCTCAGTGTAATTCCTGATTTAATATGAGCACTTGTGCTACTGAAAACAGTGAAGTACCTCTTAGCTCCAGCATTGGCCGCTCTTTCCATGACTCAGGCATCATCTCTCTTCTAGTCTGGAAAACAAATTGGCTGTTGATGAATTTCTGAATGCTGGAGATGGTGAAGGGCACCTCTGGGTGAACGATCCTGAAGTACTGATCCAAGCAGATGCCCATGGTCTGAAGGCCAGGTACAATCTTTTGAATGCTCACCCCAGCTTGCTTCACTTTGAGCTTAAAAAGAAAATATGGGCCATGTGTTACAATTCATGTCCCTTTGGGTTCAGACCAAGCTACAGCTGATCGCTGTTTATACATTTCCACACTCCGAGCCTCGCTAGAGCACATGGCTTATTTCTGAGCAAAATTTCTACCTTGTTAGTGTAGTACTGCACAGCTCTGAATGCGTGCCCTTCATAGCAAGACAAAGACCCAAGAAAGGAGTGTTGTTATTAAAATGTTCCTTCCTGTCAACTGTGAAAAAACCCCCAAACTACCTGCTATTATCCCTGCTTGCCATTGTGTAGGCCTAACAAACAGCCTTAGAAGTAGCTGCAGGAGAAAATTAGAGATACCAGAGTGTCTTGTATTCCAAAATGAAAATAACTGTGGCATAGAACGCCTTGGCAAATATTAATTTTCTAATAGCTGCCATGGGTTAGTTTCTCTTAACCGTGTGTAAAGGTTTAGTCATTCTTCTTTACTCTGCTGACCGTATGTGAGCTCTTAAATTCTGCAGAAACGTTCTCCTCTGCTTGTAATCAGTCATGGAAGCTCTGACCCAGCTACCAGTAATGGGTGTAGGACTTGTCTTCTTTGCACACTAGTAATTTTATTAAATTATGCATACTGGCCCTCTTGAAAGGTTTAAGACTGTATTTTGGCTGATGTGGGCAGTAGCATGAAGCAGATTGTGTGCTCTGGAATCTTCATCAGCATGACGCCAAAACATGTTCCCTGAGGGGAATGTGTTCAGCGTTCTTCCGCTGTCCCATCCTCAGTTTCTCCTTTCTTTTCTCCTGTCTTAAGCCAATATTCTCTCCACAGAGATTGGAACAAGAGGAGCTGTAGCTTGGTGGGAGCCCAGGCTGGTTGGGAACCAGCCAGAGGGCAGCCCTGACAAGGGGCTGCAGAGTATGTGTGCACAGGAGAGGAGACTCAATCCTGCCCCAGAAGGCAAAGAGATTTTTGGGTCCTAGATGGGGCTGCATGCTGCCTGATTCAGTAGGTAGCTGGGTTTTCCCAGCAGAAGCATGTAGGAGTAGTCTCAGGAAGCACACAGAGCCTCAGCTGCCAGCAAAGCCCTCAAAGCCTTGGGATAGATTAATGGGAGGAGAAGGGGACTAACTATAAGTGCAAAGCCAATTTAAAGGATGGGACACGTCTCTGGTATATCCAGGGACAGGAAGGTGGCCAGAAACCTCGAAAAATTCTGCTCAGTATTTGGTAACAGATAGACTGCTGCAATAAACCTTGCTGGCATTTCTGCAGCTGCTTCAGACATGGTAAGCTCAATAAATGCAAAGGAGATTCCTGTCTGCAGCGATCCAGAGACAGCTGTTTTGTTCACTGCATGTCTCTGTACAGAGCACTTCTGCAAATCCTATAAGCGAGCGTGCACTGCACACAGAGCACACCCAGCAGGGAACTGCAGGACAGTCAAAACAGACGGAAATTACTACGAGGTTTATGCAAACTAAGGGCCCTGACCACATGCTTGTCCTACCTCCTTGTCAAAAACCATATGAAAAGGAAGCCCATTGCAAAATGTTTTTGTGTCAATCCAGAGGCTCTTGGGATAAACAGGATCAAATCCTCTCAGGAGCTTACCTGTGGTGAGATAAATGTACAGTTTTTAAATCAGGCTGCACCTCATAAGACCAGTCAGCATTACTTTTCATCACTCAGTGAGACAGGACCCTGTATCATGAGTGAAGACAAAGCAAACCGTGTGTGGGCCCAGAAATGGGCACACATCTGTGCTAAATGCTCTGCAGTGTAATCCACAGCTGATTAGCAACTAATCTGAGTTGGCTGAGTGTTTAAAACTTAAGCACACAAAAACCACAGAGCACTAGATGCATGAAATTATGTGGAAAAAATAAGAATAGATGAACAACTGTAGATGTTACTCCTCTATGACTCTGCAGATGCCACAGCAATATGACACAGCTACATCCCACAAAAATGTGCACAGAAGTGGATTTAGTACACTTTGCCAGCTCCTAAGAAACACTTAGAGAAAAAAAAAATCTTGGCAATACTGAGCTAGATTTTCATTCCTTTTGGGGAATAGAAAGATCCTAACTGAAAAATTCCTTCCATTTTATAAACATATATAAACATCCAATATATAGAGGTATGAACAGAGATTACTTGATTAGCAGGAGACTTTTGGTAGTGGAGGATGTAATTTGGCTTTCAAAGTTTACTACAGTTGATAATTTTGGAAAGGAGTAGTATCTACCAAGTTAAAAAACACACTTTTAAATTCAGCATCTTAAACCAAGTGACATGAGAATGAAGAATCAAATTCACCACACACTGGCATTTTACAGAAGAACACTTTTCAGATGAAAGCCCTGTTTAAGAGACAAAAGTGACAGGTCATATTCCATTTAAGTATCTGTCATTACTAAGCATGCTTATTATCTGCAATTTTTCTTTGATCATCAATGTCAAACCAAAAGAAACTTAACCAGAAACATTTTGAAAAGTTGCAGAGGAAATATAAATGGTAACTTCAAAATGGATGGGTGGGTGGGGATAGGGAGGCTTACTGACTTCCTCACTGAAGGGACTCAGAAACGATGACAAGCTCCCTCTGAATGATCCCTCACCTTTTCCTAATGTGATTATTCCTCTTAATGTTTTCCAGTGACTTTTCTTAACAGGACAAACAGAGTTTCCTTTGTCTCCATTTGCATTCTTGGCTTTTTCTAGGTCCTGTTGAAACAAATCCAAAGGGAAATTCAAGGGTGATTTTATTTTAAATATATTTTAGTAATATGCTGATATCAATATTAAAATACCTCTTTATTCAGCTGGTTCTCAACTTGTTTTTCAGAGTCAACAAGACATCGAGATGAAGAAGAAAATTCATTTCTTTCCTTGCATGGAAATAGAGGGTTTTGAGTGACAAGAAAAACAATATGTTCTTTTTTCCCAGTTCTTTCTTCTTCTTCTGTTTGATTGACTATTTTCATTGAAATCTCAATGTTAAAAAAATCCAGGGCTGCTGCACCGATGATTCCTGAAGGAGAAACAAAAGACAAGGTATTGCCAAGAACAAAACCTTTTCAATTCCTCTTTTAGAGGGTCCACAGTGGAATTTCACTGTTTCAGATATTGCTTTTCCAAAGGACTCTGGAAGAAGAAAGCAACCCACGTCGTTCTTGCTGCTGTTGCCATGATGAGAATATGCACATAGGAGGTCAGCTTTAAAGTTACTGCTGCTTTTGCCTTGGCTGAGGACAAACGCTTATTTTGACTAGGAGCAGCTCAGCAGGATCTCTAAGAACACGTTCAAGTAGCCATAGAGCAATAATACAAATTCCCATTAACCCAAAAAGTGCAGGGAGTCTAAAGAAATTCTGCTATACAATCTATTTCAGTCATTGAAGAATATTATATTTTGAAAGGAAGGAAAGATCTTTCATGCAGATGCATGATCAGTTTCTCATTTCTGATTAGGTATTAGGCAAAATACTGGACACTGGCACCAAAAGCTCTGTCTGGCATTCCAAACAGTTCCGTGCTTTCAATATGAAATGAGTTTTGACAAAGGGGGAAGTTTTGATGGACATCTAAATTCAGCATAATTTATGAAAGAAAGGTATATGATCTTCTCTTACAGACCTATAGCTGTCTAATCCTTGCACAATTACAGCTCTGGAGATTCTGGTAAATTCTGGTAAAAGTTTCAGTTTTGAGCAGGGTTCAGTAGGAGTTTTACAGATTGGATGTACTACAGGGTAGGTGAATGTCTTCAACTCAACTAGAATTTCTGCTTCACTGTAATTTAAAAAGCACAAGTCACCGAGAATTTATAAACAGTTAGACACAATAAACATCATGAACTTTGATTTTTCTTCCAGTGAGGGAATTCTATAGCAAGAATGGATGTTTATGGCCTGGATTGTCATACAGTAAATTTTGATGAAAGTTACTGGGAGCTAGGAGTGATCAGGCAGTAGGGAAATACTGAGTTCAGGTGTCTGGAGACTGAACTCTGCCAGGCTTCAATTCCATGGCCAGTCCTCATCGGGAAAAAGATACTGAACTCTGTGTGCATCTGCAAATATACAGTTACTCTGTATACATATTGCATTGATCTGTACTCTGCATTTTGTCTCATTACCTGGCACGATATGGCACAGACCTCTTCTGTCTGAATAGTAATGTAAATGCATTGACCCATCTTCATTCTTTTCCACTCTAAAAGATGGTGCATTCATCTCCTGAGGAAAAACCAAACAAAACCAAAACCAAAATCTCAATACCTTTTTCTGAAAAAGACTACTGATGGAGTCCACTTGTATAAAAGCATCTCATGCCTTAATAACATAAACTGTAATGTGAACAAGCAGAAAAACATAAAATCAAATATTCTCACCTGTGAAGGAAAATCTGCTATGCATTAAAGCAAATGCACTAAATAATACCTAATGTTGAGGACTAGTCAAAACCAATCATTTTTAGAAATTGTCCTAACATTTTGGAGTCATCTGTTTCAGAACACAGGAGAACATGCTTTGGTGATTTTTTTCATTATTTATGCACACCTATGAGATGCTGCTCCTTCTGTTATGAACTCTGGCAGAGTCCATCCATACCTCCTCAGCAGTTACTACTTGGACTTGCCTGGTAAGAAAGGGACAGGTAGCTGTGCAATGCATCCAGGTTCTCTATGAACTCATAGAGATTTCCACCCAGTGTCCTCAGCATGTGGTCATAGCCTGAGCGCTTACAGAATTCAAAGAAATACTTTCCAAACTCCCTCAGAACAGTGTCAGCAGGAACACCTGGCAAAATAAAGATACCTTAAGGAATAAGAAAGGTTTGGAAGTTCTTGCAATGCTGTCAGGTGGATTAAGAATGAAGGCAGAAAATTTGCAACGTAGGGAAGGGCACAGGAGACAAAACCTGGGCTTCAGTCTCAGGCTTGACCCAGGATAGTTCATTTTTGAGGCATACTAACACGTACCTAATACTTTGCAGGCTTTGTCGACGAGCTGCATTGTGATCTCATCTTTGTAAACCTCAAAAGTCAAGAAAGAATCCTGGACTCCAGCCTGCAGCCTAAAACAGAGAAGACAATATTCTTGTCTCAGCAGAGCTGTAAATACAACATGCTTGGGTGACCCAACTGGCATTTCTTAAGTACTGTTTGCTGTGAATGCAGTCCTTGACCTCCCTCAAGCGTTCTATCGGAACACACTACTTCACCTACTGATGTAAGTTTAATACCAAATTGCTTTAAATTAATTAAATTGCTTTAACATGGCTGAATGGTGGTGTCCAGCTCTCCATTTCTGCTATTGCACATTATGGTATTACAGTAAACTCTTTCAAGGATTAGGACATCATACTGTGGGGTGCTAGAGCAAGTGGAGTCTTAGTTTGTCTTCTGGTCTGCTGGCTTGTTGTTCAATGTGGACACAATATCCAGCTCTTTCGGGCTCCCCAAACCTGCTGACTTTTTTTTTTATATTGGCTTCAATGGATAATATATGTATGCATCTAAATATCATTTATGTATCTTGGAAATACCATATGGATCATAAAGATAAGACAAAACCAGAGATGATACAAGGCCAAATTGAATGGGGCTTTGAGCAACCTGGTCTAGTGGAAGGTTCCCTGCTCACGGCAGGGGGTTTGGAACCAGATGATGTATGATTTATCTGCTTTTCAGAGAGCAGTGGAATTAAGCTGACTTTATATAAAGGATGACATCTTTTCAGTGTAATTACTTCTCGATATTGTCACAGTGAGCCAGCGAGTCTATTGCAAAATTGTCTATAAGACTAAATGTCATCTTTAATTATCTGATATGACAAATTAATTGGGACAAATTAGTATCAGAGGATGAAGTGTTACAAGGCAAGAAACTGTTGCTTTTGCCCTGTTAGTTACTCCTGATAATTACTTGAGATACACATCAGCTACCATTTACCAGTGAGAAATTACGTCCTCTGTTGCTGAATTCCTGAGCGTTTTCTGTCAATGCACTACGTTTAACACATTACCTTAATTTTTCCCATGTTTCTTCGCCATACTTTTCAACCACCAAAGACTTCAGGCATGTGTTTATAAATCCATACTGCAAAAGCAAATATATGAACATGGAAAAGACGTACTGGTTTTTCAAACGCTGCCCTAACACGTCACCTTTTTGTATTTCAGATTCCTCTGCTAATTTTATATTGCAAGAGAGAAAGTAATAATGCTTGACGGCCTAAAGAGAAAGTAATAATGTTTGACAGCCATTATCTCTTTCAGTAAACAGCGCAGCCTTTTCCTCAGCGTTTCACAAGCATCCAGCAGGAGAGAGCAAACAGTCACTGCTGTTTTGCAGAGAAGGACCCGAGGCCCCGCCGGCCGGGGATGCGCTGTGCCGTGGCTGCGGCCGGAGCTCGGCGCTGCGGCGCGGGCACAGCAGCCTCGCACGGCTGCCGCATCCGCGGAGCCTCGGCCGTGCCGCGACCGCGGAGCTTCTGCCTCGGCACTGACGGACCCCGCGCCGGGGATCGGGAAACGCTAAAGGAGCGGCCCGAGCAGCGCTGCCAGAGCGGCGGCAGCCGAAGGATGCTGCGGTTCGAACGCCCCGAAGCCCGCGGGTCAGCACCCTGTCCCGGCACGGCGGCAGCAGGCGCTCAGCCCCTGCTCTCGGGCTGGCAGCCAGCGGCAGGGGCTGCCCGTCTGTCTGTCCGTCTGTCCCCGGCAGGGGCTGCCCGTCTGTCTGTCCGTCCGTCCCCGGCAGGAGATGCCTGTCTGTCCCCGGCCGCAGCTGTCTGTCCACGACAGGAGCTATCTGTCTGCCTATCTGTCCCCAGCAGGAGCTGTCTATCTGTCGGTCCCCG
>VWZW01002525.1:58960-79936 GCA_013397115.1 Edolisoma coerulescens | reverse complement strand
CGGCAGCTCACGGCAGGTCCCCCGTCCCGGTGCCCGCTGCTGGAGCCCAGGCAGGACGCGGTGCGGTCAGCCCCGGCTGGACACTGCCTGGCACGGCCGGGATCATCGGGTCCCAGCCTCCGGAGGGCAAGGAGCCAGGAGAGTGCCAAGGAGGTTTCTTGCCACGGCTTTCTTAGAACTGCCCTTAGCAGAGCCGGAGCAGAAATGGTGGAGTCAATAGCCACCCCTACCCAAGGACAGGAGGTTTGTAGGGAGAAGCAGCACTTTCCATTCGACTGCTACCGAGCTGTGAGCTGCAGCCAGAGGCCTGACAAGAAGCAGGAGGTGAAGCTCCCTGCATGTGGCTGCCATCATCCAGGCTGTGTCTGCAGCCACCCAGCCTGTCCGAGAGGAAAGGACAGCAGCAGGGGTGTTAACAGGAACCCAGTGACTGGTGTTAGGTGCAATGAATTCATGAGGTTTGGTGCTTGGCAGAGTTATCTCATTTCCTAGGTTTATTTTTTTAAATAATTATTTGTAGAATGAGAGATTTCAGTGATTCAAGAGTGAGTCCTGAGGGGACACAATGAAGAACTATTTGGGGAAAACCCCTGTCCCCTTGATAAAGATGAGCTTCTGTCCTCCATCAGCCAAACCGGCGCAGGCAGCGCTGTGGGTGCTGAAAGCCCTGTGCCACCCACCTCATCGCTGCTGTTCGGTGCAGGGGCTGTGCGACGCTATAGGGGACTGTGTTTCGAGGCAGGGCTCTGTGCCTGTCTGCCAGGGAGGGTTTTGCTCTTGGTGTGGTGATTCTGAGGCACTGTTCTCGTGGCTCTGTCTCTGATCCTCAGCCCTCCAGTGCTGTGTGTGTTCAGCAGGAACATCAAAACCTGGGTCGAAGCCCTACACCAGGCATGAGTGCTGCTTTTTTGCAGCCCTCCCACCAGCCCTGTGCTGTCTCTGCCCTCCCACAGCCTCCTCTAAACTCCCCTCAGCCTTTCTGTCCCACACAACCAGTGACTCTCCTGTGACCTCACCAATAATAAACTGGGTCTTTTCTCAAAAGCTGCCTCTCGAGCCAAAGCCTGGTCGGAGCCAGGCCCAGGGGAAGAGAACCAACAAAAGTCCGTGCCCTGCTGTATTCCCGCTGCCGTGGGAAGAGGACTGGTTTAGCATAGAAACACATACACAAACCCCTCTGTATTTCCTGGACAATATCAAATATTTGTTTAACACACACCTGATGGAGATAGCATGACACAAGCAACAGACGGCTTATCTCCCAGTTTTCTCTCTGTGCTGTGATTCCAAGGAGCACCCACGCCTGCTGCAGGGCAAGAGGTGGTCCTGGACCCACAGACCCATCCCCATGCCTCAGCCAGCCAGCAGTACCTGAGGGGAATAAACATCATATAATCTAAAAATTGTATGGGTATGCTTACTGCCTTCAATTTATAAATTGATTTCTATGACACAGAAACGAAACTCATTTTCAGGTTTATAAAACCTGAGTCACTGGTGGGATTTGAAATTACAGAAAGAACTTCAGTATTCTCTCTTCTAGTACTTCAGTGTCTTTTCTTTTTCTCATTGTACGACACCTAAATAAGCAATACAGTGATTTTAGCAGCAAAGATTAGCAACCATCAAAAAGATTAGGAGACATAATTCAGGTAAGTTTTCCAAAATTCACGTTAGTACCTATATACTATATCTATATTGAGCAAGGTAAATCATACTGGAATTGAATTTATTATTGCTTTAGCCCTTCTTTGGTTAGTGAATTGATTCTATTGTTTTTTTCTGGTCCATTTGTGATTATGACAGAAATTTGGATGAAGAATCTTCAAGTCAGGATTGTTTGTGTGTCATTAGGCTGCTCACCCTTTGCAGCCCCTTGGCCACCTCTGCCATCTCTAGTTGGATAACAGAAACCTTCGAACTAAAAGAACAGAAATCAAGAGATAAAAATCATAATCCACTTCTGGTGTGACTCTTTAGGGATTCTTTATTCCTTTGGCACAATGTGATCAGTACTTCCTAGAATTCTGAGATCAGCAGCTATTTCTGTGTATAACCATCAGTCTTTAATCGAAGACAACACCCAACATGTTTCTGTATGTCAGCCCACTCTGTGTAAAAGGAAGACAACAATACTCCCCTTTCCAATCTGTTGCTGTGCTCTGGTGATGGGGATTCTGGTCTCTCTTGGCACAGCACATTCAGGTCTCCCAGACTATACCGGACCTCCTTGCAGAGATCTGGCACTGGCCCAACCTGCCACTTGCTGCAGCAGAGCAAGTATATTTGGGTACGTAGAGGGGAGGCTGGAGCAGGATGGCTTTGGTTTCAGAGGGTTTCTTGCTTCCCACAACATGCAGAGTGGATAGGGATAGACTCAGACAGAACTGCACGCTGGAACTCTCCTGAGAGGCTGAGCCTCTTGCCAAGGGCACAGGATGCCTTCAGGGGAAAGGTGTCTGAAAAGACCTCCGTGGGCTGCACCTGCACACAGCCTTTGCTTCCTCCCATAGCCCACTAAGTGTCCAGGGCTGATAGACAAACAGCAGCCTGAGGACTGTGCTGCTGTAAAATTCTGTAAAGTTCTGCAACCTTTCTGGCAGTTTGTGAGTAAGTGTGCCTTATATTTTTTCTGCCTTTGTGGCAAAATATTCATTAATTCAGAAGGGAGGTGTTATGGCCTTGCAAAAAAGATATTCATCCGTACCTGACAAATGATTTTATCAAGAGCCAATTTCCCCTGGCCTTTGTTGTGCTTGTACCCAGTTAGTTCTAAACAGCATCCTTGAGCCCCAGATAGTGTATACAGCTTTGCAGATGGCCCATTTATTTTGCTGAACTGTTTCTTCAATTAGATGAGAGGTGAAAATATGCAATATAGCAATTTATAACTGCTGGTTACAGCCTTGGAGAATGCAGTCATAGACCATCATGGTCTGTGTATGCAAGGCCATCCTCCATTTTCTTCTTTTTCTCTCTGTTGTGTGATCATTTCAAACAATGCAAAGTCATATGTGAGTTGCCATGGCAGAGGGGCTCCTCCCAAGGCTGTCTGAGCAGAGCACATTCTAAACATTGCACTCTGCAGCCCAAAATACCACAGCAGTAACAGAATCCTTTCTCCAAGTGGTTGCCAGCACTCTCTCCTACCAAAGACCCCTAAGGATGCAGGCCTTTTCAATATACTTCCTTCAAACACAGCCTCACATCCGTTGTTCAGATATCATGTGCTCACATTTGTCTTAATTTAGCCTGCACAGTGACTTTTTAGTGACTCAAAGTGAAAAAGAATCTGTCCTTCTACTGATGCAAACCAAAAAGGAAGTTTTATATATATATATATACGCATTGGTAGGCTTCCAGTACTTCACACTACCAAACCATGAAGACAGCTGATGCAGAGTCTAGATTAGGAATAAAAATAAACACAGGAGATGTGCTGCCCTGCATAGTTTGGATGGCTCCAATTTTCAAAACACATATTTTAAACCCCCAGCAGTTATATTTGAATTCTTATTGAAGACCCTGGGCAAAATTTAAATGACATTAATGTAGTCTAACTCAACAGCAGTGAAACTGCACGAGTGCAGGCTTTGTCCTCAAGAAAGCTTTCAAAACCCCAGCTCCTCTGGTTATCTGTTAAGCTGAGCTGGAGATGGGAGACCATCAATATCATCATCAATACGTCAATAATATTCTAAATGGGAATTAAGTTGGGAAAAGTCACCAGCTCAGGGCCAAAACCTATTCACAGGTGCCCTTGAGCACACAGATGGGGAGGGAACTGAGAAAATTAATGATTCCTCCAAGAGCTGGATGGTCACTGGCATCACTCCCTCTCCCCCAGCTTTCCATGTCTCTGCCATGGAGCTCTGCTCTCCCTGTGCATTATGCACCAACGCTTCCCTTCCTCAGCACTCCTCCAACCTGTGGGAGTCAGGGCTGCATCTGTGGAAATGTCTCATGTGAAGGAGAAACAGGCCCTGGAGGTACATTTGTGTGAAACTTTCTGGTTAAAGTCTTTGTGCGTGTTCCTCTGGGTATTTTCTTTATCTTGCTTCTTGTATGGCCGCTCACATTCAAGAGCTAGCATCTAATATCTTTGTTTTCTACAAAGCAAATAGCTCATTGCTTGTATTTTCCCCCTCTGATTGCTAGTTAATGAAATTGGTTCCAGCTGTAACATCGTTGCAATGAGCTACAAAGAATCACTTGTCTCAACTGCCTGTGCCAGGCTCGTTTCAGCTACAGCTCACAGATGGCACAGTTATCCAGGAGACTGGAAGAATGCAGTCAAGAATAATGCAAAAATGGGTAAAAGCTGAGGCTCTTCAATCTTTGGTGCTTTGCTATTGTACCTGTGTTGTACTCCAGCCTCGTAGCTCCAACATATTAGCCTATGGAGCTGTTTGGTTGCTTTCTGGAATCTTGTTCCTTTGGAAAAGTAACTCCAAATGACAAGGTGCTTGTGCCAAATGAGAAATAGTGTAGTTCCAGCCTGTGCAGGAGGTGCTGCTAAACAGGGGGTATCTGAGGGGTCTGCGGTGTATTTCCCTTCCATCCCACCGGTGTCCCTCCCCTGTGCTTTGAAGAGAGGGCCTTTCCTGCAATATCCACGTCACCTATCATCTGCTGTGTAACTCAAAATCTCCAAAGGCTCAGTTCAAGAACCCAAAGCAGTTTAGCAGCACATCCCTGATAATTTCAAACTAACAAATGGTAAATGCTGGCTGCAGCTTTATTTGTCTTTCATATTGTGAGAGATTGCTCCTTTACTTTTGGAAATGATAATACAGATATCCTCCACTGCGTCTTATTAAATATCTGGGGTTTGTGCTTAAGAGGTGGGCCCAGGTTTCCTGTGGCTTTGGGTATCAAGACCTGTAACTGTTAAATTGCAAATCTTATTGAATATGTTGATAGTCCAGTGAGATTTCTCCTTGGCTACCCTTTCCCACTGAACCACCTACCACTGATGCTCTCTTGGTGCTTCAGAGGTAACATTCAGCTTCCTTGTTGCTTTTACTCCTCCAAGTAATATTTTGCAATAATACCAATTATACAGCATGCTTAGATTTCTCACACCATTATTAGCAATACATGCTTACTCTAGCTTTCTTTGTTCGAACTGAATCTGTGAGCTATATCCCATGGGGTATCTTTGAAAAATACTTGGATCCATTCTGTGCAAACGTGAAGTTTAATATCCTTTTTTGTCACTAGGGACAAACTGTTCTACAGGTTTAGGTCTGAGTTTCCAGAGGACTACAGCTCCCATCACCCCCATGAAGAATTGGACCTGAGCTTTGACAGGGATGCACTTTATGAAAAGGAGGAAGTATACAAAAAACAATTCCCTTGTTTAAGCAAGAGAAGTAAAGTTTGTAACTTAGTAGGGAATGCTAAATAGGGAGGAGTAAACTCTGTTGGAAAATCTAAGTGGAGATCTGTGATGGTAATATGAGAGAGGTCCAAAGGCTGAAGCTCTAACAAAACCCTGTTGATTTGTCAAGTAGAAGGGCTCTTAGCCAGGAGTTTATAAATGTTAAAGCCAGGATGGTTAATGACTTAAAAGAATGTGAGTTCTAAGGAAGAAATGTAAGTTCTAGTGAAGTGAAAGGAAAAGGAAGAGAGAAAGCATGAAGTGCTTGCCTCTGTGCCCAGTATGTGTCAGCTGATCTTTAAAGGCACAATGGAAGGTTCCCATTCCTCCAGCACAAGGAGAAATGCTGTGATCAGGAGTGAGGAAGGTGATAGGTGCTTGCTGGGTGTTAGAGCAGCTTTATTTTTTGTAATGGGCTCTACAAGGGGTAAGGGCTTAGCTGGAGAATTAAAGTGACCCACCTGCCTCTGGTAGGGTGAGCTGAGGGGCTGAGAAACTCAGACACAGACTAGCTGAGAGCAGCTAGCAAGAAACACAGGTAACCCTGTGTTTCCTGTGTCTCTGCCTAAAATTGCAATCTCCTTTTTGATCTCTCCTTTCGAAACTGGAGGTGTTGGTGATGATCTAACCAGCACCTGACTAGCCAGACATTTTTACTTGGAGGGCAGCTGGATCGTGTGATGGGGGGAGTGGCTGTCACCCTGGCAAACCCCTTCAGAGGATTACACCAAGATCTCTGCAATTTTCCTTTCAGCCTTATACCACCCACTTCCATCCAACCAACAATGAACAAACTTAAAAGGCCCAGTGTGTTGAGCTATTGTGCAGCATGGACAAGAGCTAAAACTCTATACTACCAAGAAAACCTGAGATATGATCCCTGTGGTGCACTTGCTGATGATTACTGTGTATTTTGACTTCCCTGTGTATTTCTATACAGTGAAATTATATTGTAATGCAGGAAGGTCCTTCCCTCCCTCTCCAATCAAAACAGTAGAGCCAAAACCAGCCAGCATTAAATGTTTAAAAAGATTCACCACACAGTTTAAATTATTGGTCTGAATTCTGCTGTGTCTGGTTACACTCATCCTCAGGAACAGAAAATACCTTTCTGTAAAGTAGTGATAATCAAAAAGAAAAAAGTCTTTCTAGCTTAGGCTAGCTACCAAAAATGCTCTGCACCTTTCTGACCTCTGCTGTAGCCGTCTAATAGCTCTTGTGGATTAATTTGTGGACAATAGCAGTCTTTATTCTGGTTTTCGTTTTGTGTGTGGCTTTGCACTGACATGAACACTAGATATACTAAAATTGAGATTTTGAGGTTTTTAATGTTAAATGTGGAGGTACATCTACTTGAGATCTCCAGCATTTCCCTTGAGATCGATTTTTCCTCTGATAATTTGTTTTGCCAGCACCAGTGTTTTCCATGCTTAACTTGAGCCATCTTGGTTTCAGCAAAACTGGTTTTATACAGTGTGTCTTTGAGGCTAGGGAGTAACTGTCTCTCTCTTATTTTAAGATGAATTATTTTGTTGAAAGGCTGGGGTTTTTTTTTGAATAAGAACTTGTATCTGCACCACTGCCTAGTCTACTTGAACTAGTTCTGCCCCAGATGGATGAAGCAGCTTAGTTGTAGCTACAAAGAACTTGACAAAGAGTGTAAGATCTGTCCAAGAAGCAGGATAAGTCTCTTGTGCTCATCTCTGGGCCACCAGTAGGATGAAAAGCAGACAATCAGTGTATGTGCCTGCCATTCTCCAGTGTAGATTTGTCACACACTGGGAAACTGGCATTGTCCTCACAATGGATATAGCAGAAAGCTGCCCAAATCTGGACATCACTGGCCTTCACAAAAATGGTTTGCAAGCACAGCTAACTCCTTATTGCTGTGTGAATGCCAGCTTTGCTGCATTTTTTTGTTGTGACCAGGACAGATGCTGGAAGAAGGGAAATCCAGATCCTGGTCTTTCATGGAGGTGGAGGGACACGAGTTACTGTGGGAGCTGGCTGTGGAATGAGTGCAGTGGGATGATGTGTACATGCACATGTAAAACAGGAGCTGTACTGCAGCACGAACTACAGCTCGGAGGTGCAGTGCTATCTTTGGCTGCACGGAATGACACGGATTCAGCAAAGCCCCTGCATTTGTCTGTGGCCAGCGAGCACACTGCAGTTTGTTTGTGTGGATGGAACCATTTCAAAGTGTGCAGGATCACACTGCTGCTGGAGCAATTCGTCTTCCCTGCTGCATGCACAGCAGCACCTGCAACCCCTCAAGGAGTGTGCTGGGGCTTT
This sequence comes from Edolisoma coerulescens, assembly GCA_013397115.1. NCBI lineage: Eukaryota > Metazoa > Chordata > Aves > Passeriformes > Campephagidae > Edolisoma > Edolisoma coerulescens. The sequence continues at coordinate 72,258 of VWZW01002525.1, read as the reverse complement.
GCTCACCTCCTTTCCTGCTGCTTGGCTAGTTTCCCCTCTCTTTTCTCCCTTCTTTTCCCTACTCTGATAGAGTAGCCTTGTGGGGAAGGTAAAGCTGGGTGTTTCTGAAGCACTGGAATGCAAACAAACCAGCTCCAATTGAACCTTGACTGGGAAAATCTGTGCTGCACAGTGTGGCCATCACAGTGTGCAGTATGTATGAGCTGCAAGGAAAGACTGCCAGGCAGGTGAAGAGCCTGAAGGACCTGAAGGACCTCAGTTCTTTGATGGTGACAGTGTTTGTGAGAAATAGATTAAAACTAATTTGTGAATTAGTTCTAAAATGTTAATTTTTATCCATGCTTGATGGGTGTGAGTAGTGTATAAAGTCAACATCAGTTACCAGAGTGTGCTGTGACACTCTTCAAAGCCTTGCACAAGTGGTGCTTGTAATGCAGGTGAATGGTGATGTCCACATTTTCCCAGGGAAAACAGAAGAGCAGCGCAGTGTGCTGTGGGACACAAGGGTGATGATCCAGCATGTAACTCCAGAGCTGCTGGCCATCAGATCTGTACTCTGGACCTGTTTTTATTAGCTGAAATAAGCAAGTACAAATGCAAAGATGGAGAGATGTGAGCTTCTAACTGAGAAGCAGAACCACCAAGCAGCTAATTGGGAGGAGGCTAGCTCCAACTTGTGCAGCTGTTCTGTCCCAACAGCTTGCCTGATGGTGTAATACATTAAAAACAACAATAATCCTGCTGTCCAGCAACGTGTACAGGCTAGTTACTAGAATCTTAACTGCAGCTGGAAGCAGAGATGCAGGAATGAATATCACAGGTAAAGCCAAGCAAATCTATAGTGACAAGTCTTTTCAAAGATTGGCCATTAGGATGACAGACTCTAAGTTACGTGGGCTTCCACTGCTTACCAGGCTTCCATTTGCTACCTGTGAGCCAACAGCCTCATTTTGCCCTGTGGCAACATCCAGCTCCCAAAATTTCTAATGCAGTTTTATGTATGGAACTTGCTGGGGTTCTAGGTAACACTTCTTTTCTCACATGGAAGAGTGATCTCTTTAATGGAATGAAAGAGAAGATATGATTTCCTGCTTCCATGCCTAAAGTAAGAGAATTCTTAACTGAGTAAGAAATACTATTGAGGCTCTTTTTCTCCCATAGGCAAACATCCTCAACTATATGCCTTGGTTTCCATGCTTTGGGGAAAAGAGAAATAACAATAAAAGAGAATAACAATGGAATATTCTGATGCCAAAACAGTGGCTGGCCCCAAACAGCAAGGTCACTGCTGTCATGAAAACTGCCCAGGCTTTGGGCTCTTCTGACAAGTAATGCCTATGGCATGATGGTCTGAAAATCCATCCTATGCTCAGGATTGTTCCTGTGATTCCTGTGTCTTCCTGTGTACTGCAAATATTTCCTTACACAGTTTTTAAAAGAAGGGAAGATGAGGCAGAGCTCTCCAACAGCCACCAGTACCAGAGTACTTTGTGCAGGAAGTAATCCTGAAGAATCTTGTGAATCCATGCATGTCATCAAAATGCCTGCAGGATTACCCAACAGAGCTCTTGATTCATCGGACTAGGACTAATGAACACCAGGAAAATAACAGATTGTATTGGGCAATCTGTGTGTTTGGATGCCCAGTCCTTGAAGCCAAGTCATTCTTGTAGGCCTGGGAAATCCTTGAATGAAAAATTCTGCCATTGCTACAGGTCTTCATTAGAACACAGAGCAAAGTCCTCTGCATTCCACACACTGTGTAATACTGAGAAGAAAACACTGTGAGTAAAAATCCTGCTCTAATCATTAAATTCCTGCCAACCAAAAGTAGATACTTTTTTTTCTTATGGCTGTAGAAACTGGACCTTGGATGAGTTTCCTGTCAGCTGTGAGTCTGATCAAGAACTGTGCATCTGACAGCCAGCCTGGCACTGCCTCACCACATGCAGCAACCGGGCTCCAATGCATTTCATGTGCCAGGAGGCCTGAAAGTCATATTAATTTTTAATTAAATGTTTGACTTTCAGGTTTAGAAGGCCTCCTTAAGGTATGTGTCAGTAATATGTATAATGCTATGATTGAGGAGGTAGGTCCTTCCCTACTGAGAATAAATATACATACGTGTGTATGCATATGTGTGAGTATATATACATATATAAATATTTTTAAAGTAAGACATCTGGCCCAGTAATACCTCTGCAGCAATGAAAGTCTCCTGCCTTGCTCTGGTTGCATTCAGTGCAGCAGCAGTTTCACAAACTATGGTGGCTCAGGAAGCTCCCTCAGGAGGAGGAGTCCCAGACACTGGTGCAAAGAGTTTCAATCAGAAAGAAAAATCCTAAAAATAATGTCGTAAGCTAGTGCTTATGTGTGTGGAAAGACCTTGGCAGAGTTATGCAAAGGACTGATTGGTGTGGTGTAGATTTCTATGCAGGGAAGGCTGGCTTGGGGTTTTTTGGTGAGGAATATTTAGGAAAGAGACGAGAAGTGGAAAAGGACACGAAGAGAGAGACAGAGAGTTTAATGGTTTGTGCTCCGGAAAGCAGAAAATTGGTGGTCCCTGTGGAAAGAATTGCACCTGTTTCACCACATGTTTTTTTCAGCTATTTAGACCTCTTCAGATCCTGAGTATTTTAGAAGTTTGGCAGAAGGTATTCAGAGTCAGACTTTGAAACTCCTCTCTTCTTTCTGGATGCTTTCCCATAACTGGAAATTTGTAGGGAAAAAAGCAACTCTAGAATATCATAGCACTTCTTCTCAGGCAACTTACCTGGTTTTTTGTTAGTAAGCACTGTATGTCACTCTTTCCACAGCCCAGCACTGTATTTACTGGAACCCAAGTGTGTGTGCTAAGTAACACCACAGCTCCTGTATAGGATGTACCAGCTATACCTTACACAAAACTCCAGTAAGTGAGTCACTTTTAATAATTTCTCCCCCTTTTGGAAATGCATTTAAAAATGTGTTCTCTTACCCACAGTGAAGAAGTGTTTGGAAGATATTATTAAGGGTAACATTTGTATTTGAATAAAGGATGTCCATTCGTTTGGATAAATCCTTGAAGTCAGAGTAGTTCTGAAATGTGAAAGCAGCATTAAATTAAAAAAAATTAAAATTAAATAAATAAATAAATAAATAAAAACCCAAATACATGCCATTCTCCCTGGGTGAGGATCTACAATTAAGTTAATCACCCTTTTAACTAATCCAAAATTCTTTAGACATGTTTCTGCTATGGCAACTGGCCCAGCATTAGGCTGATTGATGTGGCTTCTGAAATTATCTTTAGGACTTTCCACTCTGGTCAAAAATCTTCCCAACTCCTAATAGTCCAGCTGGCCTAGAGATGGAGCAGGGGATCTCTTCCTAGATCCTGCATTCAAAAATGCAGTCTTCCTTTTGGCAATGTAAATATATATAAGTCTTTGGTACTTTTCCAGCCACTCACTTAAATAAGACCATGTACTGAGCACTAAGTGTGAAAGAAATATTCATGCCTTTAAAAGTTAACAAGAAGAGTATTTTTGTTTGTTTAATTTAGAAGCTGGCATTATGCCTCATGCTCTTTACAGCTGCTAATAGCTGACAACTTCTACCTCTGCCAGGCCCTGAAGGTGGCTGGAGATGCTGGGTGCACAAGAGGACAGGATTTACACCTTTCCATTTGGCTGACTTTGTCTAATTTGGCAGAAGAAAACTCTTTGGCATTCCTGGTTTTAAGAAATCTGCATACTAAGCTAGGTTTGTTGAGCTGTTGCCTGATGTCTAGGGGTTGCTATACTGTGATAGCATTTCAACAATAAAATGGCTAAAATAGCACAAGTGTTGCTCCTGTTATTTCTAAAACACCTCAGGACTACCCTAGAACTTACTTACTTATATTTTCCTGAAAAATCTGGTACTAGAGACAAAATTTGCAGTTAACATTCATCCCACATGCACTTCATTAATACACACATTTGTAAATTCGTGTTCTGCTAAGATGCCTGCTTCACCTAAAAAATAAAATAAAATTGGAAATCTTTGAGGAGGAGTATTGCTGAAGGTCTTTAGCTAAGGTGAATCCAAACCCTTGCAAGTTAATTAAGAGCCTTTTTAAAGACAGGTGGATTGATGGTGTATGATCTGCATACATACAGCTGTCCTGCATACTGGAGACACCAGAAATATCCCTTACAATGGCCTTAAAGTAAAATGGAAGGAAATTTGTAGTAATACTGACCAAGAAATGAAATTGTAGCATTCTGAAAATGCCAGAATATTGGGGGGGTTTGTGTTTTCATGTCCTTTTTGTTTGGGTTTTTTTTTTATACTACATTTGTGAGACCAGTAGAAAAAATGAAGCATATAACTGGATCCATGTTACTGGCTGCAAAAGGTTTCTGATAATAACATGTGCCTATCCCTAGCTGTTACAATTTCTCAATTAGAAGAACCAGAAAAGTTGGTGAGGGAGAGTCTCATTAAGCAATTTGAAGGTTTTTTTTCTTATTCCTCCACACCCAGTTAGGTATTGGAAGGATCCCTTTAAACAGAGAAGAAAATTGTCTCCCAGAAATAATTCTTATCATCTGTCTTAAAATTACTACTAGTATTCTCTCTCCATACTAAACCGGAAGTGTTTTACAGAGCCAGATTTTTTTTTTTTTTACAGTGGTATCGAACTTGCTGTTTGCTCAAATTAAGAAATATCAATGGTATATACAATAAAAATTGATTTTCAAGAGTGCTATGTGCAACACAGCTCATTTGAGGAATATTGCTTGGCTTATCCTCCATGGGCAGAATCTGCAGACTGTCTGACAGCATTTTAAATTGAAGTAGTGATTTCAGTAATGACATGAATAAAACATGCCCTAGCCATGTAGCTGGAGCCAAATAAGCCTTGAGATCTGGCCACAGCTGATTTCAATCCCTAGAAAGAATTTGGGTCAGAGAGAGACACTAAGAAATGTGATTGCCAACCTGAGTATCACCTTGAAAAGGTGTCACTGTTTGCTCAAATATTCATTTTCTTTTTATCAGCACAGCAGGCTTGTATAAAGCACATCAGTTACAATGAACTTTTCTTAGTACATTGTATTTATATTAGGAAAATTTTGCCATACGTCTGATACATCTATGCTGGGAAGATGGTCTTGCATATAGACTTTTATTCAGGTGTATGTAGCTCTTCATCCATTGTTTTTTCTGCATTTTGACTTTTAATGTCTTGAGAAACTGTAGCCATTTAATGGGAATGGATCTGTGCTGCCAACACACCATGCCCTCTTGTGAGGACATTATTTATTTATGTATTTCTTGAAGATGAAACAAATAACTCATTGGCATCCAAAGTTTATTTTTATCTTGCATCCATGTCATGACTGTTCCAAAAGCCAGGCGCAGCACACACGGGCCTGCTTTGCCAAACCCCCTGGACTCTGCACAAGAGGGAGATGCATACTGAGGTGATCTCATGAATGTTCACACCAGGTTCAAGATACCTACTATGTGATCTTTTTCTCACTTGCTTTAGGCCTCCTTTCAGCCTGTAAGTCCAAGGACCATCATCCCATTCCTGAAAACACATGTTCCTTCCCACCATGCCTTCCCCATAACCTGCCTTATCTGCATCATTTGCAAACCTTTTTGCAGAGTATCACCTATTTTTTTGTGCTTGTCTAGTGCCAGATAAAAGTACTGTTTTTTGGCTCTTAGGTGAGAGTGGAGTAAAGATAGCAATAATCATGGTTTAAAGAGGCATCTTGTCTGAATTTATTGTCATGGAATAAAGCTGTTAAAAGATCGCTTCTTCCATTGAACTCAACCTTGTGAGTTGAGAGCTGCTTAAGGGCTGAAAGACAGCTGTGTCTTTCATGGATATTTTGCATCTTTTAAGCAGAACCGAAAAAAAAAATGGACAGTTGTAAGATGCAACTTCCTTGACTACTTGATGGTCATGTGCCATTACCATTTCACAAACCCCTCTAACTGCTGAAAGTCTCGCTCTCTCTGCCTCCAGTTTTGCATTTTCACCACAACCAGGAGTTACCAACAGCACAACTCTGTCAAAAAGTTGTATGCAGGGCAATAAATGCCCAGCACTCTGTTTCAGGCAAGTTCTGCTGGGTAAGACCAAAGAGCTGCCAAAGGCAGGCTTGACTAACCAGCATGCTTTGTCTCAAGCAGATTAGGAAAAGAGTAGCACAATTCCAGTTCATTGAGCTACAGTGAGAGCCCTGGTTTATGGGAATGCCCATTCCAGATGCCTGGCATCTTTAGCCTGCAGAACCAGGTCTGGAAGAGGATGTTTACCAGCTATCTGCAAAACAATGACTGTTTTCTGAGGCTTCAGTCACATGGTCATTGTAGAAATGGCTTTGTGGCACTTGAAGACACCCATCCTCAGCCACAAACTGGAAATTACCTTCTTCCTGGTACAGCTTAGATGTCAGAATAAATCATCTGGGCACTCATCATGGGTTTTAGTGCAAAGACAGCAGGTTGGTAAGTGCTGGTAGGAGTGATATGAGTTCACCCACCTGACTTTTCCACTGGAATTTAAACACTGTTTTTTTCATACAGCCTTTTATGCACTGGGCTGACTGTACAGCTGCTGCAGAGCGATGACAAACACCTGGATGCTGGTCACATCTTAAACTGGCACAGCTGCTTGGCCACTAAATACCTGACGTGAGACTGAACATTAGTCACTTTGCTGCACAAGGCTTGCTGTGCCAGTGGAAAGGATGAAAACTACACCTGGGTAGAGCCTTCTCCTATGCAGAAGTAACTCTTTTGGAATAACATGTACATTTTAGAAGAAGAAAATTCTGACATGGGAAACCTAGAGTTTTACCTGAATATGAAAAGGCCACAAATGTACAGGCATTTTAAGTATGCAAGGCAAGAAATTCTCTGTCACTTAGCAAACAGGAAACGTCAGAATAGTTGAGGCGTGAAAGTCAGTAACAGCCACAAATAAAGTAATCTCTGGTGAGTGTAACCATGAAAAATGTGAAATGTGTTTTTCCTTCGGGCTTCAAAGTAACTTCCTCCAGTCCCACAGAAACTGAATTGGTACTAAGGCACTAGATCTCATACAAAGAAAAATTTGTCAGCTGTCTCAGACATTCTCCATCAGCACTGCCTGTGCCACACAAAGCAGCAGGTAAATGCTCCCAAAAGTCTACATTACACACCTGCATCTGCAGATGGTGGCAAGAGCTGCTGCTGCTCTTACTACTGAAGTGAATAAATCCAGAGGTTCTGGAAGAACGTGGCATTAGTGGCTAGTCCTGACAGAACTCACGCCATTTGGAGGCTGACTTGGTATTTAGCAAGTTACTAAGCTTCATTTGACAGGCTGAATAATGACAGATCTGTCACATATGCAGGTAAATAGTTGTAAGGAATAATTATCTTTGGTGTTGCATTGTTTTTGATCTTGCTTCAGTTTCCAACCAATTTGTTGGGCTGTCTTTTCCTACTTGATTTAAATGGCAGTACTCTCAGAAACCACTCTCCCACGGGGGTGCCTCATACACTAAGAACAGGTTACCCCTAACCTTTTTGTAGGTGTTTGCATAGTGTGATGGTACTGGTGCAGCTTTTTAACTTTTACTTGGGTTGGTACACAATATTTTCATCCATGGTTTGTAACAGAAACTGTGTTGGGCTTTTTTTCCTGAAAGGTTGCCTTGAGTGTTTTGAAGCATCTGGCTCTCTGAGGCTATCTTTTGACACAATGTGTTCACCTCTTAAGAGCAGACTGTTGTGATGTGAGAGGGGAAATATCTGAACCCGAACCATTTGTCTGATCGCACCACTGCAGCTTTCACTCTTGGCTGGAACGCTGTAGCATGATTTTTTTTTCTAATGTGAGCCTTGCACAAACTATTTGCTCCAACTAAATCTCCCGTCACACGACTGAAAGCCTGTTTAAACTCTGCACTTGACAGTGAAGCAGTGGTTTCACAGCTAGAAAACAGGGCTGTAAGCCAGGAGCCTGCCTGTTCCCGATGGGACACCCTCTCCTGTTGCAACAGTGGCAGCAGTGAGGACACAGACACTCACCCACGGTGCTGCTGCAGTCCCTGTTTGACAGAGACCCAGGCAGGGCGTGACAGCAGCCGACAGCGCAGTCGTTCCTGCAGTTGCTGCCATCAGAGAAGCTGCGGTGCTGGGGAATTACAGGCCATCAGTTTGCTCCTGCCTTTTGCAGTCACATTGTGCAAGATCGCCATCAAAGACATGCATCAGAGATGGGAGTTTGCACTGGAGCTGACACTTGACTTAGTCTGTTAAGGGCTTCAGTATTATTCCAACGATCTTGAAGTGGGTCAGGTACTGAAAGGGAAGCCAGTGCTGTTTGGACAGCATTAATTTTGGTTATTATGTGCATTGTCTGGTTAGACCTGTTTTTTGAAATGTGCCACTACATGATGTGCTCATTACAGCAACCTCATCATCTCCTCCTGCCCGTCCTCAGCACTCTGCTGTAAACAGTCCACTGCGAGTCGGCCGGCACTGCAGGCAGGTCTTGTGCAACAAGTGCTGGTGGAGCCTGCTCCTGGCGGGCTGATGGCGTGGAAAGGGATGCACAGAGCTCTGAGGGAGAACCTGGCTCAAGCTCTGCCCATCAGCAAGGGCTTTGTCTGTAAGTCAGGTCAGTAACAGAAAAAATAGGGTTGAGACAGAACCTCAACATCTCTTTTTCTTCCTACTTGCAAAAATATTTGAAAGTAATTTAGTCTGGTTTAATTTTGAAACTGTTGAGGTGTTTAGATTGTTATATTTTAGCATTCACTGTGTTTGTGGTGGCATTTAAATGCAACAGAAATTAAATTCAAACATCCCAGCCAAATGTTCCAAGCAACAAGTTTCCCTGAGTGAGCCAGTGAATAACTATATGCTGCTTGTTTTCCTTCTTGTCTTGCCACTCCACAGCCTTTCACTGCACCCCCAGGCCTCTCAGCCACCCCTACTGCCTCTACCAGGTCAAAAAAGACCCCAAACAACACAAAAAATAAAACCCAACTGTGCTCCTTGTTAAAGCAAATAAAATAGTATGTATGTTATTTCCAGAGAAGGAAGAAATAAGAAAAAAAACAACTCCAAACTTGCAGATCTACCTGAAATGCAGGTAGTTTTATTACAGTGAATTATACGTCTGCCTAAACACCTCTGAATAAGTGATTGAAGAAGATAAAAACAAGCTTTTTCTTCACCCAGGACATACAGAAAAGAAAAAAAAAAGTCTCTAAGTGGATAGAAATAATGTGAAACACTATGCCTTGAAATTGTTCTGTTTCTTCAAAGAGAAATGTAATAATGTCCTGGTAAATCATATTTCTGAATATTGATCCTGTTTTTACAGGAAGCTATTGTCCCTGTACCTACTGAAATCTAGGAACCTTGTACACAAATTGGTCAGTTGGTTTTGATTTGCAGGGAAGGAATTAAGGCACTAAACGTATACATTTATCTACCTGTCCTGAGCTTTTTTTGTTCTTTCAGTGATTTAGAGTAAGATTCTGCTTTTGGCAGAATCCTCAATATGATCTATTAAAAGCCACTCTGCGGTTCATTCATTGGATTCTTGAACTGTCTTCTATATGGTTACTGTGTCACATATCAGTCATGCAAATCTGAAAGCAACCACCACGTGCAAAGTGGTGCAGGCATTTACAGAAGAAAAGTGAAAAATAATAAAGGGAAGGGGGGGAGGGAAGCCCTCCCCCTGAATCTGGGCTTTACAGAGAGGGATCTCACTGTTTTTCCCACCACATAAGAAAATGCTATTTTTAAATTTTTTTTTTTTTTACCTTACAGGGAGTTCAAGCCCTGAAATGCTTGCCCCTGAGTTTGCAGTCAGGCAATTTAGGTGCTCTGCAGACCAGGATGTGGTCGTTCTGCATCCTTCTGTGATAGAAATACTTTTTTTCTTTATGCTTTTGTATTTCAATCCCTCACCCCTATGTAAGGAAGACCTGAGAATACACGTTGGATTCCTTGGAAAGGACGGTTATTTAAAAGAAAAAAAAAAAAAAATCACTGTTCCTGGCTTTGGTGAAGCACAATTAAGCCTTACCAAGAAAAAAGTCACCATTTGAAATAAAAAACCCCATATTTGCACAGGTATGTAGTGAATATTTTTCTGGAAGTTAACACAAGCAATGTTCTCCTTTTAAAGGCCTATATATAAAAATGTAAATTTAGATTGATTCCAATGCAATGTGCTCTTTACATTCTTCTAAAATTCCTGATGCCTTTCAGATGATTAAGATTATATGTCATGATATAAATCAGATTATAAACCCAGTATTTAAGTAATTAAAGATTTGTTGTGACCTTCAAGGCACACAGGTCAATGCAAAGGGCCATCCCTCTGGTGCTGACAGCAAGATGGTGACGTGTTATTCAGGTAGAGATATCCTGTGTGGACTGGCAGGCACCTAAGCAATGTCCAGGGTCATTTAGTGATATCATCAGTATCTAAAATCAGAGGACTGACAGGACTTCAGGAAAAAATAAAAACCAAACTGTAAATGAGTGCTTGGGAGAATGCTGCTCTCTTCTCTGCACGAGGGTAAATTTTTGGGGGTCTTCATAGCTGTGCATGTTGTTTTGGTTGCTGTAAGCTGGGTTTAAGGCTGCTCAATGCTTAGGGGAACTTTCTAAAAGGGGCATACCTCTTGTGTACAAGAACCATTCCCTCGTGGCTGGACTGCAGAAGGACATGAGATGTTTGGGATGTGAGCTGGGGTGACCCAGGTAAGGCATAGGGTGCCTCACTCTTCCTATGCTAATCTGTCCTCCTCCACCTGCCTGTCTTCCTTCTGGCTTGACCCACCTGGAAATAACATTATATGCACATAACAAACATTTCAACTAGTTCTCTGTGTAAGCTCAAAGGGTAACTTTTAGTGAAACCTCGTTTTGTACATTATATATGGAAATAAAAAATTTGCACTAAAAAAGTGGTAATTGTCTCCACCTTGGACAGTCACAGAACAGACCTCAGACATGAAAGGAGGAGCTACAGAGGAATCTGTGTAAGCAGATATGACACACTGGGTCATAAATCTGCACCAAAAGAAGGCTCAGGCTCCAAATTCAGCTTTTAGTAACAAAATTAGAACTATCATTACACTTGTGCTAGTGTGTGGTAGCTATAAACTCATGTGGAAAAGAAAGCTATTTGACATGAGAATTGAGATTACTTGGTAGGAGTATAATTTTATTTTTTATTGAGTGTAGTGTGCCAGCCTGAAAAGTGTCTGAGGGTGAGTCAGCACTCTTCCACTTTTAGATAAAAAATGTGCCTTAAAAGCAACTTAGATGAAGAGAAGGCAAGAGGCTGGCAGTCCAGGGCTGCTGTAAGCATAAGGCCAGTGTCAGGAAGCACAGAAGCAATCATTAAAGAAGTTAATCCAGAGACACGTGCAGTAATGGGGACAGCAAAAGTTGTTCTTTTTCTTCTTTCTTGAAAGAAGTAATGCCAGTTCCTCAAAAATGGCTCGCGAGGAAAGTTTTGGGTTTTGAAAACAGCACTAAATTTGTTGAAAAGTGTTCTCGCGACATTTTCAAAATGAAAAATCTGTGGTTTAGTAAAAATTTATTTTTACTTTGTTCTGCAAACTTTTTACAAGAGTCAAACCATTTCAAATGACTTTATCTTAACTGTCATGGAATGGGAAAAAACCCATATTAACATAAGACGTTGGCCTCACTTGGCAAAGGAAGTACTTAGGAGGAGAAATGACATTGAAATTATATTGAAACAATGTGTAAGCCATATTCTTTGTATTAACAACTGGTAATCTTTCCCTTCTCATCTTTGTTTGATCTGCATTTTGACTATACTGTAATTCTGAAAAGAACTGGTTCCTATTGCATAGTCATGTTGCAATCATTGTTTATTGTGTTGCTCTTATATAACACCTACTCTAGGCGTATATACTTAATTCTGATCAGGGGATTAAAAAAATATGTTATATATGAACAAGCATAGTCCCGATAGGAAGTGTTTGTAACCAACTGCAAGAGACAAAACTGCTGAAAACACTGTTACAGAAGGTAAACTAGCTCAGAGAAGGAATTCTGTGCTTCTGTGCCCTGCGGACACGTGCAGTGTACAGGCACCTGTAGGAAAACAGTAATGATGGAGGTACGTGGAGCTGGATGCAAAATGTGCCTCACACAATGCCCTGGTATTGAGAGTCCAGTTCAAGAGTCACCCGAAAGAAATTCTCTTCCTGGCTACGCCACCTCCTTCCTTTGGGGGATCTTGAGCAAGGCATGTTTTGACGCACATTTCAGCTTCAAAACCCACTAACTTTTCAGTCAGTCCCCTGGCATCTGGGACCTAGATTCTTTCTGGCTGATCGGCCTAACTTTCAGAGGTGCCCCTCTGCTAACTCACAGAATCTGACATTTTCTAACCATTCTTCCCTTCTACAGCAACTGCCCTTTGCTGAATGACCTGTATTTAACTCCGGGTAGATGTAAGCGTTGCCTCAGGTGGCACCCTCGTTTCTCAGGCATGCACTGCGACGCAGACACGGAGCATGGGTGAATACAGCTGGCACTGTGCAGGCACGGAGCACCGGTGAATACACCTGCCCTGCATCACGGCACTCTGCGGCGGGACCCGCCTGCTGCTGACATGATTCACAGGGGTAGACCTGGCAGCCAGGAGACTTCCAAGGGCAAGGAACAGGAAAATGAACGCAGTGCCAGGCTGACACCAGGTACCAGGCACGGGGTAGGTGCTGCCCAGCCGGGGCCGTGCCCCGTTTGCCCGCGGGGCTGCAGCAGCTGCGGGGCCCACTGGCGCTTCCCTGTAATGGCACCAAAACCTGCACTTTAAGCATAATGAAACAACTGCCACAAAGTCCGACAAGTGGGCCATGGAGCAGGCACCAGACCAGGTTGCCCAGGGAGGTGGTGGAGTCGCCATCCCTGGAGGTGTTTAAGAGGCGTCTGGATCTGGCGCTGGGTGATGTGGGTTAGTGGCTATGGGATTACAATGGCGGCGCTGAGTGGACGGTTGGACTGGGTGATCCTAAAGCTCTCTTCCAACCCGGATGACTCCGGGATGCCGTAGCACCGGCGCGGCTGCAAACTCTCCCGGGCACCCGCCGCCCCTCACGGGACGCAGCGCCCGCCCGCCTTGCCCCGCCCCCCTCGCGCGGCTCTGCTTCCCGCCAATCAGCGGCGCCTTCCCCGCCCTCCACTCCCCGCCCGCCGCGGCGGTGACGGCCCGCCGGAGACGGGACATCTCGCGAGAGCGGCGGAAGCCTCGCGAT
>VWZW01002525.1:0-58707 GCA_013397115.1 Edolisoma coerulescens | reverse complement strand
GCGCCCTGTGGGCCGCGCTGCGCGCCGGGGCCGCGGGCAGGGGCGGCCGCGGGTGCGAGCGGGGCGGGGGGAGCTGTCAGGCGGCCTCGGGCACCCCCTGCGCCCTGCGGGCGGGCGCCGCTCCTCAGGGAAGCGGTGCTCTGTGCCGCACGGCGAGTGGGAGGCGGAGGAACTGGTCCCCGCGATTATCGCCTCCCTCATCAGTCAAACAAATCAATTATGAAAATCCACGTACGGCCGTGGAGAGGGGGGCAGTAGGGGCTGATTTCTTTGTTTTCAAGGAAAAGGCCTCAAAGAGGGAACCGAAGGTTATGCGCCTTCATCAACAAAATTAGTTAGCCCCGGAAGGTGTGGGGGGGAGTATTTATTTATGTCTTCTGCAGAGTTTCCTCTTGCTGAATTTCTCTCTCCGCTCCGTAGAAGAGGCTATAAGTAGTATGATTATAAAATGTAGGTGGCACAATGCCAGCTGTTCAGAAGGTGTTACTATAAACATGTAGGCATAGGTAAGTTTGCTGCAGGTTCGGTAGAGTCCTGAGCATGCCTTCCCTTTGAGTTACAGAGGGGAAGGAGCCAGATTATTAATTTAAAGTGCCATAACGCTGCTGTGTTTTGACAGTCCGTTCAATTAAAGCTTACAACAGAATAACAACTACAGCACGAGTAATGGCGTTGGGGAACGAGAGGAATAGGAAAGGTTCAGTCTGCCGGAGGATGACCAGGAAGCCTGTGTGTGTTCAGCGGTGTATATGTTAAAAAAGAAGATACTAAGTTTGGTCTCTGGCTTTTAAGGCTTAGTGTTGGCTTTTAAGGTTTAGTGTTAACTTCTCGATGCTGCGTCTGGTCCCGGTAGGCAGTGGTGTAGAACTAATGTGCTGTGCCTTTATAGAGGAACTGGACATACCTGTTTATCTCATTTCGCTGGCAAGGCATATATCAATATATTTGCTTCATCCAAACTCTTGCTGATGAAATGAGAAGATTCTTTATATTCTCAGCAGACAACTTTACAGCAGTCTGAGTTACCCTGTTTTACTCTTTACTTTTAATCATCAACAGTTGCATTTAGTGGTAAAAGAAAAAAGTGGGCTATGAAATTAGGAATTTTAGCTGATGATAGGTTTTTCGTCTCCAGTTTTCATTTATTTCTTTAAAAAGCCTTTTCCAAGAATGTCAGTTTTGGATTATAGAAATGAAGGACCAGACTTGGTGCAGTGTGGCCACGGTTTTACTAACGAGTAGTAGGAAAACCTGTACAAAAATAAACCATGACAAAAGCAATGTGCATGTTTTGTAACAAACTGCACCAAAGATAGCAGTCTTTTAATTTGATAAGAAGATTCATGTGTTCCAGCTGTGAATATGTAGTTATGGGTCAGACAACAAAGGCAGACTTAACAATGGAATAAACTTAAGTTTGTATTTTTCACCTCTTTTGTGTGCGAAATTTGTTTTGCAGGGGTGAAAAATGCCCTAATGGAGCCCTGTTCTTACATAAACATTGTCAAAGTTTTTTTAAACTGTCTTTACTAGCATTGTCTTTCTTTTCAGTTGCTTAAAGAATATCTAGGTTAAAATGTGAAAAACAAAGTGTCTTCTCCCTAAAATAATTCAATAAGTCACAAATTATCAAGGCCTACGACTGTTTGGGGACATCTGTTGATAGCAACTTTCCAGGTGTTCCCTCGGATAGTTTTTTTTGACCTAAGATGTGTTGTTGACACTCCTCTTGATAAAGTGTTTATGGAAAAGAAGCATGCACTTTGTTAAGAGACTTGGAGGGATTTCCCTTTCGTAATTGCAGAAGTCAGCAGCTGTAGTTGATGTAAAAATCTTAACACACATTTTGTATAGGCCTAAGTGGTTGTAAAGCGTGGCCCAGGAAATGGCTTGGTGCTAGTGACTGCACCAAGCGGGCTTATTTGTGTCAATGAGGTGCATTTTTGTGGGGGGTAGAGTCTATATT
This sequence comes from Edolisoma coerulescens, assembly GCA_013397115.1. Taxonomy (NCBI): domain Eukaryota; kingdom Metazoa; phylum Chordata; class Aves; order Passeriformes; family Campephagidae; genus Edolisoma; species Edolisoma coerulescens. Next base: position 56,741 of record VWZW01002525.1, on the reverse strand, counting down.
TAGAAAATGTGGTACTCATGCAGCAGCTATGGATCCCTCACTCTTTTGTCCCAAATGTGGTGGTTCTGCTCTTCAGCTTTCAATTACGAGTGCTTCCAGAGATGATTTTGTAGGCTGCTTCAATTCGTCTTCTTATTGATCATCTTTCCTCAGGAGGTCTTCCTGTTTTAGATTAGTTTGCTTCTTACATGGAGGTAGCTATTTACTATTACATTAGGCTAGAAATAGCCAGATTGGAGTGGTTGTGCTCCCACAGCATAGCAATGTTAGCATAACTTCCTCTGAGTAGGTTCTGGTTTTTTAATAATTTACATTTTTATAATGTATTTCATACTTCTGTTATTATGTGTTGTAATAGCTAAAGGAAGGGAGAAATAATAATTTGCCAAACAGTACTTAAGTTTACCTTTTCTACCTTGAGAAAAATTTAGTAGAAATGGACCAAAACATTCGGAAAGCACCAGTGTTCCACCTGGAGATCTTAATGCTTAGGAATTAATTTTATTCTAGATTTCTATTATTCTTATAATTGGTGCCAGATTATCTGTCATCCCAAGTATCTATTAAGATTTGCTAGCTCCTGGTATGTGCTGTGATGTGCTTTTTCTTACCTCAAGGGCAATGACATGGGTTACACTGTTTTGCTGAAGTGAGTTGTACAGTAATCAAAAGTAACTGAGAAAAACTGTTTTCTGTATGTTTAACCAGTTTTTCTTTTCACAATAGTAAAAAAGCATTTCTTTTCCTAATTTATAAACTGTCTTACTAAAAAGAACTTTCTTGTGTTCACTTGTTCATCATGACTTAAAGATGGGGATAAACTTTGCATCAGAAGTAGTCCAGATGAGGATGCGTTCTCTGAGGCTTCAGGCTTGAGCATATTTCAAACCTGGGAAGAATAATAGAAATAAATTTCTAAGAGAGTTTGTTGTATATTCAGGAAAGCAAACTCATGAGGTTAAGCTTGTGCAGTTATCCTTATGTACCACCATAGAAGACTTCCAGTGTGCTACTTTCAGTATCCACTTCTGGTACTTTTAACACCTCCATAAAATATAGCTGTTCCATATTTATATAAGGTCTATCCAGAGAGCATTCAAGGTGATGTTAAAGCCAGAGATGGAGCAGTGGAAGAGGGCTTTCGAGAGACAGAAGGTTCCTTTTTCTTAAGCAATCTTCAAACTTTGTTGTTTCAAATTCATACACACTGCAACAGATATGAATATAGATGCTAAAAATAACCAAATTCCAGAAATGTCAAATAATTGTCCATGGTGTAAGTTGACTGTAGTTAGTAAGTTGAGTTTTATTAATTATTTGGAAGAGTGCAGTGGTCTACTGAATACGTATGCATTATGTGAAAATGTAGGTTTGATACAGCTACAGAATGTGAACTAATTGCACCTGTTTTGAAGAAATGCTGGGGGTTGTTTCCTTCCCTGGTTTAAAGGTGCTCTCAGGCTCTCAAATTGGCTCTCAGTGAGCCCATTACTGCTGGCTACAGGAATACTTTCAAAGCTCTCAAACAAATTTGCAGCAAATCTGATTTTAAGATGTTTTAGTTGATCTGTGAAAAATGGTGCCAAAAATGGTAGATTTGCACTTAAAACTTTTGCAGAGATGTGATTTCTGTAAGGGAGATCTAGAATGTATAAATTATATTTCCTGCAAGTGTATTTGAGCTGTTTTGCTGTGGCTGGTTTGCTAGTGGAAAACTGTAGCCTTAAATGTGTTTTGATGGAAAAGTTGTACATAGTAAAAAAAGTGCACATTTCTTACAGAACTAAACAGAATGTGAGAATTCAGAAAGCATTTGGGGAATTAATTTTCAAAATTTAAAAACAAGTAACATTCAGCATTGTTGAATGAACTTTTTTGCAAGAGCTCCTTATTCTCTCAATGCAGGTGTCACTATAAAATTGGTTGGACAGATCTTTCTGAAAACCAGCATGACCCAATGTAGGTTATTGGGTTTGATCATTGCAGTTGGAGGGGTTTTTTTGAAGGCTTTCCATAATTTTCCTTTCCTGCAGAGCTGTCTTTCTTATCTGCAGCAGTGCTACAAAGTAATGTTTTGCCAGTTCTCAGAACTATTTTGGTGGATCAGTGTTACATAGTTACATTATGAATTCTTCACAGCATTTCGAGAGGTTCTACACATGCGCTTGCAATAGAACAAGTCTTAAAAAAATATATGAGCTTCACTGACTAATTTTATTTGAAATACTAGTGCCTAAGAAAATTCTCATTTTGTTCAATTGTCTGCAGAAAGACAGACAGCCTTCCGTTTCTTTCAACTGTTTATCAGTCGATGCTACATCTTCCTCAAAGAAAGTTATTTAAACTTAGAAGTAAATAACTCCAGCTCTTCCATGAGAAAATATTAAGACTCATATTTTCATTGCCAGCACTCCTTTCTCCTCGATCTAACAGCCACTTGTTCTAGGTTTTGTGTAGGCAGAAGGCTTTTTTTTTCAGGGAGCACCAACTGCTTCTGTGGTTTGTTTTGAGTCTTGGGGAATTGATGATGTAAGTTGAGATGAGGTTTGTTAAATTTATAGTTCAACGTGCAATGTGTAGATCTATCAGTTCCAGAAGTTGGTGTAAATTTTGTCCATCTCGAGCATCTTAGAGAAGATAACCCCAAGAAAAAACACTGAAGTGTGGTTCAATTTTGAAGCATTCAGGTTATGTAAGCAGTACGTGAGGATCTGCTGTGGCTTATAACCCTCAGAGCCTGAGTGTTGGGGAGAGCATGGAGAGGCACAGAAGGTGGGAAAAGAGTGGAACTGGGGGGTGGTTTACTGCAGGCTTTTTCAGCTCTGACTAAAATAATGTGAACATACCAAGTGCTGCAAGATCACCTGGTTAACTCCATGCTTTACATGCTTGGCTTGTGAATCTTGATTACTTTATATTCTCAGACATTTATGAGAGCGTCTTAGTTTAACCCACGTAGCATTCACGGTCATAAGTTCATATTCACAACTGAAATTTTGGTAGGCTTAAAAACTAGAAACAAAACAGACCAAAAAACTAAAACACTGTTTATCTTATTCAAAGGAAGGGTTTTTTTGTGCAAATTAAGAAAAATAAGGAATTACTTGCTATTTACTGGACAGTTAATCTTATGAAGTCCTTCCAGTTTTCACAATTTTTTTTTTCTTTGATGAAATGCTGTGAGCAAACTGAATGTTCTAATAATACATTTAGAATTTTTAAGAGGTGATAGCACTAATTCCAGGGTAGTCTGAGTAGTTAGTTGTAGGTGGGTTTTTATTTGGTTGGTTTTTTTGTAACACACTCTGCATATTATCTTTTAGTTTTTCCCTAACCTAATCTTGTTAGCATTCCTCAATTCTGTAGCTGTTCAGGTTTCAGTTGCAAATTTTCTTCTTCTTCCTTGTTAACTGGGTCTTCATTTCTGAGCAATCATCATTTGAGTTGGTCTAGAATTTTGAGCTAGTGCTTCTGCATGGCACAGGGAGGAGAGCAGTGCCATTTATGAATCTTGCTGTATTTGAAATTTGCTTGATTCTGCACAGGACTACAAGGCTAAAGTGTTCTGTTAGGATTTTTATACTGGCTAATTCAATCTGAGCTTTTTCAAGTGGCTTCATTAGGTTTCTCCATCCCTTCACTCGACTTGTATAGTCAGGCATTATTAAACAGGAATTACTATTTTTCCCTGGTAGTGGTAGGTAAAAGAACTTTATGAGAGTAGCTATAAAACTGATGAAGAATTTTTGGTATTCTACATGAATAATTGTAATAGTAGTATGAAATATAAAAATAGACTTTTTTCCATAAAAGATAGTAAAATTTTTCAAAATTTTCCTTTTAATCTGTTCTGGACAGGTACACACAGCATAAGTGACCCCATTTTTCAGAATTTCAAACAGGTATTCTGAAGTCTTGAGCTTTGATCTGTAGGGCAGGTAGTCCCAAGTGCAGGTGCTTTTAAATTGTCATCGTCACGACTGATATGCATTGTCAGTGTCTCTGTATGTGGTGAAAACATTTTGTGATAGACTGGGACAGATTTTTCTTAAGATAGTTTGATTGAATCCATTCATAAAACACAGTGATTGTGTTACACTCTAAAATAGGTTCTTGACCTTGTACATATGCTCACTGGATCTTATCTTTGGTTTCTAGTAGCTGTACAAGTGGAAAACCAGCTCTTGAGAAGTCAGGTCATGCTTTTCATTCTGAGTCAGGTTTTATGGAAACATAGAGCTGGAAAGCAGCGTTGTAGAAAACTCCAGCATAGCCAAGCATACTTTTAATCTCATGATTTTATTTTTCTGAAGGTCAGCTAAAGCTGGTAGAATTTTTACATTTCTAATGTTTCTTTTCTGAAGGTGCAAGTACTGGCATCTCAGCATAAATAAATACTGTTAGATGGCTTAACAAGAGAACTTCCATATTGACTTTTTTAACATTTTAGGAAAGATTAAAAAGTGCACTTAGTACCTGAGTACTTCAAGGAGGACAAAACTGTAATAAACATTTGTGTTTGGATGGTGTTTGCAGTGGGGTGGCCTCAATTATTTAATTAGCTGTGTATCAAATCAGTGTTTGAGAGCTGAAACTGTCTTGCTTGTAGTTTAAATAAGGTATAATACTATGCAAAATGTGAGCAGATAACTTGCTTTATTGGTTTATGGTTATGAATGAGGTGCATTTGTGGAAGTGCCAATTTTTGTTTAATGCTAATGAGAATAAACATAAATTAAGGCAATAACTTATATTATACATGTGAAGGATATAAAATTTGACAAGCTTATATAATAAATTCATAACATTAATTTCCTAGACTCCATGTGGTCTGAGCATAGGCCGTGAATGTCTGTTTCTTACATTTTGTATGTGAAGAATCTTTGTTGAAATAAACACTTCACTTCCACACTACTTTTGTTTTTAAAGTGTTGATAGCATCTGAATGGACCCATTATTTTATATTATATACATGAATTTAATTTCCTGTATACCTCTTGAAATCATTTCAGTGTTAGTCTTAAGACTTCCAGGCACTGCTGATCTGTGCATCTGATCATGGTGTATGCACTTTGTGGTACAGAAATCCCCCAGAGAGAGGTTATTGTCAGGACACAGGAGTATTGATTATCTGTAAATTTGTAAGAGATTTATTAATCATATCTTCCTTCTCCTACCTGAAGTAAGCTGGGGGGGAAAAAAGAATCATCCTGTGTTGGCCTCTGTTTCCAATAAAATTTTATCTTTCAATTCCTATGCAAGTTCTCGAATTGTTCTGCTGCTGTTATTATGGAGGAGGAGTTGTCATCAAGCCCCCAAAACCACTCAAGGTCCTTCAGCTCCACCATTGCCCTTTCTTCCTTCATCCCCCTCATCATTCATTGTGTTCCTTATTTTGAAATTACTACAGGAAATGTTACTACAATCTGTATGAGCTGGTGTGTATTTCACAGATTTCCTCTTTAAATAGTGTTGATTTTTGAACAATTGTAAAAGACTGAGCTACTTGTAGGTTAATTGAAAAAAAAACCAGAAACAATTCTTGTGGGATTTGCCTTCAGTGTTGAGTAGGCGAGGAATGGGCTATTTGTGGTTCAGGGAAGCTTTCTGAATTCAGGTCATCAAAGCTGGAAAGTTAATGAACTAATAGATTTTTTCACTTGGAGGAATGATACCTCTGAGGAGACTCAGTGCCTCCACAGAAGGTATGGATGTGCAGAACAGCACTGCTCTTTCCTTTGACACTTCTTAACTGGGATTGAGGCATGCAGCATCTCTGTTACTTTTTAAGGTTATTATCATGTTAATATTGTACAAGTCATCAGTACAAAAGATTTGCCAAAAAAACCTGATTAATCCCTTATTAAATTAAAACTTTTTATTTCTGCTTTGTAGTGTTTGTAGGGTGATGGTCTTAAAACTAAATCAACACATGATCACATACTGAATCAAAGTTTTAATCTATTTTGGCTAGGTTAAAAACATTTCTATTAGTTTAGAGTTAGGAATGATCTGGGGTATAATGGTGCTGCTTCTGCTGGGAGTGACGTGTTGTCAGTTATGGCACTCTCAAGACAACCTGCTGCATGTTACCTGCAATGCTGAGGTCCCACACTGTTGTAGAAGGAAATGAAGAGAGTCAGGGACCTAAATCCCGTTGAAATTTGAGATTTCCAGGGATCTTCAGTCTTTGCTAGCAAATCTTGTTAGGTTCTGTGTAAGCAAACAACTTCCCTTTCTGCTCTCAAGTCTTCAGTAAATTGGAAGTAACTCCAGTGGAAGAGGAATGAGCCACCTTCCTTTTCCTGCAGTGTAAGAGCTTGCACATGGCCTCTTATCCCGAGTAAGCTGCTTTGAGGAAATTTGCGGGCAAGTGTACTTGGTGTAGTTTGCTCACAGTCACACAGTCCTCAGGTTTTGAAAAGCTTGTCCTTGGCTCTTACAAGCTTTTATTGCAGTGGAATGCTAAATGACTTCAGTGAAAATTTTAGGATTTGGCCCTGTTTGTAAGTGGGAAAAGGCATGCCCAGTAATTTATAAAACTTTATGCCACTGTTTGCACTGTCTTATCATTTCACCTTTGCCAAGAGCCTGTTTGACAGCCACAGACACACAGCTGAGCTGTACCTGTCCCTCCCCACACCTTCTAGACCTCAGGGTCCTACTGACATGTGAGAGGGATGATTCACTCCCAGAAATCCAGCTTTTCTTTGTTCCATATTCTGCTGTTCTAATTAGGTTCAAATATTTTCTTTTAACACCAACTTTGTTTAGCATAGAAACAAAGCTATTGTATTTCTTTCAGGAACATATTTCCTCCTGTTACACAAGCTTTTAAAAATTTTTTTCCCATAACTTTAATTTGAGGGAAGTTGTTTTAGGATTACTACTTCTGAAGTGAGTCAGGAAGACTCTGAACTTCTCATTAGTGTTCAAAATATTGATAATAATTTTTATTCTTTTGGGTAGGACAGAGGAACTAGAGAGATCTTTGGTGTCAAATCCTTATATTTCTTCCTCTGTTTCATTCAGACTGGGTTTTTCTTGAGTTAAGCAATCCTGACACAATACACTGGTTTTTTCCCCATGTATTATTTGCACCATAAGTGACAGTACATCTACTAAAATAAGTCAAAAACTTACTTCCAAGTCTGAAAATGCTTCTGTTAATTTGCAAAGCTAAAAGTGAAAGATCAGAGTTTCTGAATTGTGAACTCAGATCTGGACTTCAGCTCTGAATTTTCAAAGAAGTGAGAGTATAGACAGTATACAGCAGTATATGTACAGCAGTATAGACAGTTCTTCATCCGTGTTAGTGTGAAGTGCTCTTGGGAAATCAGTCGTTTCATTGCAGGTGTTTTATACTCCTCCTCCATTTTCAGGTGCTGTAGTAATGAGCACTGTAGAAATGTCACTGAATGTTTTTGAAAGAGCCTTTGTTAATACAGGCAATGTCACTCTTTTGGCTGTGTAAGCACTTCCATTCTATATCAGTGACAACTGTCTTCTGAGCTAGAACTTCCTAGATTTAGCCTCTTATCAGTTCAGTTCTTCTAGAAGCTTGAACAAAACCAATTAATTGTTTTCTTTTAAATACAACTTTTTTAAAAACAAATTTCATAATGTAATGTCAGGTGTGCAGAAGCTTGCATCATGGAGGAGGATATTTACTCATTTACAGCTAATGCCTTTTGATACTTGAAAGGCATTTAGATTTGTCTGCACATGCTGGGAAAAAAAAGATGTTATTTAAAAACTTGGATTTCTGTATTTTAATAAAATACTGTTCTGCTGTCCTCTTTGGGCAAAGCATGCAACTGTAGAATAAAGTCTTTAGTGTAAATAGTAGCATCTTAAAAAGTTTATGTTGAAAATAACTTAATTTTGGTGTGTTTTCTTTGCTTTTCCTGAGTATCCAGTCCTGTTGGAGGACAACATCCATTAATCCTTGCTGAATAAAGCATATGCTTATTTCAAGCAATTTGAGTTTTGTGGGAAATAAGTAGTAAGGCAGATGAGTGTGGAAGAGACAGAGCTAAGCTTTGTGTAAGTGATCACAGATGCAGGCATTACCAACTTTGATTATCCCAAGTTTTTAGTTAACCAACTGATCAAGTTTTTATAGAGAACCTTGAAGACTGCTCTGTGTGAATCCATATATACCAATAAGTGGATGAAAAATGAGATTGGTGAGCCAGCATTCATTTTTCATTGGCCCACTCAGACAAGTAATATTCTGCTTTTGTCTGTATTAATGAGAGTTCTTTTTATCTGTATTAATAGAGTGATTGAAGGTGCATTTTGTAAGTTGAACATCATAAATTGCAAAGTGAACCCATAAGTTGATTTTTGGGGAGTACAACATAGTTTGTAGTTGCTCATTAATATGGGATAGTGTTGGGAAAGTGTGCAAAGGTCTGTAAGAAGAAAATTGTCTATGTTCACAGAATCACCACTGTGTAACTTTGTGTTTCAGTTTATTTGTTTGCCTCTGCAGAGTGTCTCTGTTTTTTGCATTTTTTTAAAGAAATGAAACAAAAGCTTTATTTATCTTTTGCCTTGTGTTTATCTGGTAGGTGGTGGCTGCTCAAATTTACATAGTTCATAGTCTTAGTTCAGATGAAGCAGGTGTTTGGGAGGAGTTGTTTTTCTCAGTTTTTCTCCCTTTCCTTCAGCATTTTATGTTCCATAGATTTGCAAAGCTAAAGATGAGGAAGGGCATTTGGGATAAACAAAGAAACTGTGTTAAAGGGAAGTTGGAATCTAGAGTAAGAGAGGTATGTTGGCAGTTCAAGATGAGTCTCATTCTTCTGAATTGGTTCCTAAAATATGAAAGATAAGTGAGTATCTGATCCTTAATTTTGATCCATTGTCTAAACATGTCAGAACTGTTGCTGCAGTATTACATGTTTTATTAAAGACTTGTTTTAAACTTTTCATATAGGCTGTTCAGTGTTTCTGTTGTGTAGTGATACTCCTGTTAGGCCTAGCTATAATGCAGGCAAATGTTACATTTTGAGAGAAGAAAAAAATCTTTTTTCCTGGCATTTACTAGAAAAGGAAGTTCTTGGAGCATATTACATTTTGCTGTAAAGCTTAAAACCAACCAACCAACCAACCAACCCCCCTTCCTCTTCAAGCTCCTACTCCAAAGTAGCACTTGTTTTGTGAAGAGACCAGCATGCTCTGAGACAGTGCCTTGGAGGTAAACCAAATCTGTCAATCATTGTGCAGGAGGTGACTCCTCCTTTTCAGGAGAAATCACTTTTAGGCTACTTAACCCATCTGCCCTGTGCTGGCAGAACAGCTTTTCAGTGCTGCAGAACCCATTCAAGCAAAGTGGAGGAGTAAAGGGTTTCACCTAAAATACTGCAGCTCTTGGATGTTTCAGTTGAGAAGGAGGACTCCTCTTTGAATTAATTGCATGTTCTGCTTGCTTCTGCTGAGTAAAGCCTGGGAAGGAGAGGTGGATAGTGCAATTTCTGCATTTCTGTTACTGATTAAGTATTGTCATGGAGCCCTGCCTGCAGAGGCTCAAGCCTTTCTGAGGGTGAGCCTAGAGTTGATTCTTCCCTTGACCTTCAGAGGATTTCACTCAGCACTGGTTATTCAGCACATCTTCTGAGCCTGGAATGGAACATGGTGCGGGCTGTGAATATTCCTTGTAGGAGGGATCTGGAGAAGTTTATTGTAGGGTTTGTCCACCCAAACAAGGGCCATGCTTGAATATCAATAGAAGAGTGAAGAATAACACACAGATATTAAAAATTGTGTCAATGTTTAATCTTGTAAATGACAACTGGCAGATGTCATAAGCAAGCTATAGGCATTGATTCCCCCCACCACACACACCCTCTGAGGGAGTATAATAGTGTAATAGGCATTTCCTGACACTCCTTAGGAGATGTGGATAATACGCTATTGTCATCTTTGATTGTTGCTAAAGGTCACCTAGGAGCAAAAGGTGTCCTAGTTATTAGGACAGTTTTGGTAGCACATTTCTATGACTTCCCTGTGACTCTTGACAGATGTCCTAAGATTAATAGCCCAGATTCAGGAGAAGAGCAGTGAGACAGGGTGCCCCTTACTTTCTTCATGCTCCTTCTCTTAGCTTCCAGTCATGTTTTTGGTGTGTCACAGTCAACCTGTTCAGATAACACTGATGAGGAACTTTGTGGGACTTTGTGTGTGGTGTTTTTGGTTATTCAGAGATCAGGGTTTTTTGTGGGAGAGTGTAGCCCATGCATCGTCTTCCAGATATACTTCTCATTATATAGTGAGGAAAATTTCAGATCTCAGAAAAGTGTGGGTATTGAGCTCTCCATTTGACATTAATAGGAGTACATTTTATCTGCTCTGTAGTTGAAAAAAATGTAGTTCCATATCTTAATGTGCCATTTTTCAGAGATATTCTTGGAGCAAATGCTAGACAATATATCTCTGTCATTGTAAATTCTTGTTTTAAATTAACAATATTCAAAGGGTTTATAAAAATTCAAATAGTGATTAGGTTCTGAGGCAGGAAATGTGCTGCTCCTGCCCTTCTCTGGATAACCTCAGCCAAACTTCATCCAGCATGAAGGATACAGGCTAAGGATACTGAGTTATTGTGTAACAGACTATTGAATGCCCTGTCTCGCAGTGGAATGGAAGGCTGTTGGTGATGGTCTCCTTTGCCTCGTGGACTGCGCCCCTGTGGTGGCAGTTTTAGATGACAGCAGCTGGACCCTTCTCTTTTTTTCTGCTCAGGGATAGGAAATGGGGGAATGAGAGCAGGTTGCAACTATTAGGTGCAAATGTCACTCCCAGCACTGCCAACTAACTTTAATTGTTGGTACCCACACAGTTCCTTCAAGGTGGAGAGCATAAACACCTGTATTCTGTAATTTCAGTTGGTTCTTGTCCCAGTGCTCTGTGGTATTAGACCGGTGAAGGATGTCATGGAAAGGAATGAGGCAGATGGTTGCTTTTTTAAAAAACTTTGAGAAGCCTTGTTCTGCAGTAATCACTTTCAGATTGACGTGTTTCACCTGCTAATGTGTAGAATCGTGATAAACACTCTGCAGCTACACTGTAGAAAAACTGAATAGTAGTGTTTGCAACCTTTTTGAGAGTAAAAGTGTCCTGCAAGTGTGTTGACAGTCTGTTAAAACTTCTGAGATTTAACAATGGCCTGTTTGGTCTGAGATCTTTGTGGGAACTTTATAGAACTTGTCTAGAAATTTCTTCTGCAAGAAGGGTGAGAAGATGTGTCTGGTCACTGGTCTTGAGAGTACTGGCTTGTGTGTCCTCTGTTGCTGGTGGACCTTTGTGGATACTCTACTGACACTCTGTAGCACATTTATTTACCTCTTCCTCACTTCTTTCTTAACCAGCTCTTGTTAAGAAGATGAAATAGCTACTTCAGGCTGGTGTAAACTATCAAGAGTTCAGCGGGCTCTTAGTAGCCTACTCCTGTAATTTTTCCTTGCAATTTACACCATTTCAAGCATGGTTATATAAGAGGAGCAAGCTCTGTAGTGTTAAGGGCAAAATGATGACAAGTTAAAAAAAACTGACAAGAATATGGAATGAAGTTGTGTTCAGAGGATACTGTTGTAAAAGTTGAAGTAAATAGAATGGAAATTATACCCCAAAGCATTTATTTCTCTGTAAAGTAATATGGATTTCCAGCAGCAGATATGTTGGATGTTCCTGCATCTGGGAGTTTTAGTGTTGTTTTTTGGCTGTAGTTGGTATAAGCTAGGGAACAAATGCCAGGTTCTGCTGGTGACCACAAGTATTTTGTTGCTCACCTTTGTTATCCTACAATGCATTTCCGATGGAAGACTGGTACAGGCAGTTTGAAAAGATCACATTTACTCAGGAAGCCCTGGTTTTCCGGCTTCCTCAGCCTACAGCTGTAATGTGTATCACCAGATCACCCGGTGGTTGAGGTTGGAAGGCACTTCGTGAGGTCATGGTGTCCTCCCCACTGCTCAAGCAGGGTCACCTAGAACTGGTTGCTCAGGACTGTATCCAGGTGGCTTTGGAATATCTCCAAGGATGGAGAGTCCGCAGCCTCTCTGGGCAACCTGTGCCAGTACTTGGTCACCCACACAACAAGAAAATTTTCATGATGTTCATGAGGAATGTCCTGTGTTTGTGCCCGTTGTATCTGGTCCCGTCACTGGGCACCACTGCCCGGGCTTGCTCCCTTTCCAGTACACCCTTCCTTTGGATTTTACATACACTGATTTGATCCCTGCAGGGTTTCTCTAGGCTAGCTCTAGAGGTTCACTCTGTCCTTCCTTTGAGAGGTGCTCCAGAGCGTTGTTTGTGGCCCTTCACTGGACTCTCTCCAGGATGTTCGTGTCTCTCTTATACTGGGGAACCCAGAACTGGGCACAGTGCTCTTCATGTGTCTTTTCAGTGCTGAGTAGAGCTCTTGGCCTGCTGACAACTCTTCCAAATGCAGCCTAGGATACCATTAATCTTCCTTGCCTCAAGGGCCCATTGGTTTGTCATCAACTTGATGTCCACCAAGACGATTGGGTTCTTTTCTGTCAAATCTGCTCTCCAGCCATTTGGCCCCCACAGGCATTAATGCCTGGGGTTGTTCCTTCCTCCTAGGAATGGGATGTTGCACTTCCCTTTGAACTACATGACTAGAAGGGGGCTGATAACATTTTATATGAAGTTACGTGTTAATCAGAAAACAACCAGAATTGAGCTGTTTGCTTGTTCTGATTGAATGCTGGTAGGTTACTTGGAAGGGTGGTGCCTCTCCAGGAGGGAGAGACTGAGAAGTCTCTTCAGGACTGTTACCAGCTTTACCTGCTTTACAGGTGATAATGGCAATAGATTGCTGACAGTGATTGTTTATTTAACTTGATGATTTTAATAGGGTAGACAAACACTGTTAAAGGAAGGGGCTTGCTTGTATCTGATCCTGCACTGTGGAATAAAGGACCTTTTGAGTTCTTTGCAGTCTCTTTTTTGTGAAATGATTGCACTTTCGTGTACACTGACATTTTAGTCTAATTTCCTCAAGATGTACTTGTGCTACACTCTGAGTTCAGATGTTTGTGCTCGAGTTGCATCTTTGAATCATTAGCATTTGGGCAGCAGTGTGTGGAAGTTTTCCAACCAGCGGCTTCTTATAAACAGCTCTCTCTCCTGCCAATAACAGACTTGGTCGCTTTCCCATTCCCCAAGAAAGGTAATGTTCAGATAAGCGCGAGTACATTAACACATTTACTCTGCTTGGATACTGGCTTCTTACTATCTTGGTGAATCTGGGTGTAGACACTACTGAAATTACTGGGATTTTGCTTCTGAAAGCCTTTCCAAACCTGTGTGGTTTTTTTCAAAGGCCAGCAGAAGCAGCAGTCCGGGTTCTGCTTAAATCTGCAAGAATACAAGACACAAGCAAGACAACTGTATTCTAACTGTGGATTTCACTTCTAAAATATAACCATTAGAAGAAATCTGGGAATGAACACGGCAAAACATCTGGGCTCTGATCCTGTATTTGTGGAAGTGGATCACTTACAGACTTTCTTGCTAGGGATCAAGAGAGTTGCATAAATCTTCATTGTTGGGTCAGACTGGGGGATTAGGATCGCAGTTCTGTTTTCAGAGATGCTTTTGTAGAGAATTCTGAAAAATGCCAGTGTTCCAGCAGCATCAAAAACTTACTGGTTATTTGTTTGGATTTTAAATGTGCCTACAAGCCTGACTTAAGGAATGGGGATGAAAAGAGATGAATCTGTGAGTTAAATAATCTAAGAATAGATTTAGTCATTGCAATTCTTACGTACCCTTGAGAATACAGGAAGACCTCTTCTGCTCAAATACTAAACAACTTTTCAGCAGCAGAGAGGAAATAATACATTTTTGCTCAAACTTTACTGCAGTGACTTACTGCCAAACAGAATGGAATTATTTAAAGTATTAGGAGTCTTTGCTTTGTTAGAAAACACTGCTGCAAACAAGTTAGCTATGCTAGATCTTTTTGGAAGGCAGTGCTCTTCTAACTTGATACCCTAGAACTTGAGCAAACCTGTTCCCATAAAACCTCACAGATGTTAATCTGAGTCAGAAGCAGAATAGGAAGCTGCATTGAAAAGCAGAGTTTTTAATGCTTAATCCTAAGAGGTAATAAGATAATTTATCGTAATTTTTCATATATTTCTGTATATTTATCCTATGGAGATGTGTACTCCTTAAAATCACCTTCTATGGACCTCTCTTGTGCTTTCAGAGTAGCTCGTGGTGTGTCAGTTTTTAAGTGGCAAGAGCTCTGTGTTCTTGTTTGTATTCAGGGACCTTGGAGCAAATAATGTTGCAATCACTCCTTCATTTTTTAAATAGCATTTGGATTAAAAGTGCAAGAATTAAACAGTTTACTTTTAGCTTTTTGCTGAACGGATCTGAATTATCAGATGTGCTGCTTTATCTCTGTATGTAACATACAGAGATGTTCACTGTGACCATCTCAGAAACAGGAGCACTGTGATACCTCTGCAGACTGCTGCCCAGTGATTTGCCTGGTTTATCCAGATCATACCTTTTCTTAGAATACAGTGTGCAATTAAATTGCAGTTGTGATAAAAAGGTCATGTTGGCTGAGAGTTTTTTGATTAGCAAGGAGAGTCTCTGCTTTGTTTGAGAACAAAGCCTTGGTTTTGTGAAAGGGAAGCTGGAAAGCTTTTAGTTGGATTGCTGTCTGCAAATCTAAATGGTTGCCTTCATTATCAGTACTTGTAAAATTGCTGGTTCAGGAAGGCTGTAGAAAATAACTTCCCTGAAGAAGCACCAATGTAGCAAATGCAAATTAAAACCAAAATTACTGACCTTTCAATGCTGTGCATAGCAGAATGGGGAAGAACTGTGAAGGGACCTGTGACATTCCATCCACCATCCCTCTGTTACTGTGAGGCTTTGCTTTTAGGAGATAGGGAGCTAAAATTTTTTCAACGTGGTTGTGATTTTATTTTGGTTTTACTTTTAGATATGTAATGACACATCTTAAGTTTGGGGTACATAGAGTTTAGTAATCAAGTGGATCTGGTATCAGAGGAGTGGAAAAAGTAGCAATAGGATTATTTTTATAATAAAAATCCTTGTATTTAGCCAAAAACCCCTAAAGATGAGCAGGATAAAAGATTGTGTGTCTTGTTTTGATTTCATTCAGAAGCCCATTCCCTTCCAGGGAAGTGAATGGCTTGTCTTAATATATTGTGAGCTGTATTGTTATTTATCATGCCTAGGAAACTTGATATGGTATTTTGAAAATACATGTTAAAATATACTTGGAATGAAAAAAAATTTGCTAAATAATTGTGTTTGATTGCAAATGCAGTCAAATCTAGTCTTCATATCTTTCCTCTCTTCACTTAGTGCATTTTGTTGGAAGGAGGAGAGGTAGATTAGAGCTGGTCATGATTTTCCTCTGTAATGTCATACCATTATTCTTTATTCTTTTAATACTTTCAGCTCCTATTTTCAAGGCTACTTTGACAGTATTGATAGACTCTGGGATATTTTCACTTCCCATAGTAATTCTGGCAATAGCAGCTTTTTCCCCTTCTCTCTTCATACTTTAGCTATAAAATGCTAAATCAGTTCCCGATTTTAGTATAAACTAAACCAAACTTAATTTTAAACATTGCTTTTTAAATTGTTTTGGTTTAAAAGTGCTTGGGTTTTTTGTTTTTTTTTTTTTCATTTGGGTGATGAAACTTGGCTGAATCATAGACTTTAAGCAATACTGGCATCTGATTTTTTTTTTTTTTTTGCTACACTTACTTGCAATCCCAGATACTGCTTTATCTCTAAAACATCATATATTGAAGCACCTTTGCTTTGGTAAAGCATGACTGTGAAATTATTCACACTAAGTACTAGATAGAAGTTTGCTGTTGTATTGAGACTATTTCTTATAAGAGTTTCTCTCCGCTGAATCTTTCTTTTTTCTTTCTTTCTGTGTATTTACTGAAGTTTACAGCACATGAATAACAGGTTAAGCAGTACAGATTATGAGGTGCCAAATAATGTGTTAATATGGAATGAGAGTTAACCATCTATCAGTGTTAACACTGTGGAAGAAGAGTAGAGAGGAGACTCATGTCCACGATTACCTGCCTTTCCACCTGCAAAGGCTCTGGAGTTGGATTCTGGGGATTTGCAGCTCTGAAATGAAAAACCATTAAACTTTTACAAATTACAATTTTCATAAATATTCCTTGAAATCTGTACTAGCTTCATAAATACTGTTTTTCTTTCAATAAAGTTTGAGAAATCTTGTGATAATGGAATCAACAAGATGGGGCAGAGCAATTACCTCATTATCGATATTCTTTTTTTCTTGTTCTAAACAGTAACATAATGTTTTATTTTTACAGATGACTATGGATGAGAAATATGTGAACAGCATTTGGGATCTTCTGAAAAATGCAATCCAAGAGATTCAGCGTAAGAACAATAGCGGTCTCAGTTTTGAGGAGCTGTACAGAAATGCTTATACAATGGTGTTGCATAAACATGGTGAGAAACTCTACACTGGACTAAGAGAAGTGGTCACTGAGCATCTAATAAACAAGGTTTGTCCATTTATGAATTAAAATAGAAGTGTCTTATATGAAAGAATTTTGAACAGTTATTTAAGTGACAGAAAATCTAACTTTATTATGTTACCTTGTGTTGCAGTTGTGTAGCTTCTCTCAAAAATGGTAGCATAGAGCTAACATCAAGCTCAAATGATTTCATGTTCCAGGTTCTGTTTATTGTAAGTTACTGATGGAAGGCAGACCATAGGAAGGACTTGAAAATGTTTAACAGGAAACAACTTTTTTTGAAAAATAACTGTTAAGAGCTGATTTTTTTTGTGGTAATTTTGGTGGCATTTTGTGACTTTCTTAGGCCAAATTTTGTGTTGTTTGCCAGTCAGTTTTTTCATCTGTGGAACAAAATAAATACCAGTGTAAGAACTTGTTTGTTATGGGCTAATGAACTAATTCACAAGTTAATGAGACAGTTGTGCTGGGATTATGCTATTTGAAGAGGCAGTAGGCACTGTTCAAAACCAGCAGCTCAGCAATAGCAAAAGTCCTGAGTAGTCCACACTCTGCCACGTCAGCCTTTGCAAAACCATGTAAGTCAGTCAAAATGACACGCAGAAACTTTCTGTTTCTGAAGATGTATCATCTGAGAAAAGGAATCTTCAGGTCTCATGTTAAACCATGGAATCACCTCTTTAGTCTTTGAGAGAATTTTAATTAATAAATATGTAAGTGGAAAAAGTTAAAATTCACTTTTTAGGGCTCCAGATAATACTTGGTGGCAATAGGACTCTAAGCCTATGGGAGATGCCTGCCTTACTCCGCATGGAAACATCCATAGCAGGGAGATAAGTGTCTCCATAAGAGATCCCGTGTGCTGGCTGTGGGTTCAGATGGAGCACCAGATTTTTGTCCCGTTTTTACAAGATCTGAAAGGAAAGTCAGAGACCATCATGTGTCTTGGATGATTACTTCTGGCTGAATTACAGAAAATGGATGGGAGATTTACGGCTAAATAATGCCGGGTGCTTGGGGACTTTTTTGTGCATTCCAACTGGAGTTACTGCTGTGGCAGAGAAATGTGTTATTTCTTTTCTAAAATCTTAGTTTTCAAAGGTGTGGTCGAGACAAGTACATTCTAAAACTGCTTTGAATGTGGGGCTTTTTTACTGTTTGCACCAGAGGAGACATCCTCTATGAAGTGGCTAAATAATTTGCAGTTCTTTTCTATAATTGTAGCACATCTGTGACTCTCAAACACTTCTGGTTTCATTATCTGTGCATTCATAATCTGTACTATTCATATAAAATGTGGCAAGTGGCTGAGGCTTTTTGTGCCTTGTTCTTGGGTATGCCTATGCACTTAATAGTCACGACACTGAACTTTTATTATTCCTAGGCTTTAGTTTATCCTGGTTTAATTTGAAGGGTGTTTTTTATCTTTGTTCCTAGGTATTATGCAACTTGTCTTAGTTCCTAGCTATTTTGCATATTAAAAATTATGCATTTGCAGAATTAATTATTCTGAACTGCTTATTGTGGCAGGCTGACACAAGAGCAGAAGATTCTGAGTTTGTACTTTCAGTGCAGAGGGTGAGGGGACTGCACAGATAGCAGTGTAGAGAAGTGCCTTTCTGACACTTGATAGTCCTGTATGTGATGCTTAAAAAAAAATCTTCTCTGATGACCTAGTACTCTGATCTTTAATGTGATTAATCAAATTATATCCATGTGTGTGGGTAACATAAAAATAGATGACCAAAGCTTTTTGAAAGGCTGAGTTTTAGTAGTTAATTGCTGTGGAGTTAAGGAGGCTAAATTATTCTGATGATGCCAGCCTATAAATTAAATAATCCAAGGAAAAGACAAAAAATGTGACTTACGCCAAAAATTTCTGACCAATAACAAGGACTTATATAGACTCAAAGCTACTGTTTGTCTCTTTTGAATGTTTGCTTAGGCACATTATGTTGAGGCACTTACAGATGGAAGTATGGGGAAAAAAGTGCATTGTTTATCAAGAATAGGATCAGTTCAATAATGACATCTTATGTTTGTGCCATGAGTACTTGTTGTAAGATAGATAAAAAAGAAGTTTTGGTTAACCTCACATTTTGTTATAGAAATTTTAGCAAAATCTTTTATGTTCACTGTCTATTTCCAAGAGCAATTCTCTGGTTAATTTTAAGTAGCTAATGAACAATAAATGCTCTCATCAGAAGTCTTTGTAAAACTTCAATTCAGAGAATCAGTGGTGGATGCTGGAATTTAGAAGGGGGGGATTTTGCCAACTGAAATATTGTTCATTATATTTCATAACTTTTATAAAAATGGTAGTGATCACAGATGAATAGATTTTACTGAAGAACTATACTCAGTTCAGGGAGCACTGCTGAGGAGCCAACCCCAAATTTGAAATTGCAATAATCGTTGAGCTGCAGTTGTCATTTGCTGCCCACATCTCCAGGTTATCTTTTTAGAAAAAATCTGCATTCCTTTGGTATTCCAGTCATGCTGGTTAATTAACAATAGATGAAGAGACTAGGTAGAGGCAATGTATATGTTCAGTTGTTTTTACAAGTAGTTTTAAAGCTTGGAAAGCACAAGCCTTCATTTTTGGCAAGGCATAGTTAAGAGTTGTATTTACGCTTTATGCTTATTTAATTGCCAGGTGAAAGTTATGCTTATTCAGCATTTTAATTAGTACCCAAGCACTAATGATAAAAGTATTTAACTTTTCAACAAGAAAACATTATACAGTGCACTGTCTTTACAGCTTGTTTAATTGTAAATAAGATAATAGGTGCAAATATGATCAAGACAAGGTGATGCAAGCAAGTTCCTATCAAGTATGCTTGGTTTTAGGCTTGCAGACCCCAATGGTTTGTACTTCCAAATCACCAGGTTCTGCCTGTGTGATGAAGGCAGTAATGAGCCAGGTACTCTGCATCACTGAGAGGAGTCATCTGTCTTGAACTACCTTGTTTTTACTACCGGGTAAGAACATGCTAAAACTTGTCTTTACCTGTGTATTGACATAATTATTTAAGTATAGTACATGTAGAGCTATTTAAAAATACTGTTGAATTTTGAAAATATTGCAACTTTTCATCTTAATTCAAGTATTTAATTCTTGTGCATCTGGTACTTCACCGATTTCTCCCTTTCTTGCCCGTTGACAATCCTGTCATTTGATATGGATGGTCTTCCTTCACACTTCTCAAGCCTAGTCTTATTACTTCAACTACAACAACAAATGTTGTTAAGTGTTTTTAAAACACACAGAGCTTAGTTTACAGCTCTCTAAACCATTTGATGATAAGCGACATCATTTGTGTTACAGTAAAAATAAAAAAAGTTGAAGTTAAAGAGTTTACAGGATAATATTTTTATGTTCCTTTTATGCATAAATCAGTGGGGCCCAGTGAGGTGCATCCCAGAGTCCTGAGGGGAATTGTTGATGTAGTTGACAAGCCACTCTCCATGATATTTGAGAAGTCAGGTGAAGTTCCAGGTGACTGGAAAAGGGGAAACATTGTACCCATCTTTCAGAAGTGTAGAGAGGAGGACCCTGAGAACTACAACCTGTCAGCCTCACCTCTGTGTCTGGGAGGATCAGGGAACAGATTCCCCTAGGAGCTGTGCTGAGGTACATGGATGACAGGGGGGTGATTTGGGACAGCCAACACCGTTTCACCAAGGGCAAGTCTTGCCTGGCCAACACAGTGGCCTTCTATGAAGGAGTGACCACATCAGTGAACAAGGGAAGAGCTACAGATGTCATTTCTCTGGATGTCTGTAAAGCTTTTGACATGGTCCCCCAAAACCTTCTTCTGTCTAAACTGGAAAGAGGGAGATTCCATGGGTGGAGTTAAATGGATAAGAAATTGGTTGGGTGGTCGCACCCACTGGCTGTGGTCAATGGCTCAGTGTCGTGATGGCCATCAGTCACAAGTGGTGTCCCTTAGGGGTCTGTCCAGTACCTGCTATTTCAGAATAACAGTACAGGCAGGCATGTGAGAACACCTTTGGTCAGGAGGGCACAGAGCTGGTCCTGGTGGCAGTGTTCAGTGCAGAAGGAATACTGTGGGGTGTTTGTGCAGGTATAGGCTGAAAGAAGCGTGTCTGCTCTGGGACTTAAAAAGTTATGTCTGGGATCCTTTGCAAGCTTTAAAATTTGCTCTTACTGTTGCAGAGAAAAGGGAGAGATGAGAGTCATCTCCATCAAGGAGTTTGAAATTATTTCCATAACATCAATGAAATAGGGAGGAATGACATGAGAAGTTGTGTAGGAGGCAAATTACCTGTTGAGCATTAGAGTGTACTGTAAGCCTGACTGACAATGTGTGAAGTGTTATCTGCCTTTGTATTTTCTTAATGATGTTTTCAGATGATCTTGAGCAAGTCTGCTATTATATGGAGGGCAAAAGGGTGTGAGGGAATTGCCCGAAAGTACATAACAATGCAGAATCCCCAGTATTCTTCAGTGTTTGGTTTTTCCTTTCAGCAGTAGGATAGCAGCTGCAAGGATGAACAGACATTTCTGGTAGTCAATCCATTAACCTAGTTGGGACTCCTATGGTTTTAGAATAACATCTTTTAGACTACTTGGATTTTTCTAAAAGAAACTATAATAAAAGTTCTGAGAGCTCGAGGCCTTAGTTCAGAAAATGCTGTTCTGTACTGCTGCTCCCCTCAGGAGGTTCTGGCTGTCCTTACAGTAGTGGAAATTACATAATTGAACTATTTGTGCTGCTGCATCAGGCCAGGCACTGTAAGAAAGAAATAGTGGGCCATAAGTGTTCTTTGTGTACACTAAATAAAGAGTTATTTAAAGGTATTGAAAGTTTATGCCAACAAACTACTCTTTATTTGGGGGGAGGGTTCTGTATTTCCTGAAGAGCTGCATCCAGTATAAAATACAGTTAGCCCTGAAATTATACACAAGATTTCATCCTTGCAACTATAAGAAGACCTTACATATATTATGAAGTTGCTAATTTATTTTCAAATAAGTCTGTATATGGACAGTCCTATTTAAGTTGGCTTTCCCTTCAGTTTACTTCATAACTGCAAATATTGTCACAGAAATCACTACCAGCTCAGCTAATTCAAAGTAACATTCTGCTGATAAAAATCTTCGAGACTGAAATTTTCTAAGGCTTTGGCAGAGTAGCAGCTGTGTCTCTTCTCTTGTTCAAAGCGTGTGGGCATGCACATTTTTTTACTTCAGATCATTTATTCTACCACAGTGGTGTGACTCTGCACCTTTGCATGGCAAAGATGTTTTGTGCATTATAGCAGTTTCCCTGTAGCATTGCTGAATTAATGGCCCATACAACGAATGTGTTGAACACTTGTTAACTAGAAAGTTGTTGTAAGCAATAATTTGCTTGGCAATAGTTTGGTTGGCTTTTGTAGCAGCTGAAAGAATGGCTTTCCTAACCTCTCTGCAGTTTAAAATAAACCTAGAAGACTGTCATTGAGAAGCTTCACAGGGAAACTCTGAAGGTAGTTCCGTTGTACGGCACCCGTTCCTGAATTTCAAGCCCATTTCCAGAAGTCCACGTGGCATACCATATGGAGCAGAGGTGCCACTACTGCAGAGCGTGCTGGTGTCTGCTTGGAAGCAGGTTGTCACTCCTACCTGGTGGCAAGTATCCACCCCCTTTTGTTACCAGTTGGTGTGTGACTTGGCACTGGCTGGCCCAGCCGGATTAGTGTGATGGATGTGGGATGTGTGCAATTACAAAGGCACGCCACCTCTGTGTTGTTAAAATAAAGGGTATCATAAAATTGATCAATAACTACCCTTGGTTATTTGTGCTTATAATCTAATCATGCTTTGGTAAATTTTATCAGTGTGGATGAGCTACCAAATAATGTTTCCAATGTTTTTCCATACTGACCAAAGAAGTGAAAACAACTATGTCATCTTTGTTTCTCTTGTTCTGGGAGATTCTGCATATTCTTCACAAGTTTATGTCTGCTGAAGCTTTTAATGCATATTTATGTTTTGGCTAAAAACTGTGGAGATTGGGTGAAAACAGAGCACACATTTGGGAGATCAGAGGGTAAATGATGATCATGATCAGAAAGAATGAGGCAGCTATGCACTGCTTATAACTGCCTGTTACGTTTTCCAAAAGCAAGGAGGAGAGGCCTTGCTCAGGTCTGCAGAGTAGGTGTTTGAAGATGTAAGAAAGCTTTGAACAACCTAGGCATACTTCTGTTGCCTGGATGCAGTAACAAGGTGAATATTACTGGGATAAGTTTCCAGAGCTTCTGGAGACCATTGTGTTGGATGTTGTGCCGTGCTCCGTCTCTGGTTTGCTCATCTGAGTTTGTGAGTGTATCTAGTAGTGTGGCAGACAGAAATCTGTTACCCTGGTTTGGCCTAATAACTTCAGAAAAGTGAAATGACAGAATGAAGCCTGTCATGTGGTTGCATGAGATGTTGGTGCAGCTTGTGGCTGCTTGGCATGTGTGTTTTGTTTCCCTGTATGAATCTCTGTACTGAAATTTACACTACCAGCCAAGTGTCCATGCAAATCTATAAATGTGAACGTTCTGTTTGGTTACAACAGCGGGCAGAATATATTTTGCATGTTATGTCAAAAGTCAATTCCCACATTTTGTTACCTCTGATACAATTTTTTTACATTCCCACAGGTTACTCTTTGACATTAGTTTCAAGTTTGAGCACTGCAGTATATACCTACGGCGTAAAATCAAAATATGAAACTGGATGGGTTTTTTATTAGTAGGGAGAGTAGTGGCAGAGAGGCATAAAGTCTGAAGTTGATGAGACAGATCAACTTGCAGATTGTAAATACATTCATAAAAAACAAAGATGACTTTCTGTTTTCTATGAAGTCTTGTTGGTATTAATGTAAGAGTCTGGTCTTCACCAAGCAATTGGTTCCTTTCAGAGCTGTTGTTTGCTATATCTTCATGCTATCTCAGCTTGTCTCTCTAAATGTCATCATGGCCAATTTTCCACCTGTACTTGTTCCTGTTGGTAGCATTTACCGCTACTACCCAATGTTCTGAAATTACTTGTGATAGTAAAATTACCAGCAATTGAAATGCTATAACATAGGGAATAAAAGCTTTGAGGAGTTGTCAAAGACTATTCTTAACAATTGAGATTTCAGGAATTGCTTTGAAATTTAAAATGTTTATTTTGTTTCTCTTGTTTTTAGCATGATTTTTCTTACTTATTTTTCCACAGAAGGGAAATATGAGGTAGGGGTAGTCAGCACCCAGGAAAAGCAAGAACTTGTTCGCAAAATTCACGTCCACAGAGGAGCAAGAATTTTTGTGCTGAAGCTAAGTTTAAGATTTAAATGCTGCAGGAGAAACTGACTTGAGTTTATATCTTTTTTTTCCTTCAGGTGCGAGAAGATGTGTTAAACTCCTTGAATAACAACTTTCTCCAAACGCTAAACCAAGCGTGGAATGATCATCAAACAGCAATGGTGATGATTAGAGACATTCTGATGTATATGGTGGGTATTCTGCTATTTCACACATTTAACAGTGTAGTAAATTGTTTTTGACAAATCCGAGCAGATAAACCAGAGGGGTAAAAACCTAGGATGTAGCATGAGCTCTCTTCCTTTTTACATGTTTAGGCTGCAGTAATTGGTGCCAGAGTAGATGTAATACTCTCTGTAGATTCTGGCACTGTCTGCAACAAGCAGTGAGGCACTGAAGCAGTAAAGTCGTGTGCTAAGTAGTGTCTTTGCTAAGTCAAGTGAGGTACTAAGACACGTTGAAGTAGTGAAGTACCCTTGGGCATATCTGAAATTCAGCCTCACAGCAGCAGCACAGGTAAACATACCTACAGTGGGCTTTGTTTAGCTGCTGTATGGAATGGGAGCAATGGAGGTGGAGCTGTTTGGGCTTTTCTTCAAGCAACGTGAGTGTTGTATTCTTAGAATGTCTAATGGAAACTGGGTTAAACTGGATTCTGTGGTGTCTCTTCTTCACTACTTGTGCTTGTTAAAGCAATTTCAGGTATGTGAGCGCAGCAGTCACACCCCTGGCTGCATTACAGGCAAATGGGTAGTGCCAGTTGCACACTGTCAGAAGTGAACAATTGCTCCTGCAAATACAGCTGTGGATTTTTCAGAGGGCAGAGCATTCCCTTCTCATCTGTGCTGTGCACAAAGCTGGTGTCTTTTTTTAGGCCAGCACTGACAGGTTGGATACGTGAGCTTTAATGGATAATTCTCATTGTCCATGGCTTACACACAAGCTAATAGGGAGAAGTGTTGTTTTTATTGCCAGAGGTAGGATCAAAGACACTTACTATATACATAAGGGTGTCTGAAGGCTGCTGCATCATCCAGGCAGTGCTTCCATGCAGAGATGGGTAAAATGTGGCTATTGGTACCTCACAGTAAGTGACTTCAGATCAGAATTATTCTGCAGTATAAGCAGTATTGTAATTTATGAATAATTGCTGTCTGAAACTCCATCCTTGTCTCCTGAAAGTTACTCTTACCTTTAAGCACCCACTGCTTCTCCCCGTGGGAAGTGATTTCTGTTCAGTAGTGTGTAGCCTTGTCAGTCAAACCTGTTCCCAAATGGGGATTTCTATGATTCTTTTTTTAGACTGGGAGAGCTTCCAGCAAATGTGATCTGTTACCAAGGGTGAGCAAATCAACAGGATCAGTAATGTTAATGTTGCTGCTCTGGTTTGGGTATTGTAGAGAGGTCTGGCTTACTACAGAGGCTGCTGATAAACTGAGAGGAGTTACTATTTCACAATGGCAGTGTTTAGCACTGCCACAAGAGAAGCTATGCAGATGAGTCATGGCCGTGGCTTTAATCCTTTTAGATACCCTGCTGCCTGTGCTTCAGAGGCCTGAATATTTTTTTGAAATAGTAATTATATTCTTTTCAAGTTGTGTGAGTATTAGACACTACTTTTTAATTTGCTCTTTCATCTCTTTGAAATTTTATTTTGTCTTACTTGGGAATCACATTTACCTCTGTTCTTGATGCAAGTGTGTAAATAAGAAAGTAAAATAAACAACCCTGTTCCAAAATAACAGAAAAACAAAAGTAACCTATTCCAAAGACCTAGCCCACCACAAGTCACTGAACTGACTTCATGAGACCAATTAGTAAATGTTTTGCACTGAGACAGAGCTGGGCTTGCTTCAGGAGCCACAGAGTAGGCAAATCTGACCTGTTCCCATCTTGTTTTTTCATTTAAATTAAATGCTGCCTGTCTGAAGGCAGAGAGTGGGAAATCACTCATTAACTGCAGAACCCAGTGTTTTGCTTTCCTCTGGTCACCAAGTGGGAATCTGGCATGTAATTAGTATAGGAATAATTTTGCCATGTGAATTCACCTGCTAAATTGTGTGCTATGTGTTCCTTCTTACTTTTTGAAATTGCAGAATTTATGTAAACATACAGTTTTGAAATATTTTTTCCATAGTCTGAAACATAACATTTGTTCTTTTAATGGTTTTATTTTCCAGGTGTTTGGGTGGCTTTACTCTTTAATTCTGAGTGTGATAAAGCACTTAAGATAGTGATGGAAGCAATGGAGAAGCTAATCTTTATACTTAATTTAATAAATTGACCATCATCCTTTATAGAATTTGATTTTTTTTAGTAGTATTGTTTTGTTATAGCTATGTA
The DNA here is from genome assembly GCA_013397115.1 of Edolisoma coerulescens. Lineage (NCBI taxonomy): Eukaryota > Metazoa > Chordata > Aves > Passeriformes > Campephagidae > Edolisoma > Edolisoma coerulescens. The sequence goes on along the minus strand of VWZW01002525.1, from coordinate 30,534 downwards.
CATTCTAAGAAAACCTCATCCCAGCCAGATTTGTGAGTGGGTACAAAACTTGTAGCTTTTTCTAATGTCATTGTCTTGATGCTTAAATGGTACCAAAGCAGTGTTTTTAGTAATTGCCCAAACTATGATACTAGAGGAATGGATTATGCCCTGACAGAAATTAACAAAAATAATGATTGCTCATCTCATCTCAGTTTTTCTGTTCTTAATATTGTTTTAAGTGGTCCGACCTAGTAGTGGCTATTAATCAAATACATGCATTTTCTGCCTGCTAGTGACTTTATTAATAGTGTTCCTTTTTTCAGAGTTAAGTTGGGAGAAAGGACTAGGAAAGGAGAGACAAATTTTTGGAGCATTTCTTTGAGTAGCAGTAAGAGACTCAGGGTCTGCTTAGCACTCTCAGTCAATTCTGTATGATGGATTTTGGGCTATGCAGTCTTTAAATGCTGATGTGAGGATCGGCATTGGTTTTTAAAGGTGAGTGGATAAAAATGGGTAGTTGAGGAGCTTGATCCTTCCTATAGACAGATTATGTAGGGAGACAGAATCTAAACATATATTGAAATGTAAAAAATATTTTCTTCTCTCTCTCTCTTTTTTTTTGGGGGGGGGGGGGGGTATGGCTGAGATTATAATGAAACATAACAAGGTTTTGAAATATTGCTCAAGTTGAATGAAAGTGAATTTGGGGAGGGTGAAAGGAGGGATGCCTACAGAAGTCATTACGTACAATTTTGCAGTACTAATCCATAAAGATTTTGATTGTAACTCTTCTTGGTTTGGCTCTATATTTGCTGCTCTTTATCTAATGATGCTATTTCAGGAAATTTCACTGAATATTGACTATTTTTTGCCTAAAAGGAGTGGTAGGAAGATTAGGGGGAGGGAAATCAAATCATTTTTCTTAAAGATCAGAAAGAGATGGATGTTTTCTTCTCTCTCTCTCTTTAATCCACTGCAAATAGTGCAAATAGTAATCCACTGCAAATAGTGCTATGGATTTAGTCAGTAGCTGCAGATTCCTCTACACCCAGACTAAAAAGTGGGAAGGCTGTAGATCTGTTCTGGCATGCTTTAGTCATAAATGCTGGGCTTATGCTCCTAAGCCAAGTAGAACTTCCAGTGTAAATGAAGTTTTGGAAAATGGGACTGATTTGGAATTTTGAGGGTATACATAATTTCTTTCTATTAAGACAGGTAAAAAATATATTTGGTCATAGTTCTACTACAAAGAAATACTTGATCTCTTGTACTTTGGAATAGCATAGATGCAGTGAATTCCCAATTTTAATGCTATTTATGCCCTTGTTGTAGGACCGAGTGTATGTGCAACAAAACAATGTGGAGAATGTCTACAACTTGGGCCTGATAATTTTTCGAGATCAAGTTGTACGTTATGGCTGCATCAGGGATCACCTGAGGCAAACTCTGCTGGATATGATTGCAAGGGAGAGAAAAGGAGAAGTTGTAGACAGGTAAGATGTTTGTAAGTGAATGTCTTTGGTTGTAAATAATACCTGTCAGTTTTTAAAGAGTGACTCAGGAACATAAACAATTTATTACTTAAGACAACATTTGTGATCACAACTAAAATTTCTCCCTATTCTGGAGTAACATATTTCTTTGTATATTATATTTTAGCATAATGGTAAACAGGGAAGCTCGTTAATATATTTTTTAACATTTGTCTTGTGGTTTTTTATTAAAACTTTCATGAAATGTCTCCATTATCACTCTGCCAGAGCATTTGATCACAAAGCAGAGTTTTGACAATTTTCTGCCTCTTGCTGCCTTGTATTTCCCCTGTACTGAGAGGTTGTTTAATTTTCTTGTACGTTTTCATTTATTTATTTATGAAGTTTCTTCTTTTAATTCCAATTCCTTCTCCTCATGTTTTTTGATCAATTTGTTTCTCAGCAGTTTAGTTGCATCTCTTAAGTTTTAAATCTGTTTCTCAGCTTCTTTGGTTGGTTTAATAGAAGTGGAAGTTTTGTACCACCCCCTGCAGACACTGCAGCTGAAGGAACTGCAGATTTGCAAGTTTTCTTGAGCTTCTCCAGTTTCAGAACAGCTGTTGCATGTAGGGATGTGTAGACTCCTTGCTACTCTGGCTGCAGTTCTCTAAGATTGCCCAATACGCAGTTTAGGAAAAGAAAAATACTCCCCAGCTACAGCTGTGTATTGTCCCCTACTGCCAGAAAGTGGAATCTTTTTCTAGAAGCAGTTCTTTTGTTTTCATTAACTTGCTGATATATTTGAATTTTGGTGAGGCTTATTTTGTGTTCAGATGGGGGTTTTTTCATTTTTTTGCATTTTTGTGCAGTTGGCTTTTTTTAAACAGCCAACCATCCAAAAACCTCAAACTTGGCTTAGCAACTTCACGTATGCAGTTGTTTTGAATTGCTCAATTCTGACCTATGTGTGCAGTTTTCTTTGAAGTAGTATTTTGGGTTAATTTCTTATATGTTGAAATATATTCTTCATTGTTTTATGACTTAGTAGAACTTGAGACCTATGCTTCTTTCATTGCATTTAAAATAATTAATGAACATTGTCAGCTCTTCAGTTTTGAACAAAACCACACAACCTTGTTCCTGTAGTGTTCTTGAAAATGTCATGTACCGAACAGATTAGAATGGACTTTCTATTACTACATTTTATTCAAATTAATATTGTGTTATGAGTTGTTATTCTGCTGTGTACTCTGTCTTACAAGCACATAGATTTCTCAAGTTGTTAACAACTTACTTTTTGGCAGAGGCGCAATAAGAAATGCTTGCCAGATGTTAATGATTCTAGGTCTTGAAGGAAGGTCAGTCTATGAAGAAGACTTTGAGGCTCCATTTTTGGAGATGTCTGCAGAATTTTTTCAGGTACAGCAATATTCTAATACTATATTTGGAATGTTGTTATTACTGTCTGGAATTGCCAGATTTGGTGGTACTTTACATACTTGCTGCTTTTTTGAAGAGTATGTCCATCTCCACTAAATGAAATAAGAAAAATAGTCACTAATTTTGCACGAAAAAGTAACACACGTTTTACAGAATTAGCATAATTGGAATGTAGTTTTGAGCCGTGGGTGCCAATAACATGTCAAGTAATCATCATGCTAATCTTGTGCCTGCTTTAGGCTATTTCATGTAACTTAGTCTACCTCTGCTTTGCCCTCACTGTCTTTTTGAAATGCCAGTAGCACGAAAGGTTCAAACTGTTTCAGGCTGGGAAACCTGTCAAACTGCCTTTGAGGAAACTTTGTTTCCTTCGTTGTTTCTACATTTGTGACTTATTTTTTGTAATAAAGTAAATCAAGTCAAGCAATTAAGCATATCCAAGTGGCTCTCCAATTGTTGATCAGCCACCAAATAATACATGCCAAATGATTTCTGAGGGGTTTTTTTGTGAGCTACTTGGAGGAGGAAAGCCAGTTGAGTGCTTGTTGAGTGTAATCATGATCATCTATTGCTGGAAATTGATAGAAATTTTAAAATCTTGTTAAAAAATATTTAGATAAGGTAATTTGTGAATCTCCCAATTCTTACGCAGGATCAGCTGTTATATGCTCTGATCTCCAAACTTCCTTGAAAAGCAGAAGCATATGTTGCACAGCCATTTAAATGTCATTGTGTTCTGTTTTTCACTGGTGCTTATATAAAATTAAGAAAAATAATTACTTTCATTTAAGTTCTGTTACTTAGCTCTGGCTGAAAAATAAGACATCTTTTCTCCAAAGACTCTGCTGACCACTATGAATAAAAACAGTTTGGCATGAAATAATGTGCTCAGCATTGTCAGTAAAGAAAATGAGAACTGCCATAAACTGATATTTGGAAGGAATTTTTGATCCTTCCCTTTCCCCATCTTTGTTTTCTTTGAACCTGTGGCTAAAACTCTAGTTGGTAACTGGAAACTAGGTTGGCTTGGGTTGTTTTAGTGTGAAAAATACCTTGTTTATATTGCGTGTACCCCCTTATGTAACACATTTAACATAACAGAACCTTCATTTTGTGTTAAGTGTGTATGTAAATGTTGGATGTGTTGGACATGCTGTGTTTGATTTGAACTTGCTTATAAATGCTGATCTGACATGTTTTCTTTTTACCCTTTACAAAAAAGTCTAAAGTATTAATTTGTGTTAATCACAGATGGAAAGTCAGAAATTTTTAGCTGAAAACAGTGCTTCTGTGTATATAAAGAAAGTAGAAGCTAGAATTAATGAAGAAATAGAGCGAGTGATGCATTGTCTGGATAAATCAACAGAAGAACCCATTGTGAAAGTTGTTGAGAGGGAGCTTATTTCCAAGCATATGAAAACTATAGTGGAAATGGAGAACTCTGGGCTAGTTCATATGCTGAAAAATGGGAAGACAGAAGGTAAGACTGCATCATTTGTGAAACACAAATGCTTCTGATACTGCTTATTATTTTTAAACATGGGATAAGTCAAGCTTAACATTTGTGTTTCTGTGTAATTGTGGAAACAGTGACTCTGTCTTGCAAACATCTGAGAATACTCAGTGACTATTATATAGCTCTTAAAACAGAGCCCATACACTTAAACTTGTTTCTGTTTAGTACCAGATACAGATACTTTTTTGGTAAACCAAGTGTCTCATAAGAAAAGTACAATTCTATTGTAGTGGTTTTTGTCCCCTGTTGTCCATGAGCCATTTTATTACTTCCATTCCTGTAATATGTATTTGTGAAAATGCATCACATTTTTTTGGCCCACAGGCAGTTATTTAAAAAGTACTTGTGTAAAAGACTTAAACAGAAGCAGTGCAGGACCAATTCTTGGGTAGGGAGCATTGTTGCAGAAAGGAGTTGGCCATTTCTAAAGGATAAGAAGCAGCTTATTGAAGTGGTTGAAACAGAAGGGCTTGGCTTGATTTGCTTTTCTCTGATAGAGGTTAATGTGGGACCGAGTAACTGAATGAAAGTTATTATGGAAATAGAACATAAGTTTCTAAAGCAGCATAACGAAGAGAGGGATTGTAGTATCTATATTTAGAAATGAGTGTTCACACTAAAGCCATGAGAATGGGGAACAGCCTTGCTGCTTAGATTAATGGCCTTTGTTCATTAAAGCAGCTTCATAATTACTAGGTGATAGAGCACAAAGTGAGCACATTTCCTAGCTGTAAAAAAGGAACTACTGCATTGAAAAAGAAAGTGATGATACTATACTTAATCACTTTTTTCTTTAATATCCAGTTTAGATAACCTTCAGGCTGAGGGTGCAAGAATATAATATACAGGAATTTGTTTAATTTTTATAGGCCTTGGTTTGATTCAGGTAAACAGAGTGGAAATACTGCTTTGTGAAGATGAGATTTTGCATAAATGTACAAGGATGGATTGTTCTTTTGGAAAGCAATGTTTAGCCTAAGTCACTTCTCAATATTTTAGGTGGATGAAACATAATAGTATAAAAGTATATGACTGGCTTTAGGACAAATATAAATTAAACTCCAAATTTTTACCAGGTTTTGCTTTTAATGCAGAAACAAGCATCTCATTAGTTCTGTCCTATTTATTTTAACTTAGTTAAACAAAAAAAACCAAACAAACCAACTTTTGATGCAGTGCTTGATTTTGGGAATGATAATCTTGGGAGCTACCTTCTTAAATACCACTGGAAAACATAATCTTGCTGAAGTTCTAATAGGTTCACTATCCTTTAGCATTAGCATCATCTTTTTCTGGCCTGGAGGTCAGTAATGACAGATTCCCTGCTACAGACAATCTAGAATAACTGAATACAGTCATTGCTTTTCATTTTGAGGGTGCTGCAGTCAGCATGTTGTCAGGGCTGAAGGAAAGAGGAGATTAGAGGAATCTGGTGCCTGAGCTGTTACAGGATGCTTTTTGTGGCTCAACTTCTACTGTTATCTTAAGCTCTGAGATGAATGAGTTACAGAAGTGTAACACACAGAGGTGTCCTGCATAATCTCTCATTCTTGTTTGCAGACCTTGCTTGCATGTACAAGTTGTTCAGCCGTGTGCCAAATGGTCTGAAGACGATGTGTGAGTGCATGAGCTCATACCTGAGAGAGCAAGGCAAAGCACTGGTTTCTGAAGAGGGAGAAGGAAAGAATCCAGTTGACTACATTCAGGTAGTTAAATACTTTAACTTCCTTTTCTTTCCCACATTCCCCACATTAGCAGTTCACTACCTACCCAATTTATAAGGTACACCTTAGTATTGATTCAAAAGGGGTTGTTATTAATAGGCTAAATTTATACATTTTTTTATTGTACATTCTCTGAACCTTCAGATATGCTTAGAACTCTTACTTAAGTTGCTTGAAAAGTACATTCTAAGTTTTTTTAGTTCTAAGATTTAGTAGTTGCTTTTAATAAGCAACATATTCAGCCTAATTATCTAACTGCTGGGTACTTCTTGGATTTCCCTAAATGCTGTGTCTCCAGACCGAGTTGTACATCTGCTGGCAAATAGCTTTATAGTGTCCACTTTGTTTAGTTTTATGTAACATTAGCTATCAGTGTTTATTGAGGCAAAAATCACATGGCAATATTTCATGGCAAGCTTAACTGTGACTGAGAGGTGAATGTGTTTATCAGTCATAACAAATTACTCATTCCATTCTCTGTCTCCCCGAGAAACAGAACAGTTCTGCATGTTAAAAGATGTGAGTGTTCTTTCTTGTTCTCTCTCACTAAGTGATGTGTACCATTAATTTATCAAGATCACAAAATATGCTTCAGAACTTCTTGTCATCTTTTCTCTTCCATTGTCTCTGAGAAGATGGTTTGAAATTTGCATATAAAACCTTTAGAGTGCATTGAACCTTAAAGCTGTGTTTCTATAGCTGGAAGATGTTTTATATTTAATGTGAAAGTGTGTATTCATTAAACACTGAGGTTTTTTAAAATGTGTAGTTCAAGTCCTTGTGTCTGTTCTTTGTGAGAAGCATTTAATGTTGTATGTCTGTCAGTCTCTGGTGTTTTGTTTGAAAACAATAACTGTGCTGGAACTGGTTACTATTTGAAGAAGCCATTTGAGTATAAAAAGATTTTTGATTGGATTAGGCTTGAACAAGAATCACCTCTTCAAGGCCTGGTGAAAAGAAGAGAGAATGCCCTTGAAAAATTATTAGGTTTAATGATTAAGGACTCTTACCTTTGTGGTGGTGTGATTTAGAAAAAAAAAAAGGGGGGAGGGGGGTGCAAATGATGTGGAAAATAAGTATCTGGATTACTTTGAAGTAATTTTCACTCCTGATGGGCCTAAAGAGGTATCATAAAAAATTTAACTGAGAAAGGTAGATATAAAAACTTAATTATAAAGATATTATCAAGATTTCCTGTCACAAAGGCGAAGAGCAAAATGAGGCTGAGGAAGACTTGCAGCCATACCCATGTGCTTTGGCAGAGCTCAGCCCCTCAGTATAGACCCCAGCATCTCATGAAGATGTCCTAGGGCAAGGATTGATATTCGATTACTGAAAAACCCCCAAAAAGGTTTATCTACCACTTCCACTGAGGTGATGGAAGCAGAGAGAAATACCTATGAATTGAGAAACCGCCTTGCTCTTCTCATCTCAGCTATGTTCATGTGAATCTGTCGTGGACAATAGCACTAAGGAGACAGACATGGAAGCTGCATTAAACCATCAAGAAAAACAACTCCCATCATAGCTCAGCACTGCTTCCACAACATGACATCACCCTGAGCATAATTGGCGAGATGATTGCACAAGCATTGCCAGGGGATTCGATTTAAAACTTTGTCTAATAGTTTGAAGGGATGTTGAAATGCTTTTGTAATTCAAGGTACTAACAGTTTCTCCTGTTTAACACCAGGTTGTTCAGATGGTGTACTCCTGGAGAGGAGACATGAGCTAACCTTGGTAAACAGAGAGATAGTGGGATTTACTTTGAATTTAAAATTTCTAATACGCATTAATTAGCCTGTCTAAAGATCATTCCTTTAAGTGAGATGGTGAGTTCCTAAGAAACATTACTACTTCTTTGAGTAATTCTTGAATGGCTTCTTTAAGTAACCTCATATGAATAATTTCTTAAAAATCTGAAGACTTAACTACCATTTAACCTGAACGGTTTTTGCAGGCAGTGGTTGTCCATTACAAATCTAACTCTCAAGTGAAATTTTCTCCCCCTGCCTGCCAAATTATGTCTCAGTTAAAACCTGTGCATGTCATATATACTTAGCAAGGTGCTCAGGTGATTTTAAGATGCTTCCCCCTTCTATACTCAGTTGCTTTAACCCTCGGTGAAGATGGTGCAAACCCTAAAAACGATGCTTAGAGTCCGATGATTTAGTTCAGAGGAAGTGGGTTCAGTTCAGGTCCCTGGTGCTTCTATCTAACTTTCACATGCTCCCAGTGACTCCTAATCAGCAAGAAACACACGACTGAATAATGCAGAACATGTCCCTGGCTTAAATTAGAGGGAAACATGAACGCTGACAAGTTTAGGCCTGTTGTTGCAGTGTGTTTTCTCCTCAAACTTGTTCAGTAGCTCTAGGGATGCACTTAATGGATGCTTAGCCTCAGCTTTCCCATGTGCTGTGTTTATGATACTGACTTTGTCCATGTTGTTTGAAATAGAAAAGGCTTAATGAGTGCAACAAATACCTCCTTTAAGCTGCAGATTGAAAAATACAGGAAATCAACCTGTTAAACAAGAGTGTTTAAAAAGCTTTCTTATTCTGAGAAGTGTATTATAGCAAACTGCACCAGTACTTGACACCAATATTTTAGCCAGTTTATCTGAAAATTGCTTCTGTAAGAGATTCATGGCAGCAATAGAAATGTAAAAATGGAAATGAAATTTCAGATACTTTCTAACAATGCTGAACAGAGAGCGTTACAGAGCCTCTGACTGTAGATCTGGTCTTCTCTATGGCCTTATCTATTATTATTGTTTCCCAGCTTATAACTTCATATCAGTGAAAATGGTTTTGCTTTCTTTTCTTTTTTGCAAGGGTTTACTGGACTTGAAGAGTAGGTTTGATCGCTTCCTTCAGGAATCTTTCAATAACGATCGGCTCTTCAAGCAGACGATTGCGGGTGACTTTGAGTACTTCCTCAACCTCAACTCCAGGTCTCCAGAGTACCTCTCATTATTTATTGACGATAAGCTGAAAAAGGGAGTCAAGGGAGTAAGTATAAATCAACTCAAAATATCATGCTTTTTGCTCTGTAATCTTGGATGGAATTAAACTTAGCTACTTTTCTAAGAATTATTTTTATATTAAGAGAAATGACAATACTACCTTCAAAAAGGTGTATGTAACGCATTCGAGCTCATAACACTTACAGAAAAATCAGGCACAAGATCTGTGTGGCTTGTCACCTACCTCTGAAGCAGCATACCTGAACTACTTCTAGCAGATACTTCCTCAAAAATCAATTAGGTTGTAGTAGATTCTGCAGCTCCCTTCTTTTGAAACCTTACAGATCATTCCCTTAAATATATTTGTAGTTTGGCAGCTATTCTCAATATGTAATAATTTCTTTTGAAAATTAATTTGGTAAGGGAAAAGGGCTTGACTTTGCAGCTTTTTACTGTTTTTACATACCACAGGTCTATTACCATATCTATCTTCTAGTTTTAAGTATATCTGTTGCCTTCAGTCTTAGCTTCTTTCATGAAATTTTCTGAGAACAGAACCCAGAACTGGACAGGATGGGTTCAGCTGAGGCTTCAGTGGCTCGGAATAAAACTGAATATTAGAGCATGCAACGTATGCTTTGGGAATCAAATAGTAAATTCAATTTTTTTATAAAATAAATAATCATTTTATTTGTTGTGGCACTAGACGGGCTTTGCAAAACAAGTCTTAAAAGCTTTCCTTGCAAACTAACTTTTCATACTCCTAATACTGATTTCCACCAGTGCTTTTTAAAACTTACCCAGGAACTTTTAATGTATTTATCAAGGCATTCTACCCATTCTTTGTTTCCCTTCTCCCTTGCTCTTGCCTTTCCCTTCATTTTAGATCTATTTCTTACTCCACTTTGAGTTTGTGCACCGTTCTTTCGGCTGTCAGTCATATGTGGGACCAGTTTTGTTGGCTACTGTTAGACCATCTGCTGCTGTGAATTACTTAAAGTATTTGGGTTGTGTAAGACACTTGTGCTGGAATATTAAAACCAGTGAATTATTTCTTTTACAGCTAACAGAGCAAGAAGTAGAAACTATATTGGATAAGGCAATGGTTTTATTCAGGTTTATGCAAGAGAAAGATGTTTTTGAACGCTATTACAAGCAGCACTTGGCAAGAAGACTTCTCACAAACAAGAGTGTTTCAGATGACTCTGAGAAGAATATGATCTCCAAATTAAAGGTAAGACAGTACTTGCATACTTTTTAGGGGGTTTTCTCTGTCTTTCCTGTTTTTCATAGGTATGGTTTCTTCTGATTTTACATGAGATGTATAGATAACATTAATCTTGATTGCTGCTAAATACAGAGTTGACTTTGAAAGCCCCAACAAAATGCAAAAGGTTTTTCTGAATATTTTCATGGAACTAAAAGAAATGAAGTACTGAAAAGCCCCTGTGATGAGAACGCAATCGAGAAAACAAAATTTTTTTTCTAAGTTTATTAACATCTTTTCAATAATAGGACAACTGCAGTGACTGAAGACTGTGTTTTATCCTAGGTTTTCTGATATTCACAGTACAATTTTGTTACTGTTTTTGTTGTTGTTTTTTAGTTGCCTCCATCAGCAAACTGATGATAATGCTCAATTCCTTTTTGATTAAGTAGTTTGAAAAAAAAAAAAAATCTTCATATCAGTCTCTAGAAACACACTTCGCTTAGCTGGTTAAATACTGATTAAATAGACCAAGAGATGGAGAAGAAAGTAAAGCTCAAAGTTGACCAGACCTTAAACTTAGAGCTTATATTGCAGCTTATTCTTAAGTGGCATGATAAATGATGAGAGAACTTCTGAAGCAGAGGGATGCTAAAATCAAACTGCACTGATCCTTATTTTTGACCTTCATATTCTATCAGTGAGCAAAGCCTGTTTATATCAGATTTCTCCAAATTTCTCAGTATTAATTCCTTCTCAGTTACCTCTCCACCACTTTTAGCCGGGTGATTCAGAAGGCACAGGGCACACATCTGCAAGATGAATCAGTGGACATGAAGTATCCTCTTTTCTTACAGAACTGCTGAAGCTAACATGCTTCCTTTCCCATTATATCACAGTATAGGCTGGAAATGGGCACACAGTCCTGCATGTGCAACTGAAATGCATGAGTTTGTGCACATCCATCTGTGTGCAGATGTCCCCGATTCTCACAGGGCCTAGGAATCTTGCTGGGTAATCTGCAGTCAGCCTTCAAAATGAAACACTCCTAGGACAACAGGAGTTTCCTTGTGATATAAATAGGGTTCATTTCCCTTTACAGTATTGTGCTAAAAGCAGGTGAAAGTGTATGTCTTGATTTGATAAGCTTTCACAGTTTTTTTAATATGATACAAAAAGCTAAGACAAAAATACAGTAATGGAGAAAAGAGAAGGAAAGCAAGTGAAGATCTGTGTAGGGTTAGATCTTTATATAAGATAGGAAACTTTTCTAAGATCTGAATGTAATGCAAATGGAAATTCCAGTAACCAGATGTACAGAAATATAATTTTGGGGGTTTATAAACTAACTTCTAGTCTTGCAGTTTGCCTATCAGAAGCTTTGTTTTCATAGTGCTGGTACAACAAATTATTTTGTGTGGTTTTAGACTGAATGTGGATGTCAATTCACGTCGAAACTGGAAGGAATGTTCAGGGACATGAGCATCTCAAACACAACGATGGATGAGTTCAGGCAACATCTTCAGGCAACAGGGGTAAGTGCTGGGGTCTGTGTGCTTGTCCTTTAACTTCAATACAAACCCTGCACTTCTGTCCACGCTCGTGGTTTTTCATTCGTTCCTAAATGCATGTGCGAGAAGCACTTTGTCAACTTGTGCAGATTGTTCCTTTTACTGTGTTTCTTATGTTATAAACTCTGTTAGCATTTCCCGACATGCCAGAGTCGGTTCGGAGCTCGATCCACAGCTCGAGTAGTGCCGGTTTCATTCTGTAAAATCCGTGTGCCCAGAGGGCTGGGCCGTGGGTGTGCGGCTCAGCGGCTCTGCCGGGCGGCACCGCCAGGGNCCGCCCCGCCCCGCCGTGCCCGCCCCGCTGTGCCCGCCCAGCTGTGCCGCGCTCCAGGGGCCGGCTGCCAGCTCAGGTGTGTGTTTCCCAAACCCCGCGTCGCCAGCAAAGCCGTCTCATTCCCATTCTTCAGAGTTAATCGCCAGTTGTGATGTGTATTTTTTGCTAAGAGCAAGAAAAGTACTGCATGCTGCAGGTATTTGCAAAGCACGCCATCTCATGTTGAACTTTCCTGACACAATTAATGCCTTTGCTGAAAGCAAAACTGCCATTTTATTGCACATTTCAAAATTTAGTTTTTCGAATTTTCTTGCAAATTGTCAAATATGGATTTAGTTGCTTAATTAGAAAAAATTCCACCTTCTTGTAAAAGTACGCCCCTGGAATATTTTATGGAGACATCACTTCTTTTTGAGATATCAGTTTACTTGCTCTAAAACACTGTTTTTTTCTCTGCTGATACTCAGTAGCACTTAATAGTATATAATAAACAGCCAAGTAGTTCCTTCTGTGCAGGTAGGCAGGGTCTGTACATCAAGCCTGTTTGAATCAGTTTCAGAAGTCTGAATGCCAGGAATCCTTTCATGGATATACTGTGTCCAGTGTCCATGGTTGTGCAAGGTGCTGTGAAATCTTTGCTGTCTTGAAGCAATTGGCTGAAATCCTTCTCATCAGCATTCTGTGAATCATCATGAGTAGGAGAGCAACATGTTCTCTTAACTGGATTCAGAAAAGGTTGGAGAGGATGTGGACAAAGGTGTTTATGGACAGGCAGCTTTATTACTGGTTTGTTTGGTTTCTTTGCTTTAGAGGCTAGTCATGTTTTGCTTCTGGAATGCTTGAAATAAAAATTTCAATAAAAATTTGTTGGAGCATTCCCATTTTTTCGGTTGCATACCAGGTGTAGATATGGATGGGAAGAGGGGGTTGTGCTTAAAGGTTCATGTACTTTACATGACAGTCTTATTTAAGTGAGTTAATAAACGATGTCTCTATCTTCTTTTTAGCTATGTACAGCTAAGAAGATGAATTTAAAATGTTAACAGATGTTCTGTTAGGCCTTATTTGAAACTTCATCTTTCTCTTGGCAAGAGACCAGCAGTTCATGTGATAGTTGCCTTTTGGTCAGACTAATCATGGCCTTTGAAATTTGCAGTTACTATTTATGACAGAAGTACATATATTTCTATTAGTGTCAATAATACTTGAGAAGAAATACAGGAATTTTGGGGGGATCTTGTTACTGTTAAATTGCTGGTGATACTGTGTTTTATATGAAATAGTTTGTTCTGCTCCTTTTTAAACAATTGGGGTACCTTGGATGTGTGCGGTGTCTCCTAGAGGAGTCAGGCATCTGCTTTTCTCTAAATAATCCTACCTGCAAAGTTTCCTGCTGGATCCTGTATCCTGAGATACAGGCAGTGCCAAGGTCTGTGTAGGTGATTGGTTTGCTCTCGGGAAGTGGAAGGCTCAGCACCAGGGAAAGTCCAGGCTAATAGATTGAGAAATTTCTGCAACTGTGACCCTGGAACATTTGTTGGAGTTCTGTAAAGACTAGGTCACTTCAGGGCACTTTCCACTAGTTCATACCATTTTTATGCTGAAAAGACATCTCGTATAATGAAGTGCTTCCAAAACTTTTTCATGTCACCAACTGCTTAGTGTTCTTTATTAATGTGTGATGAGAGGCATTCTAAATTAGTGCTGTGTTCTGGTCTGGCAAAGACCAAAAAATTTTGGGAAACAGTTGCCATCTTAGCTCAGATGCTTCAGTTCCAGATAAATATATTTTTTGTATCCTTCTGTCTGCACTGATGGCCTTTTCCCACACTTTGGCTGAAGGAAGAAAACTGCTGAAGCTTGTTTAAGTTTTTCAGAAGTTTCCTGGGCACAAGTTAGTTGGTGCACACAGGCATTCAGTACACACAATACAAAAACTCTTCTGTAGTGCATGGGAATGCTACTCTGTTGTTGAATAGTGAAAGTTTCTGAGTTCAGGTGGCAGTTTTTGACCTTCTAAAATAATGTGCTCTATTTCTGTGTAGTAGATTTATAGAAGTTGAATATTGTACGCTTTGGTTTTTATTGTCCATAATGTGTGTTCTTTGAAGGTATTGGTTCTGCCTCCTAGAGCTGAAAGCAGTCAGTTTTAAGCTTAATAATGCTCAGCTTAGTTGGGATACCTAGTGGGGATTATGCATCACTGGTAGCCAGATCTTTATCATCTGCCAACACATCTTTATAGATCAGCACTTCAGTTGGGGAATGTTTCCTCACCAATGCTGCATATTCACAGTCATGACTGTCTTTAGGGAAAGAGGATAGGTGGGGTGTGTAAAAGTGAGTAACTGTTGACACTGCAGTTCACAGGTAAGCTCCCTATGGTTCAGTATCAGATATTCAGTATTTCCTCTCTACTTCCAGACAGTACATTTAGGAAGAGTTATTTTGAAACTGACACGTTTCGTACAACCCAGCTTTATTGCATGTCATCAAAAAACCTATTTAGAAAGATTTGTTGCATGTCTCGTAAGTTCTGTTTATGATCACAGACATTTAGTTCTTGATTAAGAATTTCTTTTGTTCAGTTCTATATGTTCTTAAATGCCAGAGGGGAATAAGGTAGAGGATTTTTGCTGTACCATCTACTCTGACAGTGACGAATTAATTTATTTGTCTGGTTTTGTAAAAAGAATGTTTACAGATACATCTGTTTCTTTTGTAGTTAGGCAAAATTCTAAGCATTTTACACGGGTCTAGAAAAAGTGGTGAAACATGGTCTTGTTTTAAAATAGTGTGTGTTTTCTTCCAATTACCCTTAGGTCTCATTAGGAGGTGTTGATCTCACAGTGCGTGTCCTCACAACAGGTTACTGGCCTACCCAGTCAGCCACACCAAAGTGCAACATCCCTCCAGCTCCCAGACATGCTTTTGAAATATTTAGAAGGTATGTATTAAAACAGATTTTTAGGTAGAGGTTTTGAGAAGAAACTTTCTAAACTTACCTGTACAAATTTTTTTTTTTTTTAACAGTTTTACTGTTAAAGATGTGCTGGCAAACTGCTCTTCTTCAGCTCATGTGAAAATTGGATAATGCAATGCTTGAGGTTTTGGGAGATTTTAAATAGAATTCAGACAAAAGTTAATGTTTTGAAAAAGCAAAAAGTTATGTTTTAAGAATGTCCTCAATAGCTCCAAAAGGCTCTGTAACTTTTTAAAGGTATTTCCTCTTCAATACAAAATGTGAACTATATATTATTTTCAATTCAATTCTATTACAGATTTTATTTAGCCAAACACAGTGGGCGACAGCTGACACTCCAGCATCACATGGGCTCTGCAGATCTCAATGCCACTTTCTATGGGCCGGTTAAAAAGGTAGAGAATCAAGATTATGTAAAATATCTTATCTTTTAAAAAAGTAAGCAAATGCATATTTCTTAGTAACTTCAGAATTTTGTAAAATAAAAGCACACCCGTTGAGAATGTAAGAATAAGATGCCTTCCATCAGCCTTATAGTCTGATTCTTTCTTTGCAGCAGTTTTGCTTTGACTTTTTTTCCCCTCTGAATCTAATTTGAATGCGTCACTCAGCATCATCTTTTACTTGTAGAAAAGTAGTAAATGTGATCTTGAAGGTACCTCCATGGTTTGAGTGGTTTGGATTTTTTTGACTGTCAGTCAAAAGTGAAAAGAGACGTGTTAGTTATTTTTGCTAAGCTTAGCTTGCTTTTCATATGCAGAGTGCAATGTAGACAACATTTTTTCAAAAACAAGACTCTAAGCAGAGTTTATAGAAGTACAATGCTTAATTCGTATGTATACAAGAAAGGAATTTCATAGTGATTAGACCAGTACTAAAATGCTGTGTTAGAACTAGTAATGGCATGATGCTTGGGAATGTAGGAGGCAATGAAAAATGAAAGCAAAATTCTTATAGCAAAGTATTAATATTGTGCATTTGTGAGGATGTTAAAATTGTGTTACTGTAAGACAAACGTTTTGATAATTTTAAAGGTAAGAGTAAGAAAACTTGGAGGGTGGGCAGGTAGTGGAACAGGGGCCACAGAGGTGGTAGTCTCCATCCTGAGCAATGGTCAGTATTTGATTGGTGGCTGTAGATGGCCTGGCCTGGCCTGGAGTGGTGGCTGGACCGCAGGACCTCCAGATGGGCCTCCAGCTTCAATTTCCCTGGCATTGCGAGGCAGCTACTGGAGGAACGTCCTGGTTATGTCCTCAGGGGTTTGCTTTTCTATCGCTTCTGTAGGCTGATCTCCTAGAGAAACTTTTCATCATGTAATTTTCATCTTACCAGGATAAAATATTTTTCAGTGAAGAATAATCTAATAGTAGTTTTGGAATTTTAAAATAGGAAGATGGCTCAGAAGTCGGTGTAGGAGGTGCCCAAGTAACTGGCTCAAATACACGGAAGCACATATTGCAAGTCTCCACTTTCCAGATGACAATATTAATGCTATTTAACAACAGAGAAAAATACACGTTTGAGGTAAGTGGTGTGGGTTTCTTACCTGATTTTAAATAACTGGTTTAGGCATTTTCTCGTCCTCTTTGAAGATCAGGTGCCTCTCATTCTATTTGAGTATGGATCAGGCCAATAAACACAAGAAGCAGGTCATTAGCAATGCACCTGGGAACCAGTTCTAGGGGAGGAAATTACTTGGAAGCAGAAGGTTTCAGAAATGTTTGAGAATTGAGTGTGGTTGTTCTAGGCCATTGAGCTGTAGAAAAGCTGAAGTTGAAATGCAGCAGGTGGCTCCATTTCCTCGTTTTGTCTTTGAGAAACTGGATTTAGAGGCCAAAGGGTGGAGAAGGGTTTGTATCCTGGCTTCTTGAAATACCTAAGTAAAATTGGCAGGCTGGACTGAGCTGGAGGATGAATCAAAGAACTTTCAGGCCTTCTCTGAGCTGATCAGCCAAAAAGGACAGTGAAGAAAGGTCTGGATAGATTCTTAACAGGGAGACTAGATGGGTGTTGCTGGGAAAGGTTGAAATGTCAGCTAAGAGATGATGATGAAGAAGACTTTAGGAGTGGAGGAGTATCATGTGCTTTGTTGTGTGAACATTATATTGTTAATTTAAATTGATAGTTTTGTTTTTGACATTATGTTCTGTTTGAGAGAGCATTGGCAGCCTTGAAAAGCAGTAGGGGTGCAGTTTGAAACAGAGTGGATTTCCAGGTTTTCTCATCTGCTTTTGACTGTGCTATGCATAGTAATCATTTGCCTTTTTGTTTAGATTGTGTTTTCAGCTTATTTGGCATACTTCTAGCCTGTTAATAAAGAAAGTTTCTTTGAAATGGTCTCAGTAGTGATTAAGGAAGGCAGGATTTGATAAGAGACTCTTAACAAACTACTGATAATTTAAAACATTATTTTAGAACACAAAGTGCTGTGTGTTGTGAAATCTGTTGCAGGAGCATTACAGCTTTGAGTATTTTGCAGAATATTTGAGGGAGTGAAAACAAGGAGGAGGACTTAACAGCTCTTTTTTTTTCTTGAAGCTGATTTTGAAATTGGGCTGGTGGCTGCCATATTTCACCAAATTGCAGGCTTTATGAGTAGTAGAGCCTTACCCATATATGAATAAGTAACACTTGATAGAGCAGGGAAAAATAGAATTTTTAATACATGCTCTAAATTATACTTTATTTTACCAAGACCAGATGATAGAGAAATATGTCCATCTGCTTTTAGGTTGTGTGTTTTGTTTATTTCTGGTTTGGGAGTTCTTAAGCTCTCACTTTGTGTCCCACTTGAACTAAAACATTAAGGAGGCATATTTGCATTGTTTGGTTTCTTTGGTGAAGTGTGTGGGAGTTGTCTTTAACTCCAGCCAGGAAAGTTTATGAAAACTTTGGAGGAGAATGAATTTTATCTTTGTTCATTGATTATTGAATACCCTGATTAACTGCTGAGTGCTGGGCAACCATTCCTTCTCTGTTGTGTCAAATTGGTGCTTTCAGTGCAGCAGAGCACGTGAGCTGACTTGTGTGTGCTTGTGTATCCTAAAATTGTCTGATACACAAGTGTTTCTGCAGATTCACAGCTCAGCACATTCACTTGAAGCTGCCTTCACAGCTGAACAGACTGCTGTTTTATTTTGCATTCAGTGTGATTATTAATTGCAAACTTGATAAGATCCTCATAATAATCCCAATAGCCATTAGGCCATGCGACAGAGGAAAAAATGGGATACTGAAAATGCAAAAATGATCCATAAAATGCTATGGCAAATTAAAAGATTGTTGCATAGAAAACTTTCTTCACAATAAATGTATGAATTTATTATATTCCTGTACAGAAACATTTTATTTGTATATGCAAAATAGCTATTGGCCATATGGGTCTAGGTTAATGCTACTGAAGTGGAAGGATCTTCATGCAGGCCTTCAAAGAATGCTAATTTTTTTCTAAGAATTCAATTTTTCTAATCAAGTCTCATGTAATAACATATTTTTCAGTTGATTGACATGGCAGCTCAGTATTTTAAAAGATGAAATGCCCACTTTTTGTAATGACATCAGAAATAAGGGTGGTTCTTCATGTTTAACAAACAAGAAATACAAATGTGACCATAGTAGAAGTTAAGTTGTGGAATAATTCCACAAAAATGAGAGATTAGAACTGTAAACTAGATTACCCGTTTCATCTTTTGCTGATGTCTGCTTTGGAAGATACACAAGTTGAAGTCTGTAAATAAAACTAAAAATACTTGTTATTATTTCAACAAAATGACAAAATTCTTTCTGATTTTTCTGCACATTTTCTTTCTAATAATCTGTGTTCTTGTGTAGAACTGACAGAGTTCCATACCCAGAATGATCTCTTTTGTAGCCCCCAGGCAGAGCTCACTTGGTAATATTTTAGCACTGAGATTGTGTAATCAATACTACTCTTGTGCACGAATCTAATCTTTAAAATAAGGCATTCTTGGGGGTGGGGAAGAAGTGCACATTTCTCACTGCTGCATCAAATATCTACATAAAAATATGTTTAGAAAACAGTTATGCTACAGGCTGGAGAAAAGAGCACAGGAACATCTGTTATCCCCATTTACATTCATAGCTGCATTTTTTTTTTATTCAGCTCGAAATGTTTGGCTCCTTCTGAGGCAGCATATTGCAGTGCAATTCTTTGTGGTCCTTACTTTAATGCTGGCTTATAAATTCTAAAAGTGAAGTGGTTCGAGTGTGTTCATGGCTCAGCTGGAATGCTGCAGAGTGAAGTACAATAGCAAATACACAGTGGTTTATTTAAGGACTGGTAGCATGAAACCTCCCTCAAATTCCCTTTTGGCTCTTTGTTTCACTTTTGTTAAAAGCAGAGTATATAACTGGCCTTGTAGAACTGATTTAGTTTTGAAAGGATTAATTTTAATTGTTGATCAAAAATCAAAGTTTGGCAACCTGCTTGTCAGTGGCATTACATCGTTAATAAGATGGGTTGGGTTTGTAGCCTTTAAGGCTTTACATTTATCTAAGTTCTAAAATCTGGCAGCTTCCCTTGATTTGTTAAATTTTATGCTGATCACTCCATTTCAGTAAGTTTTTTTTGTTGTGACCATGTAAAGGATTACAGCTTCTTGGTTTTTTTTTTTTTAATACTACTTTGTGCTGAATCTGAAAAAAAAAAAAACGTGTGAAGGTGACAACTGTGTTTTAAATAAAGCAGCAAAGGAAGAAATAGTAACTTTCTATGAGCAGCTTGGGAAGAGAGATTTTGATACTAGCAAATAGTTAAAATATGTGGATATTCACAATTTATTTCAAATGGTATAAGTATTTCTGAATGCATTATGCTAAGAATACTCTTAAGAGCATTTTAGTATTTCCAAATCATCTATAAGCAGGCGGTACCAAAAATTCTGAATTTTTTTTAATTTTGGACTTAATGAATTTTTCTTACTTCATCCAGCTAACTTGACCTTATGTCAGAAACAGTTTCACATAAAGTCAAGACTGTGTGTAGTGCTGGGTCGAGCTGAAAAATAATGCCTATTTTGTCTGAGCCTTGGCATCACAGAGAAATTATTTTTATTTCATGTTGTCAATGGTGGATGATGACAGAAAAGTGGCTGTTTTTTCTGGGTTGATTTAAAAAATAACTTGAGTATACTCAAGAAATAACATTATTTGATAGAATTTAGTTTGATTTTTTTGGTCACTCTTTAAAGAACTTGTTAAAAGTTCTTTATGGATCTTAGCATTTTGATCACTTGGAGCTGTTACTGCTGTTTTTAACCTAAGGTCATCACATGGACTTGTGTGCCATGAGAATCAGGAATTTATGGGGACAGTTTAAAGGCTTGATACTGCCCTTGGAACCAAAGCTGGGGAAGCTGAGAAAGTATTTGCTCTTGTGGAGGATGTCTGTGAGGTTTGGTTTTTCTCTTTGGCTGCTATGAGCCCCTCAAGAGTCTGAATGGGAATGTGAAATCAGAAGTGTCTGCAGTTCCCTCAGGCTAGAAAAAGGAAGAAAAGAGATGAGGAAAAATGAACTTTTAATGAATGGAAGCTCAGTAAACACATTAGGTCTGAGAGAGCAACATAGTTGGCCTTCTCCTAGAGTATATTAAGGCATTATTCTGCATCCAGTGTAATTTATTTACTAGCTCATGACCACTGGTGACTTGCCTAACATCCATTTCTCAGCTGACTCTTAGGAGCACTGACAGAGGTGCACCAGGTTATGTACGTGTTTTTACAAACAGTCTTCAAAGTTCGTATGTTTGCTGCACTATAATGGGGTCTTTTTGTATTTCACCTGGAGAAGTCCTAGCCAAAGGCATCTGGGCTGTAAATGAATTGTTTGA
The DNA here is from genome assembly GCA_013397115.1 of Edolisoma coerulescens. Taxonomy (NCBI): domain Eukaryota; kingdom Metazoa; phylum Chordata; class Aves; order Passeriformes; family Campephagidae; genus Edolisoma; species Edolisoma coerulescens. The sequence continues at coordinate 9,548 of VWZW01002525.1, read as the reverse complement.
GTTATTCAGAAAGGAGGTATGATGAATCTAGAGTATTTCTATGCTACAGTGAAACCAGACATTGTTTGCTCCATTTGTAAAGATCTTCTTTTCAACAGCATGGCTGAATACAAAAGCATTCGTGCAGCTCTTGGTCAGGAATGGTCATGAACATCATGGATGTTTTGCATTGCTGAGTTAGTCAGAAGGTTTGGTTTCACCCTGTTCTACAAACCTCAGAAACAGTTAGCAAATCCTTTCAGCCCTCTCAGAAATTGCAGGGAATTGGAACAGCTGGTTATTCATTCTTCTCCTTTCAGCTCATGGCGACTGTTGATTTGACAGAATTCCCTGTCTGTGCACTGACCCAGGTGGATCATTCACACAGTACCCACTGAGACCTCGCTGCTGAATGAGTTCTGACCCTTCAAGTGCCACAACTGTCACAGTATTACTTCTTTAAGCAATCCCTGATGTTGTTTGCAACACATGATGCTTCTGCCCCAGCCATAAGCTAACTAAGTATTCTTCTTTAGGAAATTCAACAAGAAACTGATATCCCCGAAAGAGAACTGGTTAGAGCCCTACAGTCCCTTGCATGTGGCAAACCAACACAACGTGTTCTCACAAAAGAGCCTAAATCAAAAGAAATAGAAAATGGTCATATATTTACAGTGAATGATCAGTTCACATCTAAACTACACAGAGTCAAGATTCAGACGGGTAAGTGAGCTTTATATTCTACTCTCTTGCAGTCCCAAAACTGCCTTAAAACTTTCAAATTATCTTTTGCAGGATTGAGGTCCATAGAAGGAAAAGGAAGAGAGATTTTTTTTTTTTCCTTGATGATTAGTTGCATCAAAATGAAAATTCAAATACCAAAAAAAGTGTTGAAGTCACTTAAGCCTTTTACTTTACAAAATTTGTAATTATCTCTTACAGGAAATACTGAAAGAAAAATAAAATTCAAATTAAATAATAAAATGAAAAATATGTTACTGATTGATTCAGAAATAGGAAAATTGCCTAATAAGTTGCTGTACTGCTGTGAAATGAGTGATGTTTTTAGCCATGATACAACAGCCATTTTCAAGTACCAGGTAGCTTATAATGGTTTTGGGCAATGATTTGGGTTGAACAAATAAGGGAAGCTGAGTGTATAATACCACTTCATTAGCTTATGGAAGTGCTGGTGCTTGTGCCTGTAAGCAGATTGGAGTACTGTTCAAAATTTTACATAGCAGTAATTAAATAAGTTTGTTATCTTGTCAGTTGCTATCAAAATATGCCAGAAAGTGTTAATATGTTCTTGTGGGTGCTTTTCATTTAAAAAAAAAAAATCAACTTTGAGAATGTCAAAACTCAGGAAAATATAACTTGATGTCTAGATGAAATAAATTTTAATTTTGGTAACATTATTTACATTCTCTATTTTCTTTAAGTTGCTGCCAAACAAGGAGAATCTGATCCAGAAAGGAAAGAAACAAGGCAGAAAGTAGATGATGACAGAAAACATGAGATAGAAGCTGCTATAGTTCGGATAATGAAATCTAGAAAGAAGATGCAACACAACGTGCTAGTAGCAGAGGTACGCTTGTACAGAGTTCTGCTTTTGCTGTTAACTCATTAAAGTTACACAGCTCTTACTAACATGATTCTGAAAGGCTTTTGAGAGATGCTGTGTTTAACCCATCCTTTCTTTTCTCCCTGTCTGTCTGAAGACACACCTAAATCCTTACCCTTCACTTTAGGATGTACTCCCAGGATACCTAATTTTCCTTCCTACTTTTAGTGCTGTTATGATGTTAAATTCCTTGAAAAGCAGTTGTGCACACAAACCAGTGTGCTTAGCATTATTTTCTCCTTTGATCTTGTTACTGACTCTTGGGTCCAGGTTTGAGAGATTTGAGCTCTTAGCAGACAGAGAAACAGTCCTGCTGCTCTTCACTCCTAAGCTCACCCAGCTCCAGGACGTTACACATTTTGCACTCCTGAACTCCCTTAGACCTGTGAAACTGGGAGCAATCTCAGGGTGTGACCATGCCTCTGCAGAGCTTCGAATCATACCCCAGCAGGAGCAAGCAAGTGGAGGGACTGTCAGAAGTCTGCAGACTGCTTTTTATGCTTCATAGTTGTCGCCATCTCTATCTTAGTACATTTTTCTGGTTGTTGTGTTCTGTTAAGATGCTTCGAGATCTTACTCGCGCTGTGATCTCACATTGTCGGGTTTTATTTTGTTTTAGGTAACTCAGCAGCTGAAGGCCCGATTCTTACCAAGTCCAGTTGTTATTAAAAAACGTATTGAAGGACTTATTGAGAGAGAATATTTGGCACGAACACCTGAGGATCGCAAAGTATACACTTACGTAGCATAAAATGCGTTCAGAAAATTTGATTTATTCTTGGACTATACTCTTCGCATGAACTGGGAAGTTCTTTTAAATCATTAATATTAAGACGACCATCTTCTCTATTAAATTACAATACATGTTCTAGACCATTCAGATCAAGCCTTTTACTCCTTTTGAGAGTTTTTGACATGAATTAATTGAGCTTCAGGCTTTTCAACGTTATCCCTGTAGAGATCATCCTTACAATTCTTCGGGAAAATGTGAATGTGCCGCGTTTGTTTTCAATACTGTATGAAAACAGAGAAATAAAAATGACTTTAGAAAATACAGCTCATTTAAAAAAATAAATTTGTTGGAATTTCATTTCCCCAGATCTTCAGTGTTGATGTAAATGTGTTTCTGTAGTGTTGCTTAGCACTTCGCGCATTGTATAAGTTGGGTTTAAAAGAAACCACAAGTGGTAAGGCAAAATTCCCACTTATCTTGCTCTGCTTCAAATGTTTCTTTAACTAGACATGTTTGATTTAAATACTTGCTAATTTTTTGAAGACCCAAGAAGACAACTTGAGCATGTTTCACTCTTCCAGCTGCACTCACTGTTCCAACAACATGAATTAGGAACTTCTGGGGGCTCAGAAAAGACCGTAATAATTTTGTCTTTCCCTTCTGTAATTTGAGTTCTTCTAAATTAAACTCTATATTGATTAGGTTTGTTCTGGTTTCTTTATAGGAAAAAGGACAAGATTTTAGTGTGTATAAACTGTATAATAATTTTTGCTGTTGTACTCACTGCTGATGGTGGATTGTACAGGGCGATGTTTTTATTTCACTAAATGTAGACAAAATAAATTTAAAATAAATGGATTTAGTGTACACAAACAACTAATTCAAGTGTGTTAGAGTACAGGGTTGACAATCTTTTGGAACTAAGTACTGTCCCCTGGGGAAATGTACTGGGATTATATTTTGTTAATAAACATCATAGATGGATCTGTAGCCCCAGGGCTTCCCATCATAAGTGCATATTTCAGGAGATTAAAGTGAAGTCAGCGTGCACTATTTGTTTTTAAAAATGCATTTTAAACATGCAATAAAAAATTGTTACTGTAATGAAATTTTTAGTTCTTACCCTGGAACTTTTTTTCTTCTTGACAGTGTGCTGCAAAAATAGATTAAAAATAGCAGTTTGGTGGCATCATTCTTCTCACAGTTAAAAATTTTTGAGTGTGCATTGTACTGCAGTTTTTATTAAACCATATTTTTGACATTCCAGTGCACATATTCCCTGGTTTCCCAGCCATAACTATTTTTCTGCCTTAATTCAAAACAGTATTTTTGTCTTGGTTCACATTACTTTCACCCATAGATCTTGAAAAATATAGTTGGGATGGGCTTTACAATATAGAGAGCTGGAATTGAAGCAAAATGTAAAGCTTGATTGTAGAGCGTTTTGGTTCTGCCAGAGCAGTTCTTGATAAGCTGTGTTGAACAAGTGCCTGGTGCTGGTGCAGTGTTCCACTGTGACTGGAGAGTGTTTTTCATAATGTGTCCACAAATTCATCTCTCTCCAGCCTGTTAAGCTACAAATCCTAGCTATTGTTTAAGAGTGTAGGATATTTATTCTAAAGAGAGGGACTGGAACTGGGGTGATATTTTAGCTTGACTGTTTGGAAGCTTTTTTTATGAAGCTTTAAGTTTACTGCTCATCCCCAACACACCTACACACACACACAGTAGGTTTTGAATCAGCAGAAGGAGGTGGTGGCTGAAGAACTTTCCTGCCTTTGTCCATCATGAATTTAGCCCCAAGAGAAATGAGCTGGGCCATCATCCCTTCTGAAAAGGTGTTTGCTAGCTGTTACTAAAACGCCTCTGTCTTGGTGCAGTGTTTGCAAATCTTCAGTAGAGATGTGGTCATTGTTTAGCCAATACAACAGTACTAAATGCAGGGCGGTGATCTGGGGTATTGTTTTTGTTTAAAGTCATCAGAAACATCTTCCTGAAAACGTAAATCACTCTTTCATGTACCAGTATGAAGGTTTTCTTTTATGCATAACTTACTCTTTATCAGCATGAATGTTGTGATACTGCATATTAATGTTTTCCCATGTGCTTTGCAGGGAGAAATGGGTTCGGGTCCTTTTCCCTGCGAAGTTTACAGAGAGATGATGAGTGTTGTGATTTGGGACAGGAGGTCTTTGTCCTTTGCATTGCCTCTGTACTTCTGTTGTGCATCAGCCAAAGTTTCCTACTTCTGGTGGCTTTTGAAAGCACTGAGGCTGAGTGTTACATGAATGACTGTGTAATTAGGTGTTGAAGAGTGTGTTTTTAAAAGCTGTGTGGGCAAGAGTGTTTACCAGAAGAAGAGCAGGTGGTGATGGCTATCTTCAGTAACGAATATTAAGAGCATAGTTTCCATTTTAATAGAATTTTGAAGACACTATTCAGGTAGGAACTTCTGCTGAAGTCAGATTTTAAAAATATGCCCTTTACCATTGAACAGTGAGGTAGAGGACTGAAAAATGGAGAATGTGAAAATTCCAGTCAGAGAGAACAAGACGTCAGTAGGACTCTGCTTAAGGTGAGTTTGATGTTTATGTGTATGTTAGTGGGATTTCATTTACAATCTATAGTAGAATTCTGCTCTGCCTGATCTAATTTCATTTCTCTTTCTTTATTTCTACTTAAAGCTTCTCTGTAATTCTGTTAAAATTTCATTAGTAGGATTGTAGTTAAATGTGTGAGTGCAGTTATTAGTGAGTTTGCTGTCTTTGCATTAATGTGCAGCTAAATGCAGTAACAAGACTTAATAACCATGGAGTTTAATTCTTTGAAATTTTTAAAATTAAAAGTAGGGTTTGAGTTTTATGAGCTGTTTTAAGATATGTAGGCATGTGCTTTCCTTGTACGTGAGTTTATTTAAAAGGATTGAGAGTATGCCTCATTTCCCATCATAACAAATATAATCCTATGGATCCGTGGTGCAGTTCTTGCTCTTTTCCATATTAGCTATCTTTACAGCTTTGATTTACTCTTTGTGTCTCCTAGCACTAATCCATACAATTTCCCCACTGGCTATAGAATAAATGGATGCCAATCAGACCAAGTCTGTGATGTTACACTGCTCGTCAATGCAATGTCTTTCCTCACCCCCTTCTCCAAAGACAAACTTCGCTCTGTCGACCCTAAAGCTTCCAATGCAACACAATTTGTTCTCCTTGCCACTGCTCATTGAGAATCAGCCACTGGTGTCAGATTTACTTTCCCTCAGCTGTGGAAACGGAAGCCTTGCACTAAATATGCTGTATGACTGAAGTATGTTTATTCACATGTATTGCAATCAAACAGTATAACACGTGATGGGTGGCACTTGTGTAAATCTATATGGTAATGGAGCCTGTCACAATGCATAGCTTTGGGGATAAGCTTGCACAGAGATGGGGTTCCCATCTTTTCAAAAGTAGCAAAAACTGGAACTACTTGTGGCCTCTGCATGTCCAAAACTGGCCAGAACCCCCATAGCTCAATCAAACTCTTTGGCTCTGCTTTGTTCCTCACGGCGCTTAGAGGCGAGCTGGGCTCTGATCCTGAGCTCCCCCTTCCATGGAGCCCTGTGCTTTAGAGCGAGGGTTTGACAGCCCAGAACAGGACTCAGTAGTGTGCACAGCTGGTAACAGGCATCAACTTGTGTGTGTCTGGGCCAAAGCTGAGTTTCTGTGGATACTCATTTTGATACACTGGATAGTAAATGTAATAACCATTGTGCTCAATCTGAAGTGTGAGTTTAATGGTTCCTCTATCCTCTGGAATGTGTCATTTGAAAAGATTGTAAGATGCAGAACTTATATATCCATCCCACTGAAAGCTGGATAAAAGAACAGGACAATAGTTCACCTACTTTTCTGTCCTTCACTGTGCAAGGAAGTGTTCATAGATGGTGCCCACAAACTGCATTTAATATTCTGAATCTTTCAGCTGTGGTTCATGTTTGGTGTAACTGTATGGACGTGATTGGACCTCTTGGCCCAGGACAGTGCTGTTATGCTGGCGTTAGTATGTGTCAAGTGTATGAACAACTTCACTTCTGCTCTTTCCTTCCTTTCTCCAAAACTGGAGCTTTCATGGGGAGTAAGTCCATGGGAGCTAATGCATTCAGTAGCATTGAGACGAATACAGAGTTTATGGGTAGGAAAAGAAATAACATCTGAATTTACAATAACGATGTTTTATTAATTACTCTTTCTCCTGCAAGTCAAAACTTAACTTATATTCCAGGTACAACAGATGCAGAGGAACCTTCAGTCTTACTGCTGCTCTGTTCCTCCTCTGTGAACATCGTGCTGCTGCGGTTCACTTCATTTCTGTGCTGAATCCTTCAAATCCTGGCAGAGCAGTGATGTGTGGTCTGCCAGGAGCTGAAGCTGAAGCAGAGGTGGTGCAGGACATGGTGCGTGCTCAGGGGAGAAATATTTAGGCAGCCGAGTGAGGTGTGTTTGCTCCGCAGGGCTGGTTGCTGTCATCGCGCCGGCTGCCGTGCGGGCAGGAAGGAGCATCTCTGGGGAGAGCGGCGGAGGGCTGGAGCAAAACGCATCCCGAGATTGCGCTGGGCGTTATGGGGCAGGGGTGCAAAACGCGGGGTTAGTAACTTGCGTTCACCACGTGTATGGTGTTAACCTGTGCTGGTGGCTTCGGGACATCCTGGGGGACTTCCAGCAAGGAATGGGTACTACTGGGGATGCGGAGTGTGCAGCACAGACCCGCTCTGAACGGCCGAAGGTGGGACCCGCCGGGGCTGCGGGAGCCGGGGCAGCCCAGCGGGCGCGTCCCGGCAGTGACCCCGCCTGCCCGCTGGTCTCACAGGGCTTCCCAGTATGCTTTCTTTTTCTCTTTCCCTTTTCTTTCTCTTTTCCTCTCCTTTCCTTGACTGAAGCTCTATTAAGCACCCAGTAGCGTCTTTAACAAGCCGCTCCTACAGATTGTGTCTCAAAACTTCTAAGAATATGTTTTGGAATAGCATGGAGTGGCAGGAAAAGCAACTTCCCATGGAGCATAAAATGTTTGAGGTGAATGAGGACTGAGAGTTACATACACAGCGTCAGATAATGAAACAAAACACTGTTAGATCTGCAAATTGAATCTGAAAATCATGACTTTTTAATCTAGTCAGAGGACATCATTTTTTAAAGTTATAATGCCAGATTTTATTTCTTGAATATGTTTCTTAGAAGCTGAAAAACTTTGAGATTTCCACAAGCCACAGAAGGATGTGGATTAGTTGGCAGTGATAAATGTTGTGTTTATTATTTATTATTTATTTCTCCCTTAGTGTAACCACTTCTTTAGATAAGTGTGGCAGAGTTGGAGTGACTTATGAGATTTAGCATGTAATGGGAGTCTTGCACATCCTGAACTTGGAGTGGGTTTCAAGAAGTGAACAGAAAAATACTAACGACTCTGTCTAGGCTGAAATCCTGGTGCCTTGAGCTCTGTTGTTCCAGCAGTCAGTGTGCAGTTGTGTGATATGACAGGACTTGGGCTCACTGGTTGTTACCTGCGTAAGGAAACAGGTATTGTGGAAATCAGGGAGGGATTTAGCCCTCCCAAAATCTGGGAAAAAGGATATTTCCTGTGCATGTTTCATGTTCTTTGAGTGATGAAATTTGATTATGAACTCTGATTTTTCAGTTGTATAGATGTTCTTACCATCAAGTGCTTCCAGCCCCTGTTTATGAATAGAATGTTTATGAATAGCAGTCCTATTCTTGGGAGGAAAAATTCACATTAAGAAGTCCTGAAGTCCTCAAAGTGATGCCACATTAGAGCCTGGTCATGCCTTACTATGGCTTTTGAGTTCATGTGCAGATTTTCCTTTGCAAAGTTACCAGAACATGCTCCAAATCCCAGTAATGCCCGAGTTTCCTAGACCTGGAGAACCACTTCTGCTAATATTTGTTGGCTGTTTGGATCTTGCTTCTTTTGAAGTTCTGTTAAAGATGCGGCTAATAATCTCCTGCAGCTTGTCTGTCACAGCATTTGGTATCAACTTAATTATGCAAATCTGCAATTCCAGCATAATGTGGGAACCAGGCCAAGACTTCTTTTTAATTAGACTTTGGGGTGTATTATTCTGTATCTCAGGAAGGTTGTCTTCAGGAAAAGGAGTAATTAGAAGCCTTCACACTGCGTGGGTCTGACTTGTTCCTTAAGCGGAGCTTGGCCTCGCTGGCGAGGTCACCATCTCCTGGGGACTCGCTCTTATTAGCGCTCAGCAGGGTGCAGTCACACCCGGCTCTGCTGCTGGCCTTCCAAGAATTCTGATTTGAGTTGCCTTCAACAATGCCAAACGTAAGCTGATTAAACAAACACTTCACTGGGCCCTGCAAGTCTTGGGTTTGTTTGGATCTGCCTGTTCTCTTTTTCTGGAAGGTTTTTAGTTGAGGTGTAATTTATATAAAAACTGCTGGGTTAAATCTTTCAGAAATGAGTCCCCGAAGCTGGGCACTTCAATTCATGTGTAGGCAGGCTGACTTCCCCCTTGTCCCACTCTGACCTCTGTGGAAGTGGATTGACACTGGGGATATGGGCAGAGGGATCCCAAAGATGATCTTAGGTCAGTGCTAAATATTGGCTCTTTGAAGTCAAGTCACCACAGGAAAGGCTGAGAGGGTTGGGCTTGTTCAGTCTCCAGAAGGCTGAGAGGGGATCTAACCAATGTCTATAAGGGACTGAAGGAAGGGTGTCAAGAGAACGGATCAGGCTCTGCTCTGTGGTGTGAAGTGTGATAAATATTCACGAGCCAATTTGTAAAACGAAAGAAATTTATTAACAACAATATTAGAGTGACAATTAGAGACCAAAAATGGCGGTCTGCCAGGCTACAAGGCAAAGGATGCAGCGCTGGGTGCTTAGCCAAGGTTGGAAATGGCCAGAGGCACACCCACAAGCTCTGCGCAGCCTCTTTTATACCCCCTCGACGTCAATCTTACCTTGATACACTCGCCCAATTGCGAGTCTGGAGTTCCCTGCCCGCCCCTTCCTCCGCCCCTTGGGGAAGGAACAACCTAAGCCCGCCCACTTAGAGCATGCCCAGTAGTGGAGCTAGGAGGATCTTCCTGTTGATTGGCATCTCGATTGACATCTCAGAGACTTTTCTAGAACATTCTCCTCTTTTCCTTTGTCAGCCATTTTGTCCCTCTCTTTTAACATGGAAAATTAAAC